>BCNH02000004.1:15174195-15185469 GCA_001662345.2 Metrosideros polymorpha var. glaberrima | reverse complement strand
GCTATATTGTGATAATAAGGCTGCAATTAGTATTGCTCACAATCCTGTTCAGCATGATCGTACGAAACATGTGGAGATTGACAAGCACTTTATCAAGGAGAAGTTAGAGAGTGGTTTGATTTGTATGCCCTTTGTTCAGTCTAGTGATCAACTTGCTGATGTGTTCACTAAAGGGTTAGGGGGTAAATCGTTTCATCCTGTTTTAGTCAAGTTGGGCATGTGTGATATATATGCTCCAACTTGAGGGGGAGTGTTGAGAGTATTTAGCTGATAGGGGCATATTTGTCTATTTCCTTTAATATTTTACGTATGTAGGCAATAAGGGTAATATTGTAATTTTAGCCTTTTGGCTTTATTATAAATAGATAGCTTGGGGTCACATTGACCTAACCAAGCATTTAGTTCAGTTCTTTCTCTCTCAACAGTCTCTAATGTGAACCATCATTACACTTAACTCTATATCAACATCTTGAATAGGTAACTTTTCTATTTGTGGTAATGCTTACCAAGTGCACTTAGGGCATCTTCAAAAGAAGTGTTGGAAAGATCACACTTTGCATCCTGCAGTTCGTGCCACTAATATTATATTATACCCTTTGTCCATCAATGTCATGTGCAGAAAGTTTCCTTTACCAAAAGTGCCCAGGATATCATCATGATTATTGGAACTGATTTTTCTCATAAAAACTAGAAAATGACCTGTTCGACGCCTGGGATCATGAGAATCGTATGATGATTTTGTTCACTTTTGAATTAGAATTTCATCCTTCATCGTACTACATGATCCATACTCCTAATCATACTGTATAAAGTGAAATGAACTTCATTATTCTCCATGCCACCATGTGTAAAAATTTTAAGCTTGATTATCCATTCTCTCAGAAGCGTCGATATTTGTCAAGCAATATATTTGGATAATTGACATTATCCAAGAAAAGAAAAAAGATAAAATTTAATGCCAAAGCCACCAATTACGAATTTAGCAAGTCTTTCATGAGTTTAGATTAAAAAATGTGGTCCTCATCATAAAAATGGTTCTAATATATTGTTTTGTCATCGTAGATTCTATATATCATTTATGAAGATACCTTTATTCTTTTGTTGCTTCTTTTTCAATGCGGAATATAAAGTTTGAAATTAATCCTTCTAAGGTAATTGTGAACATAACGTCGAACAGAACTTCTACTAATGATTTAACCTTATTAACTTGCTTGATGTTAAAAATTGAAAATACAATAAACTGATAAGATTGGAGATAAAAACCATATTGAAGCACAAACACGTAAACTATTCAAGAAGTACCGACCACATTTTTAAGAATTAACTACTTATTGAGCGGATGTTTTGTGCTAGTAGAAAATGGAGCAAGAAGGAATATTTCAAAGGAAAACCTCATTAGAAATATCTCAACAAATCATATTACCCACTTAGTTTATATTCAACTAATTTAAATCTATTTTTCTTTCTCATATATAGGTTAGACAAAAAGGAAGAATATAAATAAAGTGCAAGATTGGGGAAAAATATAGATCATCAAAAAATTCCTCAAGAAATCACATCCCTCCTTTCTTTTCACAACCCAATTCATCTTGATATATGTGAAGTTCATTTTAATATCATAAATTAGACAATGGAACAATGTGATATATAAATATATGGTCTCCACGAAAGAACTATTTTAGTATTAGATGGCGGTAACGATTTCTTATCATGTTACATTCTATTTAGCTAAGTTAATTATGTTTAAAGGTTAGAATTCCAACATATAAGTAAATTATCAATGTCTTTAGAGAGAAAACATGTATTCTTGTCATAATTCAATAGGTGCCCACTCTAAAACAAGGAATTTTCCAGCCATGTGTTTGCACGTGGAAATTAAAGTAATTTAAATATAAAAGAAGGGCTACAATTAAGCAGCAGTGTGCTACCCCAAAAAACCAAAAACACCACAGCCTACTGCTCCAAATTTAATTTAAGGAAATTCAAGAATGGTTTCTATTCAATTTCCCAATGACAAAAGATATAAAACATGAAAAAGAAAAAGAAATAGGTGGCCTTAATCTTGAAAACCACCTACCAACTCTCAATATGAAAAGGAAAACTTTTGGAGATGGCCACATCAACCTTATTCCTGTAAACATTCATTTTAAGCATATAGGAGGAGTTTAGTTTGGCCAAATAAGCTAATTCACTGACCCATTCACTCCCTCCCTCTGCTCACTCTCTTTAATTCTTTTCCAATCTACGGATGCCGTCATCTCGACAATCTTAAGATATAACGGCATCAGTGTAATTTCATCATCAGACTAACAGAAGACGGAAAGGATGTAAAGTGCAACTCTTGATATCAAAAGATGCCACCCACACTACATGAAGCAAAGTGTAGTTTTCCCACAAAAGTTATATCATACCTGTCACTCGGAAGCTGAGAGCAGTAGAAATGAATTAGTCCCACAGCAGAGTTTAAGCTGACAATTGCACCAGTTGACTCTACCTGGTACACTGTACCTAGGATAGCCTCCTGTGAAATTAATCTGGATGCGTCCTTTACATGACTAAGGTCAGTCCTTTCAATTGCTTCTTTCCGCAATGTCTCCTCACTATTCCTTGCATTCCTCAAAAATGCTGCATGCGACAAATTTCCCCTAGGAAAACAAAACATCTGAAGATTAAGTTCCCTCAAGTTGACCAGTCTGCATAAAAAATACATGCATTTCGACAAAATGGAAATATGCACCTCTCAACCATCAAGATGTAATCTGACCCGGGCTTTCTAGCACGGCCACGTGACTGAATGTATGCCAAAACAGTTTTTGCAAGGTCAAATCGAATTACAACATTGCATTGCCGTATATCAAGACCTTCCTCAGCAACGCTAGTTGCAACCAGCAATGTCACCTACAAAGATGCTGTGTTAAATCAGAATAGCTACCAAATACCTCAGCTCTTCACAAAGTTCGGTCTTGAATTTTAAACGAACTTACACGACCATCTCGGAATTTGGCAATAGTCTCCTGCATTTGGCATGTCCTCATTTCCTGACTATTATTATGCCCAATCAAGCTCGCACATTTGATAAAACTTAAAGATGGAAGCTCTGCGAACACCTGAATGCTTCGATGAACACAAAACAATATGAGGAACCTGTAAAGGAAATTAGATATAGAAGAGCAGGTGATATTCTTAGGTCGAACCTTAGGAAGAACCAAAGCAGCAACAACACGCTCAACAAATATTATTGCCCGAAAATCCTCTGTATGTTGGTATTTGAGAAGTATTTTAATTAATGCCTGCACTTTTGGCGTCACCTTTCCATCGGCCACAGCCGATCCTATTATGACATCCACATGCTCTCCACCAGAAACAGCTGCATCAAAATCAAATCCAAACATTAAATAGTATCCAACTTCATGAAGTGTTTGTCCAGAATTTTTAAATTTTAAAGGGTAAATGCCACCAAAAGCCCCAAACTTTGCTCTCTGTGACACAATTACCCCAAACTTATACAGTGTGACAAATTTACCCCAAACTTCTTTTTGTGACACCAAAAACCCCAAATTTCTATCAATGTGACACATTCACCCAAAAAAATTATTTGACCCAAGGAAATTTTCGTCTTTTACCTTTTTATTAAATAGAATATTAAAAAATATTTTTAAAAAAAAGGGAGGGGGGAACAGGGGCAAGCGCGGCAGCCCTCGCCGCCGGCGCCCCTGTTGCTGGGGCCTCGGTGAGGGCCCGGCGACCGTTGCCCAATGCTGGCAGCCCTTGACGAGGCTGGCCGAGGGCCCCGGTGACCCTCGCTAGCCTCGCCGAGGGCCACCAGCACTGGGCGGAGGGCCGTGCGCGACCCTCGCCTGTGGCTGGTTGAGGGTCGCCGGCCCTCTCCGGTGACAGGGGCGCCGGCAGTGAGGGCTGCCGCCCTTGCCCCTGATTCCCCCTCCCTTTTTTTAAAAATATTTTTTAATATTCTATTTAATAAAAAAGTGAAAATAAAAAAATAAAAAAGTTTGGGGGTAAATGTGTCTTTTTATTTCAAGTGGGGTAAATGTGTCACACAAGTATAAGTTTGGGGTTTTTGGTGTCACAGAAAAAAGTTTGGGATAAATGTGTCACAGAGACAAAGCTTGGGGTTTTTTGTGTCAGAAAAAAAAGTTTGGGGTAAAAGTGTTACAGAGGGCAAAGTTTGGGATTTTTGGTGGCTTTTTCCCAATTTTAAAATTGCATCTAACTCGCACGTATAGGTTCTTTTCCTAAGAATATACTGTTGCAAAGGATGTATGTTTTATAACCCATGAAGATGAATCTGCTACATTCGCTGCATACACAATATCAGTATAAAGAATAGATGTATTGGAATGCTTCAGTATTACCGACAATAACCATGAAACCTGATAGCAAGATTGTGCCCATTGATATTCTTTGATAAAGAATAAAGGCTTCCATAGAAAGACAGATACATTGTACATTAGAAAGAGAGACAAACGGAAACTAAAATATCTTTGATTTTTTTTTCTTTTGCAACTCAAAATTTTGAAGTTGTCCCAAACAACAAATTATTTTGATTTAAAAAAAGATTAACAAAATATTTAATCGACTGCAAAATTCAAAAGTTAATATCTATCTGTTTTTTACAATTCGAGGTGTTCGCTATAGTAAAAGTCAAACGGCAATAGTAAAATCTAAAAAGAAACTGTTGAAAGTATATGTCACCCAAAACATACATTAAGACTAGATAGAATTACAGCAAGTCAATGCATAAAAGAATCCAAAATAGTAGCAACAGGAGCTCAAGTTCCTCAAACAACTCGTTATGTTTTCTCCAAATATACCATATAAGACAAACTAGTGTGGCACTCCCAGATTTCTTTGAAACTGAATCACCCATTAAGGCAGTCCAACTACTAATAGCATGTCGTAGAATAACCTAAAACACCTTTGAAGAGCTGAAGATATGACTCCACAGGTTGAGAGAATGAATCCACAATGAAAGAAAAGAGGATTCACCTGAAACACTGCGTGCGCGCACGCAAGAAGAGAAGTTCCTCCAGATAGAACCAAAGGCAATAGTCGGCACTACTTTTAAGTATGGGAAACAAAACTGTGCAAGAAATGCACATAATTGCCACTGTCTCCAACATTTTTTCCATCATCTAGATTTACTTCTATATTCCTCCCCCTTTGTTTGCTTGCAAAATTATCATGTAATGTATCTTTTACCTTGAGTTCACTCCAGTCATGAGGGATGATAAGATACAACCTAAGGCATTATAGTTTGATTTGGAGAATATTTTGATGCGGCAACGCATTTTATCATAGTGCAATTGACTCCGTGCCCTTTTTTTTACATAGCGTGTCAATTCTGTATGGCAATATAGTGATTCACTTGTTACCATTAAAATCTGCTATAAGCAAACCTCATGGATTTCCCACACATCAGACAAAGGAAAGGCAATCCTCTAAAACCTCCAAAAGATAAACAGAGATTACTTCTGGATAAATTCAGAGTTAAGGGTCGACTCACCATGACTATCGGGAAGCTCTCCTTCCTCTATCTCATCAATGTCAGTTACATCCAATGTGACACCACTTCCTATAGATGTCGTATCTTTCTCAAAAGCAGCCCCCTCTGACAGTTGACATTGCAAGAGAGATACAACTTTACTTAGGTAGGATTCCTGAAACTTAATATCAAGCTGGTAATTTGTTCTCTCATCATTCTGCAAAGCTGTCAAAAATGATTGCGCGACCTGGAAAAAAGGGCCTTAGCTGTGCAAGTTATGAAAAATCAAAGGAAGAAGCACATATTAACTTGTTGGCACCTTGTAAGCACACCATTGTCCCAGCTCACCAAGAGCATAATTAATTGCTCTAAGCTTTTGTATTAAGTTAGCAGCACCATCACTCTCTGTTCTTTCAGAAACACCATAAACTTGGCGCAGTTCTTCCTTTGCACCTGCATCACGGGCACCCATAAATTGCCACTTGCTTCTCCTAGAACTAGATTGTGCAGCTTCTTCAACTGCCACTTCCATTTGTTTTATTTGCTCATGGAGGGACCACAAACTAGCTGCTTTATCATATTCAACGACAACTTCAGATGGCATTGGAACATGCTTTTCCAGCTCCTTTCGATCTTTTATGGTACAGACAACAGAATCAAGCTTGCTTTCAAGATTCCTAATCTTGATTGCACAATCCACTTGACTTGACACGCCTGAAATACAATAAAACCAGTAACTTCTACTGCTATGGAATAAGAATGTACTTACATATAATTCTCAATCTCCAACTGCTCCAGAAAAGATATTATCTCAAAAAGGTATAAATTGTCAAAGTAAATCTACTACTACATGTACCCTTTAAATTAACAGGTGAAGCAGTCATTCCAAAAACAGACGGTCTCTTCTCTTTGGGTGTTGTATGATAGAACTCAGACATCACCAAGGAATATGGATGTTTCTTCACAGCATGATGGCATTCATCCAATATAAGGAGATTTATAGCTTCCATTTTTATTATACTGTGCCTTAGGATGTTCAACAGTATTTGAGCAGTCATCACCAAAACCTGCAATAGAAGGAAGAGACCTCAAAAATGTAAGCATCACTATCGTAACTGAAAAATGAAAACCAAGAAATCCTAATTAGATAAACCTATTTCGCTAAATAAACAGACCTACAAGAAAAGACCTAACTTTCCTAAAATTGAAGACATAAAACAATGAGCACTGTTTGTGCTGCAGTTCTGTAATTAAGCAGAATCATCGAAAGCATCTCTCCTCACCCTTTCCCCTGTGAAGCAATATGGCTTCCTAATATTCCTAACAGAATTTCTTTTTTGTTGGACCTCTGTCCAGGATAAAACTCTTACCATTGAGCACCTCAGAAAACAGACTTTCATTCACATGGATTGATGTTGCATATGCAAATATTTCAATGACTCGGCTGGTCATCTTTCCCTTCATTATAATTACACTTTCAACTCATCAAATATATCCGTGTGCTTTTGTTCCTCGATATGCTATACCATTGTTCATCTCTTGCAATGCCTTTGTGGATGGTTCAATCTCATAGAATCGTGTAAGGTTGTACCACCTTGTTGTAGGTGGTGTATTTGGAGAGAGCTAAGTAAAATATTGCTTAGAGGAATGAAGCTTCTATTGCAAGTGTTTTGTCTTCTTAGATCTGGCACTATCTACTATCTAATCATAGAGCTGTTTTTTCTCTGTCTATCCCAAGAACAGATGTAAAGAACCTCAAACAGCAGGTCTGCCAAGGCATCGTTACATACTTATCTGCTAAAAGGTCACGTCTTCACATTTATAGTTATTTCATATGACAACCCTCACTAGAGTGAACATTGCCAAGAATTTGAATGAAATATAACAGAAGATTGTCAAGAATATAAATAGCAGAACTACCTGCTTTGTCTCAAACTCACGTTGCCACCGTCTAGCATCCCAAAAGTCCTGACCCATTTCACCACAATAGTGACCAACCTGGTAACCAGTGCGCTCGCGGATTACTTCAGCTTGCTGAATTGGACTCGAGGAGCAGAAAAGATAACAGCTTATCAAATAAAGGCATCGAACAAAGCACATTAGATACCAAAATAGTTCTAGGCGTGATGGACTAATTTTGATGAACCAAGAATTACCTGATAAACAAGCGGAACTTTAGGCACTAAAAATACAGCCAGCATTTTCTTGTTTAGTTTATGCAGATCAGCACAAACACTTTTGATGAGCAGAACAGCGATTAAGGTCTTCCCTGCCCCCGTTTCCAGAAAAGCTATTGTGTTCTTACTTTTGGCCTGTTCGAGAACGTCCAACTGATATTGCCGGGCTTGTTCCTCGGGAAATCTCTCCTTATGATCTTCAGGCTTGTCGTCCACCGTCCCATTGCAGTCCTGAATATCGTCAGTTCTGGACTTGTCCTCTCTGCTACGATCAGCTTCCCAAGAACCTAACCGGAAAACAATATCATTGGAACCTTGGCGGTCCCTCTCCCAGTAGCCGCTGGGTTCCCTATCTCTCCATTCCCTCTCCCTCCCATCCCGTCGTCCAGAAGCGCTGCGGTGCTCTCTTCTCCTGATGTGATCCCTATCTCTCCTGTCAGACTCATCCCAATCACGAAGCCTCTTCAGGTTTGATTGTCTCTCCTTCTCCCTGTCCCTGTCCCTCTCCCGGGGGTAAGGATTCCCCTTCATCGAGTGGATCGCAAGGCCACTGTGGGCGACGCACCTGCTTCTCTTGCTGCTTCTTTCCTCGCCAGAGAGGTCTCTTTGGCTTTCCCGGTCATCGTGCCTCTGAAACCCATTAGGCTCCCCTCCATTGCTAGTCAAGGACTGAGAGTCACAATCGACGAGGCATCCGGAGGCAGCATCGACAGAACCACGAGCGTCGTCAGAGCTAGGAGGAGGAGGAGGGAGTGCATCGCCGCTTTTGATGCTGTCGAGAATGCGGTCAATACCTCCGAAGAAGTCATCGGCGTTAAGGTGGGGAGCAGGGGTGTCGACAGCAGCAAGATCGACGAAGTCAGGGACGACGTCGCAGGGAGGGTACTCACAAGCATGGAGCCAGTAAGAAGAATGGGCTCCATCTCCATTCCCTAAAGCCCTAGACTCATCCTCCATTTCCCGGCTACGTTCAGCGAACAGATGGAGTGGGGATATCAAGAAAGGATACCTGATAACAAAGGAGGAGGAGGAGGAGCAGCAAACGGATTCGGGTGCGAAAGGAAAAGCAGGATTAGCAGTAGCAACGATCCCAAGAGAGAAGGAATGGGGGGAGAGAAGGAGACCGCTGCTGTTAAGCTCCTCTTGTCTGACGACCAGATGGAGGAGGAGGAGGAGGAGGAGGAGGAAGAGGGAGAGGACTGAAGAGAGAGAGAGAGAGGAATGGAACAATGGAAGCGGAGACAGAGAGAGAGAGAAGAATCGATGTACAGCCCCTCCTCCCTCCCCTCTTGGTTCTCTCCCTCCCTGGTCGAAAAAGCAAAGTGAGAGAGAGAGAGAGAGAATCGGGCAAAAGCAAAAATGATGGTGGGATTCTTATGTCTACACAAGTGATGAACAAAAGGACTTTAGAACCATCTTCCTCTTTTGTAGGCCCCGCCCTCCCCCATCTTCAAATGCACAAACCCTTATAATCTCTCCTACTTTCCTCATAATCGATGCTCATTGATCTTCACCATAAGTCGCATGATATTCATTTTGGTTGACACCTAAGTTTTGGCTAACCATTTAACATAAATTACATAGAAAATTGAGAAAAATATTGCATAACGTATAGTTTTAGGAGCATCTACCTTATAATTTAATTCATTCATTGAATCAAATCGGCAATGGCGAGTGGACTCGAATTAGTCACGTGGATTGCGCTCGCACTATATGAAGAATTTGGCCAAGCTTAATGGGAGGATGTGTGGCCAAAAATTGTAACGACAAATGCCTTGAATGGGCTAAATCGAGCTTAATGCCGACCATTTTTGGCCCACTAACATTTAATCATCTTAATTGGCCTAAATTGAGCCCGTAAGAAGGGCAAATTCGGCCAAGCCCATAGGATAAGGGCCGGCCGAATTTCATCTAGGGAGGAGGGCCTGACTGAGATTTGACTAATTGCATTTGAGGACGTTAAAAGCCTAATTTGGAAAAGCCGTAGGCCATAAAATTAATGAGGCCGAAGCCTTAGCCCGTGCAGTCAAGGTTAAACCTGGCGAGGCATTACGAACAAGGTGTTATGCCTCACAACTCGAAGGTCGTCAATCAGAATTTTCAGAGCACAGACACATAAACAGTATTCGATGTTTCTCATTTTTTTGGGCAGCTTTGGCAAGATAGGGCAAGGTCACCGTCGCTCCACTTCACCGATTATGACTCTGATCGGAAATAGTAATGCCGCGACATAGCCTATTACGGACAAATATGGAGTGTCGAAGAGCAAAATCATGCATAATTAACTTGGTTGCACCGTGTATTTGTTTTCATGAGCGTTGCTCGTGACTTCGCTCTGTAGAGACTAGAGACAAATTTCCACCTAGTCGATTGCGACTTTAGTTTTGATCCAAAAAGATAAAAATAAAAAAAAAATTGCGACTTTGGCAAGTTTAACGGCCTCATGCACCAGATTATCATATTACAAACACGGAAACATCATTAGTGGCAGTTAACCTATACATACCGAGTGGCCTCTGTGGATCTTCACTAGCTAAAGGCATTTTTTCAGGACGATGTCCACCCATATGCCCTTTCGTCTGTCCTCCCCTTTTCATAATTCACACGTCGTTGTCTTTTCTTTTGCAATGATCGGAGGCATTTGGAGTGTTGAGTTTGATATAAGTGGCTACATTAGTTTGTTGTATGAGAATCGATTTACAATATCTCTAATTGTAGAATTATAAAATCTCTCTGGGCCGGACCAAGTTACGTTTGCCTTTTAACTCTGTAAAATCAAAAGTAGAAAAAGGTATCTTAATTACGGGAAAAAAGAAATTATACATCTCTAATCAAAAGATCTAAAAAAATTCACATCAAGAAAAAGACATATATTTGCAACCGAAAATATGCATGTCAAGTTACTTTCCTTTTCCACAATGGGGCAGTACTCCGTTGTAAGTTCCACGCACCCTTGAAGTCCGCTTAGGGTTTAGGGTTTAGGGTCAGCCTGGGTCTGGTTTGCAGTTTTTTTTTTTTGTGAAGGCAAAATGCCAAAATACATCGATCCAAATAGTACTTTACGTATCAGCGGGACGCGCAGTGAGAAAAATCATCACCGTTCCAAGTAATTTCTCCAGTATGGGACAGAGGAGAAGCAGAGCACAAGTATCATGTGGTGTCTATATAATGTAACCCTGTCTCATTGTGAGAAATATTCAGCACCTTCAAGGATTTCAGATATCTCAAAGGGTCCAGCGCAGTGAAACTCCGCAGTTTGTTTCTTCCTAGGTTCAAGCAATGAAGAAGCTGCATAGCATTAGCCCACTACCATAGAAACACATTAGCAATTTCAAGTACCAGTACTACTCATGCTGCAATCAGTTCGCTTTGAATAAAGCCCACTTCTTAGTAGGCGTCATAGAACAGAACGATATCTTTATGTCGTCTTTTATCTTTATATCGTCTTTATAGACCTTTCATTTTCTATACCTCGAATTAGTGGTCAAATTACACAAACTAATTGGCAAATCATTGCATATGAAAATGTTCGGCTCGAAGTACTTGTCCATAACAAATTAATTACAAAACACCAGACTCCCCACAAGAAGCTGC
>BCNH02000004.1:15138782-15173881 GCA_001662345.2 Metrosideros polymorpha var. glaberrima | reverse complement strand
CCTGGGAAAGCGAGGAAGCGATGAGGAGCCAGCACCCCTATCTTTTTGATTAATTGGCTTTGTTGTAAATTTCGAATACGAAATTTTTGTAAGGGGGAAGAGTTGTGACATTCCGAATTTCGACCTATTTCGAAGCTTATGAATGGATGAAATATCAATCGATGTATTTCAGTAAATCTCGCTTAGAATTGATCATTCTTGAGTTAACTAACCCAAGGGGAAAGGCTAACGAGGAATTAAGTACGTGGATTAACGACTTGACCATAAGGATTGCCGAGGGAACATCCTGTACCATCACAGGCCGTTCAAAGATTGGTTTTAGAACGATTTGCTAACGTTATATGATTGGTCCGTGGGTGATCCCGTATGACCAGAGTGTAATTTACGAATTAACCTAAACCACATTTCTAATGAACGCGACCTTTGGAACCAACGATTGACCCTCGCAATTACATGACAATCAAAGTCGCCATGGTTCGAATAACTTTAAAATGTGACGGTGATCACGGGTCGATACGCGTAAAACCCTAAAAGCCACCCATTAATTCGAGACACCCTGAAAATACTATTCATGGATTTTAGTCACGAATTGGACTTCGAAATTGGACATCGATCATTCGAGAATTTCGACAATGAAACATTGGAATCATCTCATCGAGACTTTTTGAATTTGAGGTCGTTCCGAGGTAGGTTGGAAATCAGTGATTAAGGGAATTAATTTGGAAATTCCTTGCACCCCCGAATTTTGGCTCATTCCCCAGATTTTTATTGACGGCACATTTAATTTTTGGCCCCCCTGTGTGACCGAAACTTTAGGGCATTAATGCCTTAAATGTGCATCTTGGTATAAGAGACAAGAGTGAGATTTTTGTGGGCCCTCTTCTTTGACTTTTAAGTCACCCATCACCTCCTGTCTTCTTCTCTCCTACTTTATGTCACTTAACCCATCACTCATAACCCTCACTAGACTTCCCCTCATGTCACATTATAATCTTTCCTCATAAACCGCACCAAAGCTTCCCAAACAAGCCAAGATGAAGTTTAAGACCACCTCATTCTCTCTCCCTCTCATAATTTCGAATTTCACACTCTCTCTCATTTTTCACATCCCTCTCCCTTCTTGTTCGGCCACCACCACCACCTTGCCATCCACACCTACCACCACCGTGAGCCACCTCCACTCGTGACCGCCATTTGCCCGAGAAGCCGAGGACCCCACCGGACCAACTTGTGCCGTGAGCTCTAGGGGCGATTTTGGGGGCTTTTCTTGCTTGAATCTTTGGTGAGTCATCCCTCAACCTATGTTAGTACTCTAGGTTACTAATAGACAAGTATGGATGAGGTTTTGATACTTTTTGTGGGTTGTTCATAGTGAGAGTGCAAGGGACCCGAAATTGCACTATATGGGATTTTCATGTTGGATGACTTGTAGGCTTGAGATAATGATATTAAGGTGATTATGAGCATGTTTGGTGTAGGTTTTATTGAGAT
Organism: Metrosideros polymorpha var. glaberrima; assembly: GCA_001662345.2. Taxonomy (NCBI): domain Eukaryota; kingdom Viridiplantae; phylum Streptophyta; class Magnoliopsida; order Myrtales; family Myrtaceae; genus Metrosideros; species Metrosideros polymorpha. Next base: position 15,172,390 of record BCNH02000004.1, on the reverse strand, counting down.
TTAGTGGCTGTTTTCGACGAGTGAACAGTACCACCCAATTATGCCCTATGGAGTGCTTTGTGCTTAATGTTTGTAAGTTTTATGGAAATGTCTTGTGTGTTACGCTTTATGTGATTGGGTACTAGATGGTCCATGAGTGACCAAATATGTAAGTGATGTTATCTTGTGACATGCAAAAATGATTATGTGAGTTGTGATTGTAAGACATGCCTTGAGTGCAAGTTGATGTATATGGCCTATTCTTGCATGTTGGTTATCAAATGGGTTGTGTAAGTGTTAATTGAGGGCCTATGCATATTCGAACTTATGTGATTATGGATGAATTGTCTGTGTGGCGAGTGAATGCTAAATGCCGATATTGGATCATAATGATCCTGTCTTTATGAGAGGCTATAAGGAAAGCCGTATAGTGAAAGCCACATATTACTTATTATGTGGCCCGATGATCCGACAAGATTAATATTATGCTATGGCCCGGGCGCTAAAGCGCGTAGTGAGGGTTGGATAGCGAGATTATGACTTATATGTCATGAAGGTTGGATAATGGGAATTGAGTTTTGGATGGAAAGCACTATTTGTGAATTATGGAATTATTTTATGCCTTCCGAACGAAGCCTAGCCCTAATCAAATGCTTGTGAGTTTGTGAAGTACTTTTGAATTGAAAATGTAAACGTCTGATGTTGTGTCTTCGTTTACTTAACTCTTGGTCCTGTGAATGCTCGTGGTTAGAACTTGCATGTCGTACGAGTCTGGAGGTACCTTTGTCCTAGCATAGGGTTAGTTTTGGCTCACTAACATTCCGAATTTCGACCCATTTCGAAGCTTATGAATGGATGACATATCAATCGATGTATTTCAGTAAATCTCACTCATATGAGCCGACGGCCCGATGAGCCGATTATTTATTATATGGCCCGATGAGCCGACGGACCGATGAGCCGACAAGATTAATATTATGCTATGGCCCGGGCGCTGAAGCGCGTAGTGAGGGTTGGATAGCGAAAGGATGGCTTATATGTCATGAGGGATTGGGTAGTGAGATGATGACGTATACGTCATGAAAGTTGGATAATGAGGAATTGAATTTTGGGTGGAATGCATTGTCCGTGGTTTATGAAATTTTATGCCTTAAGTACGAAGCCTAGCCCTAATCAATTGCCTGTGAGTTTGTGAATTGCTTTTGATTTAAGAATTCAAATGTTCGATGTCGCATCTACATTTGGTTGGCTTTTAGTCCTATGAATGCTCGTGGTTAGAAATTGCATGTTTTAAGAGTCTAGAGATACCTTTGTACTAGCATAGGATTAGGTTTGGTTCACTGAGATTTATTCTCACCCCATCGTGGGATTTACCATTTTCAGACTCTAGACCATAAGTATGCCGCCGAAGCGTTATGAAGTGCCGGTGGACCCTGATGAAGAAGAAGCTGCTAATGATGGTGAGCTGACGTCTAGGTGCATCTGTGGCATCTTTTTGGCTAACCGCGTAGAGTAACAGATGTAATTTTGGGCTAGTAACTGTCTCCTTATCGTCGAACTATGTTGTCATTTCCCCTAAGTTGTATGCTTTTGTATTCAACTGATTTTGGTTATGTGATGAATCCTTTTAGTGTTGGGCTTTATGTGATTGGGTGCTAGATGGTCCATGAGTGACCGAATAAGTAAGTGATGTTATCTTGGGACATGCAAAAATGATTATGTGAGTTGTGATTGTAAGACATGCCTTGAGTGCAAGTTGATGTTTATGGCCCATGCTTGCATGTTGGTTATCAAATGGCTTGTGTAAGTGTTAATTGAGGGCATATGCATATTCGGCCTTGTGTGATTATGGGTGAATTGTCTATGTGGCGGGTGAATGCTAAATGCCGATATTAGATCATAATGATCCCGGCTTTATGAGAGGCTATAAGGAAAACCGTATAGTAAAAGCCACATATTACTTATTATATGGCCCGATGAGTCGACGGTCCGATAAACCGATAAGTTATTATATGGCCCGATGAGCCGACGGTTCAATGAACCGATGAGCCAATAAGTTATTATATGGCCCGATGAACCGATGAGTTATTATATGGCTCGATGAGCCGATAAGTTATTATATGGCCCGATGAGCCGACGGTCCGATGAACCGGCTATGGCCCGGGCGCTAAAGCGCATAGTGAGGGTTGGATAGCGAGATTATGACTTATATGTCATGAAGGTTGGATGATGGGATTTGAGTTTTGGATGGAAAGCATTGTTTGTGAATTATGGAATTATTCTATGCCTTAAGAACGAAGCCTAGCCCTAATCAAGTGCTTGTGAATTTGTGAATTGCTTTTGAATTGAAAATGTGAATGTCTGATGTCGTGTCTTCGTTTTGTTAACTTTTGGTCCTGTGAATGCCTGTGGTTAGAACTTGCACGTTGTAAGAGTTTGGAGGTACCTTTGTACTAGCATAGGATTAGGTTTGGTTCACTGAGATTTATTCTCACCCCGTCGTGGGATTTACCATTTTCAGACCCTAGATCATAAGTATGCCGCCGAAGCGTTATGAAGTGCTGATGGACCCTGATGAAGAAGAAGCTGCTAGTTTTGGCGAGCTTGACGTCTAGATGCATCTGTGGCATCTTTTTGGCTAACCGTGTAGAGTAGCAGATGTAATTTTGGGCTAGTAACTGTCTCCCTTTCGTCGAACTATGTTGTCATTTCCCCTAAGTTGTATGCTTTTGTATTCGACTGATTTTGGTTATATTATGAATCCTTTCAGTCATCTTGTTTTTCATATGTATGGAGTTATATGCGCTACCGCATGCATTCTTTATTCCTCGCTATTGCCACCATCATAAGATCCTGGTTGTTACGGAAACCGACCGGGGTGTTATCGCGCTCGTATGATCCGGGGCGTGACACCTTTTTTGGCTAATCACCAATGTTGTTTCCCTTACCAAAGTATATTTTCTTGTGATGAAATCTTGACTCGAGACGTCACTTGAGCCTTTTTCTTTTCTATTACTCGGTGATGTCTTGTCTTGATTTTACAAAAGAGAATATAAAAATTGGAAGGGTGCTTTGTATGTTTTACTTAACAAGTAACCCATAGCAATTGACAAAAATTGTTTCCATATTTTTTTAGATTCAATGGGGAAAATAGACATCCAAGTCATTCCAGTTCCTCGACTCGAGCTCCTTGCCTGGTGGGAGAAGATGGATAAGAACAATCAAGATTATATCAAGGAGAGAATAGGCTATCTTGTAGACCTTATCAAAGTGGAGTTTCAAGTTAGTCTCATCCAAGCCATGGCATATTATTGGGAGACGTCTACTGCTACTTTCGCTTTTGGGGAACATGAGTTGGCGTCCACGCTCGAAGAATATAATGTCGCCATCAGAGTTAACTTCAAACCTAGTCTAGTCAAACCCCCCATAGGACATAAACCATATAGTGTCTTAGCCGAGTTCTTAAACATCAATGTTGTGGGAATAGAAAAAATCCTAAAATCAAACACAGGCCGTTTGCCTCTATCATTCTTAGTCGATAAGTTTTCAAACCTTCCAAACCAATCCGCTAAGGCATTCCTTTTAGCTTTCCATGGGTTTATCCTCTTTTCAACCCCAAGAATGACTTTGAACCCTATCATTGCATCCATCACTAGGCAAACTTGTCTTAAGTAGGATTTTTCCAACATTGTCTTAGCCGAGATATTCTTAGCTCTTAATAGGTATCAAATCAATGAAAAAAAAAAAGGAACCCTAAATGCTTCTGGCGATCTCCTCCCTATGTGGCTTATCTCTCACATAAAAAAAATTAGGGAGTAGCATGCGAATTCAAGAAATAAATCAATACATACACCCGATAGAAAAATTCTTTCGCATACACAAAAAATCAATAAACAGTCATTCAACGAATGGGCCAATTTGTCACGCCCCGGACCATACGAGCGCAATAACATCCCAGTCGACTTCTGTTACCTTTTCTTAACAACCAGGATCCTACAACGGCGGTAAATAATGCGGAATAAAGGTGCATGCGGAAACGCAATTAACTCAGTACATACGAAATGGTTCATAAAATAACCATAGTCAGCCGAATACAAAAGCATACAGTTTAGGGAAACAACAACATAGTTCGACGAAAAGGAAGACAATCACTAGTCCAAGCTACACTTGCTACTCCACGCAGTTAGCCAAAACGATGCCATAGATGCATCTAAACGTCGGGCTCGCCATCACTAGCATATTCTTCCTCCTCTTCAGGGTCGGACTCATCTTCAGAAGTGACAGGCTCCACGACTGGGGTATCCTTGACGGGAACAGGTGGAGGTGGCTGGCTCACTTGAGCCTTAGAGGTAGGGTTGTACACCTCACCATCCGGATGGGCGGGGACGCACCAACCCGGGATTATACAAGATGGCACATCGAAACGCTTCAAGGGACCAACCTTAATCCCATTCTCGTCGCGATAAAACCATGCCTCGTAGATATGTGTTTTCCAATGAGGGTCCCCCTCGTCAACAAAGACTACAGTTCCTTTTCTTATGTAGGTCTTACCCTCGACCGGGGGGTATTCAGTGACTAACGTATCAAAATCCATCGGCACCCCAAAACGCTTCAGCGGCATTCTTATGATCTAGAGTCTGAAAATGTTAAATCCCACGACGGGGTGAGAATAAATCTCAATGAACCAAACCTAATCCTATGCTAGTACAAAGGTACCTCTAAACTCTTAAAACATGCAATTTCTAACCATGAGCATTCATAGGACCAAAAGCCAACCAAATGTAGACGCGACATCGAACATTTGAATTCTTAAATCAAAAGCAATTCACAAACTCACAGGCAATTGATTAGGGCTAGGCTTCGTACTTAAGGCATAAAATTTCATAAACCACGGACAATGCTTTCCACCCAAAATTCAATTCCTCATTATCCAACTTTCATGACATATACGTCATCATCTCACTACCCAATCCCTCATGACATATAAGCCATCCTTTCGCTATCCAACCTTCATTACGCGCTTCAGCGCCCGGGCCATAGCATAATATTAATCTTGTCAGCTCATCGGTCCGTCGGCTCATCGGGCCATATAATAAATAATATGTGACTTTTACTATACGGCTTACTTTATAGCCTCTCATAAGGCCGGGATCATTATGATCCAATCTCGGCACTTAGCATTCACTCGCCACATCGACAAGTCACCCATAATCACATAAGGCCGAGTATACATAGTCCTTCAATTAACACTTACACAAGCCAATTGCTAACCAACATGCAAGAATATTCCATATACCTCAACTTGCACCAAATGCACATTTTACAATCACAATTCACATCATCATTTTGCATGGCACAAGATAGCATTACTTACATATTTGGCCATCCTTGGACCATCTAGCACCAAACCACACAAGGCCTAACACACAAGACATTTCCATAAAGTTTACAAAAATACGCACAAAGCACCCCATAGGGCACCATTTCGGGTTACTGTTCACGTACCCCAAATATCCACTAAATTTCAACTAAACCAAAACAAGACATGCTCATAACCATCTACATAACCTTGTTTCAAGTCTACAAGTCATCCAACATGCAAATCTCACATAATGCAATTTTCGGATCCTTAGCAATCCCACTATGAACAGCCCACAAAAGCTTCCAAATCTCATCTATACATGTCCATTAGTAACCTAGAGCACTAATATAAGGTTAGGGATGACTCACCAAGAATTCAAGCAAGCAAAGTCCCTAAAATCACCCCTAGAGCTCACGGCGAACGGCGGTGCACGGCTGTCCTTGGCTCTCGGGCGAACGGCAGTCACGGCTTGAGGTGGCTCACGGTGGTGGTTGGCGTGCGCGGTGGCTGGTGGTGGCCGAAAAAGGAGGGAGGGGGAGGAGAAAAATGAGAGAGAGTGAGTGAGAGAGAGGAAATTTCGAAATTATGAGAGGGGAGAGAGAGAAATGTGGTCTTTAGCTTCCTTTTGGCTTGTTTGAGAAGCTTTGGTGGGTTTATGGGGAAAGACAACTATGTGACTTGATGGGAAGCCTAGTGATGGCTATGAGTGATGGGTTGAGTGACATAAAGTAAGAGAGAGAAAGATAAGAGGTGATGGGTGGCTTAAAAGTCAAAGAAGATGGCCCACCAAAATCTCACTCTTGTCTTTTATGCAAACACATGCACATTTAAGGCATTAATGCCCTAAAGTTTCGGTCACATAGGGGGGTCAAAGATTAAATGTGCTCTAAATTAAAAATCTAAGGAATGAGCTTAAATTCGAGGGCGCAAGGAATTTCTAATTTAATTCCCGTAAACACCTATTTCCGACCTACCTCGGAACGACCCCAAATTCAAAAAGTCTTGACGAGACGATGCTAATGTTTCGTTGTTGAAATTCTCGAATGATCGACGTCCAATTTGGAAGTCCGATTCGTGACTAAGATCCATGGATAGTAATTTCAAGGAGTCTCGAACTAACGGGTGGCTTTTAAGGTTTTACGCGTATCGACCCGTGATCATCGTCACGTTTTAAAGTTATTCGAACCATGGCGACTTTGATTGTCATGTAATTGCGATGGTCAATCGTTGGTTCCAAAGGTTGCGTTCGTTAGAAATCTGGTTTAGGTTAATTCGCAAATTATACTCTGGTCGTACGGAATCACCCGCGGACCAATCATATAACGCTAGCAAATCGTTCTAAAACCAAATCTTTGAATGGCCTATGATAGCACAGGATGTTCCCTCGGCAATCCTTATGGTCAAGTCGTTAATCCAGGGTTGAGTTCTTTGGTCAACGTACTTAATTCCTCGTTAGCCTTTCCCTTCGGGTTAGTTAACTCAAGAGTGATCATTGCTGAGCGAGATTTACTGAAATACATCGATTGATATGTCATCCATTCTTAAGCTTCGAAATGGGTCGAAATTCGGAATGTCACAACTCTTCCCCCCTTACAAAAATTTCGTCCTCGAAATTTACAACAAAACCAATTAATCAAAAAGATGGGGGTGCTGGCGTCTCATTGCTTCCTCGCTTTCCCAAGTAGCGCGTTCTGTTCCGTGATGTTCCCAAATCACCTTTACCAACGGAATCGTCTTGTTCCTCAGGACTTGTTCTTTCTTGTCCTCGATTCTGACTGGCCTTTCCACATACGATACCCTATCACCCACTTCAATGACTTCATGATCCAGCACATGAGTTGGATCTGGTTCGTACTTTCTCAGCATCGACACATGGAATACGTTATGAACCTGCGACAGATTTGGCGGCAAGGCGAGACGATAGGCCAAAGTTCTGATTCTTTCCAATATTTCGAAAGGACCTACGTACCTAGGACTTAGTTTTCCTTTCTTTCCAAATCGAGATAGTCCTCACATCGGCGACACTTTGAGAAAAACATGATCTCCCACTTGAAATTCCAAAGGCCTACACCGCTTATTGGCATAACTTTTCTAGCGACTCTGAGCTATCTTAAGTCTTTCTCGAATGATCCTTACTGCCTCGACTGATTGCTCAACTAATTCTGGGCCTGTTATGCTTCTTTCTCCGACTTCATCCCAGCATATCGGTGTTCTGCATGCTCTGCCATACAATGCCTCGAACAGCGCCATTCTGATACTCTGCTGATAACTATTATTATAGGCGAACTCAACTAGATGCAACTGCTCTTCCCATCAACCTTTGAAATCTATAACACACGCCCTCAACATGTCCTCGAGGACAAGAACACACGCCGACAATACCCTTCCTTACCAATGCTAATGCTAATGTATGTAGGAATGCACTTTACTATACCAAAAGCATAGACTTGCATATCATTGTTACTTTAGCAAGATTACAATCTCTACATGGACAATCAAAACAATTTACTCGACTCCTCGATAACTAATCCTGAATCTCATCATTATCACCTAACCGCAATCACTACTCCTACTTTTCCATTGACTCTACACATATATGCCTCCATTTCCTACTTGCTTTTCAAGAACAAAAAGGCACATACAGAACATGCAAGTCACTTCGAGCTACATATGTCCCAATGAATCAGATTCTATAGAAGCCGTGACAAGCATTCAAGAATTCAGTCATGCTTCCCAAATTTTTCCCTCATCTCTATCGCCTTATAGTTCTCGGTACAATATACACCAAATTTGCCAATCATGCCCCCCACAGTCATTTTTGCTTAGATCATCGATATACTAGCATCACATCAATTCCTTTGGTGCCATCGAATTAGAAATTCCCCTAAGAATATAATACAAGCAAGTTCTCGAAGAAGCCACTAAACGACCCCTAAAGTCAGAAACTTTCATGCCCAAACCAAGTGCAACACAAGCAGGTTTTGAAGACGAACCGTGGACATTTTCCTACATGATCATTTCTATTCGTAATACAATAAGAGTGAAGGACAAAAAAATCAGTCTCTCCCCACTATAAACCCACGACTCTATCACTCATATGTCATATGTAAGCCATAAACCTTGCATGCAAAACTATTTCCCTTCTTGGCACTACCTACTTAACCGACGGACTTCTAAGCTACCTATAATAGTGTCCAATTACATGATAGTCATCCTTAGCAAAGATTAGATCAAAGTTGAGTGCCTCAACTTCATTCTAATGGAAGAACTTCTCATTTTAAGAAACTTTGGGTCCTTTCGGGTCCATTGTTTAATTTGTTGTTTTGCATGCTTCCAATTCATCTAAGCTACTTATAATGGTGTTCATTTAGGTGTTATTTGTCCTTGGGATAGATTAGATAGAAGTTTAGTGCCAAAACTTCATTGTAATTGAAGAATTTCCCATTTTGAGAAAGTTTAGGTCCTTTTGGATCCAATGTTTGATTTTTAGTTTTATGGGCTTCCAATTTATCTAAGCTACTTATAATAGTGTTCATTTGGATACTATTCGAACTTGGTAAAGATTAAATTGAAGTTGAGTGCTGTAACTTCATTCTAATGGAAGAACTTCCAAATATAAGAAAGTTTGGGACCTATGTTTTCTTTGTAGTTTTGCGAGCTTTCAATTAATCTAAGCTGCTTATAATAGTGTTCATTTACATGATATTCGTCCTTTGTAAGTATTAGATCGAAGTTGAGTGCCATAACTTCATTGTAAGGGAAGAGCTTCCCATTTTAAGAAAGTTTGGGTCCTTTTCAGGTCCCAATGTTTACTTCATAGTTTTGCGAGCTTGCAAATCATCTAAGCTACTTATAGTAGTATTCATTTAGATGATCTTCGTCCTTGGTAAAGATTACATCAAAGTTGAGTGCCATAACTTCATTCTAATGGAAGTACTTCCCATTCTAAGAAACTTTGTGTCCTTTTTGGTCCGATGTTTGATTTGTAGATTTTTGAGCTTCCAATTCATCTAAGCTACTTATATTGGTGTTCAGTTTGATGATATTCGTCCTCGGGATAGATTAGATAGAAGTTTAGTGCCAAAACTTCATTCTAATGGAAGAATTTCCTATTCTGAGAAAGTTTAGGTCCTTTGGGTTCCAATGTTTAATTTTTAGTTTTGTGGGCTTCCAATTCATTTGTGATGCGTGCGTGGGGCGAGTGACTCCGAACAGAAATTTCCAAGACTGCGTGTCTTTGGGAAAATGGTCGTAACTCCCTCAATACAGGTCGGATTGACCTGATTCCAAAAGCCACAGATCAAGGACTTGTAGATCTAAAAAATTTGTGTTTTGAGTTTTCATAAATAAGCTGTCACACCCCGGACCAGACGAGCACGATAACATCCTGATCGACTCTTGTTTCAATTTCATAACAATCAGGATCCTACGACGGCGGCAAATAGTGAGGAATAAATGATGCAAGCGGTAGCACAAATAACTCCGTGCATATGACAAACAAGATAACCAAAAGGATTCATAAGGGAGACAGTTACTAGTTCAAAGCTACACTTGCTACTCTACGCGGTTAGCCAAAAAGATGCCACAGGGTCGGACTCGACTTCAGTATCGACAGGCTCCACGACTTGGGCATCTACGGCGGGAACAGGTGGAGGCGGCTGGCTCGCTTGAACCTTGAAGGTAGGGTTATACACTTTACCATCCGGAGGGGCAGTGTCCCACCAATCTAGGATTACACAAAATGGCACATCAAAACCCTTTAGGGGTCCAACTTCCATCCCATTCTCATCACGATAGAACCATGCCTCGTAGGTATGCACTTTCCAAATAGGGTCCCCCTCGTCCACAAAGACTATAGTCCCTTTCCTGATGTACGTCTTACCCTCGATCGGGGGGTATTCAGTGACTATCGTCTCAAAATCCATCGGCACTCCATAATGCTTAGGCGGCAGACTTATGGTCTGCGGTCTGAAAATGGTAAATCCCACGACGGGGTATGAATAAATCTCAGTGAGCCAAACCTAACCCTACGCTAGGACAAAGGTACCTCCAGACTCTCACAACGTGCAAGTTCTAACCACGAGCATTCACAGGACCATGAGTCAATGAAACGAAGACACGACATCAGACATTTACATTTTCAATTCAAAAGCAATTTCCAAACTCACAAGCACTTGATTAGGGCTAGGCTTCATACTTAAGGCATAAAATAAATCCATGATTCACGAACGGTGTTTTTCATCCAAACTCAATTCTTGTTATCCAACCTTCATGACATATAAGTCATAGTCTCGCTATCCAACCCTCACTACGCGCTTTAGCACCCGGGCCATAGTATAATATTAATCTTGTCGGCCCATCGATCTGCGTTATATCGCAAAAATACTTTCATCGGCTCATCGGGCCATATAATAACTTATCAGTTCATCGGACCGTCGGCTCATCGGGCTATATAATAACTTATTGGTTCATCGGACCGTCGGCTCATTGGGCCATATAATAAGTAATATGTAGCTTTTACTATACGGCTTTCCTTATTGCCTTTTATAGAGCCGGGATCATTATGATCCAACATCAGCATTTGACATTCACTCGCCACACTTACGAATCACCCATAATCACACAAGGTCAAGTATACATAGGCCCTCAATTAACCTACATGCATGAATAGGTCATATACATCAACTTGCACTCAAGGCATGTCTTACAACCTCAACTCACATAATCGTTTTGCATGACACAAGATAACATCACTTACATATTCAGTCACTCATGGACCATCTAGCATCAAATCACACAAGCCCAACACACAATACATTTACATAAAACTTACAAACATTTAAGCACGAAGCACTCCATAAGGCATAAATTCGGTGTTACTGTTCACGCATCCAAACAACAACTAGATCTCAACAAAACCTAAACCAAACATGCTCATAACCACCTAAATATCATTATCTCAAGCCTACAAGTCATCAAACATGAAAAATCCCATATAGTGCAAATTCTGATCCCTTGCATTCCCATTATGAATAGCCCACAAAAAGCCTCAAAACCTCACCCATACTTGTCTATTAGTAACCTAGAGTACTAACATAGTTTTAGGGATGACTCACCAAAGATCCACGCAAGAAAAGTCCCCAAAATCACCCATAGAGCTCACGGCACAAGTTGGTCCGGCGGGGTCCTCGGCTTCTCGAGCGAATGGCAGTGCACGGCGGTAACGAGCGAAGGTGGCTCATGGTGGTGGTAGGATCTACTGAGATCCCATCTCCAGATACTACATGACCAAGGAATGCTACCTTATGTAGCCAGAATTCGCACTTGCTAAATTTAGCGTAAAGCGAATGTTCTCTTAAGATCCATAGGACAATCCTCAAGTGTTGCCCATGTTCTTAATGACTCCTTGAGTAAATCAAGATATCATCTATGAAGACGATAACGAACTGATCTAGATACTCCTTGAATACCTGGTGCATCAAATCCATGGATGTAGCTAGAGCATTGGTCGGTCCAAACGGCGTAACTGTAAACTCATAATGCCCATATCTCGTCCTAAATGCCGACTTCTGTATAACCTCCTTTTTTATCCTCAACTGATGGTAACCCGTCCTTAAATGGATCTAGGAGAATAGTGACGCTCCTTGCAACTGATCGAACAAGTCGTCTATCCTAGGCAACAGATACTTGTTCTTAACGGTCACCTAATTCAATTGCTTATAGTCAATACACAGACGCAATGACCCATCCTTCTTCCTTACGAACAATACTGGCACTCCCCAAGGCGATGCACTTGGGCGAATAAACCCTTTATCCAGCAGCTCTTGCATCTGAACCTTCAATTCCTTCAACTTTGACAAAGACATTCTATAAGGTGCCTTTGAAATCGACTCCGTTCTAGGAGCTAATTCAATCGAGAATTCCACTTCTCTTTCAGGTGGCAATCCCGACAATTCCTGAGGAAAGACATTGGGAAATTCGCGCACTACAGCTATATCCTCTAGCTTAGGTTCCTCGATCGTCGGATCAACCACGACAGCCAAGTAAGCTTCGCATCCATCGTCCATCAACTTAGTCACCTCAAATGACGAGATTAAAGGGATCGAGGTTCCTCCTCGACTCCCTATGAATTCGAATCTAGGGCGACCAATCGGATGAAATTGGATCACCCTACTACCACAATCCACTATAGCTCCTTGCCTACCCAACCAATCCATTCCAAAAATAACATCAAAGTCATGCATTGCTAGCACAACCAAGTCTATCAATCATTCGATACCACCAATGACTATCTTATAGTTCTGGCATCCTAACAAGACTAGCACCTTATCCCTTAAAGGGGTAGTAACATGAAATACTACATCCAACGGTTTTAATTCCAATTCAGCCAAATCAGTCAGCAAACTGTGCAGATACAAAAGAATGTGATGCTCCAGGATCAAATAAAGCATAAGCAGGTTGGTCACATAGAGAGACCTTACTTGTGACCATGCTAGGCATATTCTGCCTCCTTGCGCATCACAGCATATACCCTTCCTTGAGCTGGCAGCCTGTTCAAATTGGCCTGTGGGGCAGCTCCTATCTGTGGTCCCAGTTGGGGTCGCGATTGTTAGTACCGAGGTCCCGCGGCTGGGTTCCTACACTGCCTCGCAAGATGGCCCCTTTGACCACACTTGAAGCACGCTCCTGACTGACTAGGACAAGGCCCATTTTCATGCTTCCGTCCGCAAAAGCGACAATTCCAGTCGTTCCGAAAAGCTAGCTTTCCAATATTCCTCTTGACTGGAGGGACGAATCGCCTGTTGTTTATCATAGGCCCCTTGCCAAAGTTTCGGTTGTCCCTTGCATGATTAAACCGCGGTCCAAAAGTGGTCCCTCTTTCCCTCATATCCCTTTATAAAGTTCGTCATAATCCCTCAAGTTTAGCGGCACCAGTTGACTTCTCAGATCGGGCCACAGCCCGTCTCTGAACCTCCTTGCCCTATCCAGAGGGTTCTCAACCATTCATGGAGCATACTTGGAGAGTCTTGCGAACTCAGCCTCGTATTGATCGATGGTCATGTGATTTTGGCGCAGATTCTGGAACTCAACTAGCTTTTGTTCTTAGGCAGCTTCTGAAAAGTACTTTCCTTGAAAGGTCTTGGCAAAGACGGTCCAATATGGCACAACTCAACCATTCGGGATGTTATCGGGCTCGTATGGTCCGGGGCGTGACAATAACTTCATTTTAACATAAGCACTTCCCGTTATAAGAAACTTTGGGTCCTTTTTGGTCCGATGTTTAATTTGTTGATTTGCGAGCTTCCAATTTATCTAATCTACTTATAATGGTGCTCATTTAGATGATATTCATCATTGGGATAGATTAGATTGAATTTTAATGCCAAAACTTCATTCTAATGGAAGAACTTCCTGTTTTGAGAAAGTTTAGGTCCTTTTGGATCCAATGTTTGATTTTTAGTTTTGTGGGCTTCCAATTCATCTAAGTTACTTGTAATAATGTTAATTTGGATGCTATTCGAACTTGGTAAAGATTAAATTGAAGTTGAGTGCCAAAAACTTTATTCCAATGGAAGAACTTGCCAATTTCAGAAGAAAGATTAGGAAGTTTTGGGTGCTATTTTTATTTGTAGTTTTGTGAGCTTCCAATTCATCTAAGTTACTTATAATGGTGTTCATTTACATGATATTCATTCTTTGTAAATATTAGATGGAAGTTGAGTGCCATAACTTCATTCTAAGCGAAGAGCTTCCCATTCTAAGAAAGTTTTGGTCCTTTTGGGCCCAATGTCTGATTTGTAGTTTTGGCATCTTTTATTTCAACTATGTTACTTATAATAGCATTTGATGTGTGCGTGGGTGAGTGACTTCTATCAAAAATGTCCAAGACTGCGCGTCTTCGGGAAAATGGTCGTAACTCCCTCAATATAGGTCGAATTGACCTGATTCCAAAGCCATAGATCAAGGACTCGTAGATCTACAACTTTTGTGTTTTGAGTTTTTACAAAGAAGCTCTGCGGTATTAGCAATTCTGGGAGGAAGTCGACGAAGCACTGTTTGTACGAGGATGTTGTGTATAACTCAAGGATATGGAAGGTTCTTCACCAAAGCCTAAAGGCACAAGCCACCAGCCAAGGATAAAGGACCGAGATAAATGGAAGTTCACCACCAAGTCTTAAAGGAAACTCCACCGACCAAGGATAAAGAACTATTTGATTCACCACTAACGACGTTGGATAAAGAATCAAAATAATTCAACTCACAAAGAGGAATTTTCATTCATTCAACTAGTCCGCTTACAAAGGAGAATACACCTCACTATATAGAGGAGCTACTACATAGGAAATAGATTAAGAATTGAAAGCAACATTAAAGACGCATGGGAAACTAGAAAAAGGACCTAACCAGAAATAGCATTAAAGGCCTAGGAACTAAGGAATGCAATAAAAGACATGGGGACTTGGAATCTTGACTCTTCAGCCTTCAAAATTCGTCCACCAACAATGACCAGCAGATAACTACTTCAAAAGAGCATTAAATCACCAAGGAACTTGTACCAAATTACTCCCTTCGATATATTATCGATCAGCAACGAATTTTGACATCTAATCCATCGAATTAGTAACTTATATTGGTATCATCATTCCTTAACCCATCGAAGCAAGTTGTAACCGAAGTTAGTCTTGGCTTGAATAAGTATCGATAGTGTTTGTTTTGTCGAAGGAATTAGCTCGAGACTTAAGGACTGATCAGTATTCTCGGATGTTCCCGCATCAGTATTCATTTAGATGATACATTCTTGGGAAAGATTAGATCAAAGTTGGGTGCCACAACTTCATTTTAATGGAAATCCTACCCATTCCAAGAAACTTTTGGTCCCTTTTGGTCCAATTTTTTATTCATAGTTTTCGATCTACCAATTCATCTAAGCAACTTATATTTGTGTTCACTTAGATGATATTCTTTCTTGGGACAGATCGAAGTTGAGTGCAACAACTTCATTCTAATGGAAAACCATCACATTCTAAGAAACTTTGTGGTTTGCTTTTGGTCCAATGTTTCATTCGTAGTTTTCAAGCTTCCAATTGTTCTAAGCTACCTATAATAGTGTTTATTTACATGATATTCATCCTTGAGAAAAATTAGATGGAAGTTTAGTGCCATAACTTCAATCTAAGGGAAGAACTTCTCATTCTAAGAAAGTTTGAGTCCTTTTGGGTCCAATGTTTAATTCATAATTTTGCGAGCTTCTAATTAATCTAAGCTACTTATAGTATTGTTCATTTAGATGATATTCATCCTTGGTAAAGATTAGATCGAAGTTGAGTGCCATGACTTCATTCTAATAAAAGTACTTCCCATTCTAATAAACTTTGGGCCCTTTTTGGTCGGATGTTTTATTCGTAGATTTGTGAACTTTCAATTCATCTAAGCTACTTATAATGGTGTTCATTTAGATTATATTTGTCTTTGAGATAATTTAGATTGAAGTTTAATGCCAAAACTTCATTCTAACGGAAGAATTTCCCATTCCGAGAAAGTTTAGGTCCTTTTGGGTTCAATGTTTGATTTTCAGTTTTGTGGGCTTCCAATTCATCTAAGTTACTTGTAATAATGTTCATTTGGATGCTATTCGAACTTGGTAAAGATTAAATTGAAGTTGAGTGCCAAAACTTCATTCCAATGAAAGAACTTCCAAATATAAGAAAGTTTAGGAATTTTTGGGTGCTATGTTTTATTTTTAGTTTTGCGAGCTTCCAATTCATCTAAGTTATTTATAATGGTGTTCACTTACATGATATTCATCCTTTGTAAATATTAGATGGAATTTGAGCGCTATAACTTCATTCTATGGGAAGATCTTCCCCATTCTAAGAAAGTTTGGGTCCTTTTGGACCAAATACTTGATTTGTAGTTTTGGCATCTTCTATTTCAACTATGTTACTTATAATAGTGTTCATTTAGATGATACATCCTTGGGAAGGATTAGATCAAAATAGAGTGCCACAACTTCATTTTAATGGAAATCCTACCCACTCCAAGAAACTTTGGGTCCATTTTGGTCCAAATTTTATTCGTAGTTTTCAATCTACCAATTCATCTAAGCAACTTATAATTGTGTTCATTTAGATAATATTCTTTCTTGGGAAAGGTTAGATTGAAGTTGAGTGCCATAACTTCATTCTAATAAAAAAACCTTCTCATTCTAAGAAACGCTTTTGGTCCAATGTTTCATTCAAAGTTTTCGAGCTTCCATTTCTTCTAAGCTACCTATAATAGTGTTCATTTACATGATATTCATCCTTGGGAAAGATTAGATGGAAGTTGAGTGCCGTAACTTAATTCTAAGGGAAGAACTTCCCATTTCTAGGAAAGTTTGTGTCCTTTTGGGTCCAATGTTTAATTCATAATTTTGCAAGCTTCCAATTCAGCTAAACTACTTATAGTATTGTTCATTTAGATGATATTCGTCCTTGGTAAAGGTTATATCGAAGTTGAGTGCCACAACTTCATTCTAACGAAAGTACTTCCCATTCTAATAAACTTTAGGTCCTTTTTTGTCCGATGTTTTATTCGTAGATTTGCGAGCTTCCAATTCATCTAAGCTACTTATAATGGTGTTCATTTGGATGATATTCGTCATTGGGATAGATTGGATCAAAGTTTAATGCCAAAACTTCATTCTAATGGAAGAACTTCCCATTCTAAGAAACTTTAGGTCCTTTTGGGTCCAATGTTTGATTTTCATTTTTGTGGGCTTTTAATTCATCTAAGCTACCTATAATAGTGTTCATTTGTATTCTATTCAAACTTGGTGAAGATTAAATTGAAGTTGAGCGCCAAAACTTCATTCCATTGGAAGAACTTCCCAATATAAGAAAGTTTGGGAATTTTTGGGTCCTATGTTTTATTTGTAGTTTTGCGAGCTTCCAATTCATCTAAGCTACCCATAATAGTGTTCATTTACATAATATTCATCCTTTGTAAATATTATATCAAAGTTGAGTGCCTTAACTTCAATCTAAGAGAAGAGCTTCCCATTCTAAGAAAGTTTGGGTCCTTTTGGGCCCAATGTCTCATTTGTTGTTTTGGCATCTTCTATTTCAACTATGTTACTTATAATAGTGTTCATTTAGATGATATGGTCTTGGGAAAGATTAGATCAAAGTTGGGTGCCACAACTTCATTTTAATGGAAATCCTACCCATTCCAAGAAACTTTAGGTCCCTTTTGGTCCAATTTTTGATTCATAGTTTTTGATCTACCAATTCAGCCAAGCAACTTATATTTGTGTTCACTTAGATGATATTCTTTCTTGGGACAGATCGAAGTTGAGTGCCATAACTTCATTCTAATGGAAAACCTTCTCATTATAAGAAACTTTGTGGTTCGCTTTTGGTCCAATGTTTCATTTGTAGTTTTTGAGCTTCCAATTCTTCTAAGCTACCTATAATAGTGTTCATTTACATGATATTTGTCATTGGGAAAGATTAGATGGAAGTTGAGTACCATAACTTAATTCTAAGGGAACAACTTCCCATTCTAAGAAAGTTTGGGTCCTTTCGGGTCCAATGTTTAATTCATAATTTTGCGAGCTTCTAATTCATCTAAGCTACTTTATAGTAGTGTTCATTTAGATGATATTCGTCCTTGGTAAAGATTAAATCGAAGTTGAGTGCCATGACTTCATTCTAACGGAAGTACTTCCCACTCTAATAAACTTTGGGCCCTTTTTGGTCGGATGTTTTATTCGTAGATTTGCGAACTTTCAATTCATCTAAGCTACTTATAATGGTGTTCATTTAGATGATATTCGTCCTTGAGATAATTTAGATTGAATTTTAATGCCAAAACTTCATTCTAATGGAAGAATTTCCCATTCCGAGAAAGTTTAGGTCCTTTTGGGTTCAATGTTTGATTTTCAATTTTGTGGGCTTCTGATTCATCTAAGCTACTTGTAATAGTGTTCATTTGGATGCTATTCAAACTTGGTAAAGATTAAATTGAAGTTGAGTGGCAAAACTTCATTCCAATGGAAGAACTTCCCAATATAAAAAACCTTTGGGAATTTTTGGGTCCTATGTTTTATTTGAAATTTTGCGAGCTTCCAATTCATCTAATTTACTTATAATAATGTTCATTTACATGATATTCATCCTTTGTAAATAGTAGGTCGAAGTTGAGTACTATAACTTCATTTTAAGGGAAGAGCTTTCCATTCTAAGAAAGTTTGGGTCCTTTTGGGCCCAATACCTGATTTGTAGTTTTGACATCTTCTATTTCAACTGTGTTACTTATAATAGTGTTCATTTAGATGATATGTTCTTGGGAAAGATTAGATCAAAATTGACTGCCACAACTTCGTTTTAATGGAAATCCTACCCATTGCAAGAAACTTTGGGTCCCTTTTGGTCCAATTTTTGATTCATAGTTTTCGATCTACCAATTCATCTCAGCAACTTATAATTGTGTTCACTTAAATGATATTCTTTCTTGGGAAAGATTAGATTGAAGTTGAGTGCCATAACTTAAATTCTAATAAAAAAACCTTCTTATCCTAAGAAACTTTGGGGTTCGCTTTTGGTCCAATGTTTCATTCGTAGCATTCGAGCATCCAATTTTATAAGCTACCTATAATAGTGTTCATTTACATGATATTTGTCCTTGGGAAAGATTAGATCGAAGTTGAGTGCCATAACTTAACTCCATGGGAAGAACTTCCTATTCTAAGAAAGTTTGGATACTTTCGGGTCCAATGTTTAATTCATAATTTTGCGAGCTTCCAATTCATCTAAGCTACTTATAGTAGTGTTCATATAAATGATATTCGTCCTTGGTAAAGATTAGATCAAAATTGAGTGCCACAACTTCATTCTAATGGAAGTACTTCCCATTCTAATCAACTTTGGGTCCTTTTTTCCGATGTTTTAGTCGTAGATTTGAGAGCTTCCAATTCATCTAAGCTACATATAATGGTGTTCATTTAGATGATATTCGTCATTGGGATAGATTAGATCAAAGTTTAATCCCAAAACTTCATTCTAATGGAAGAACATCCCATTTTGAGAAAGTTTAGGTCTTGTGTGGGTCCAATGTAACAAAAATCCAATATTCAAGAACACATGTTTACATTATTCTTAAAGTTATTTAAGGGTGCGTTTGCTTCACAGAAAGAGTAATTAAAAAATATTTTCCAAAAAATGATTGCTTAGAAAGATTAGTTAAGGAAAAATATTCTAACCATTAACTATTTTCATGGACGATAAATAAAATTTTCATTTATTTATTTTTCTAAATATAAGCGATCATTTTTCGAAAAGTGTTTTCCAAATTGCACGAGCGCACCCTAAATAAGAAAAAATATTATCAAGTTAATTTAGCCTTAATAATTTTTTTTGATATAATCTCTCTATTTAGATAGATTTAAAAAAAAGAAATGTCAGAAAATTACATTAAAGAAACTACTATGTTCAAGAAACTTAGAAGCTTGATGGACACATTAAAACAAAAAAACTCAAGATAATCCACGAGTATGTAAGAATCATCGTACCAAAAGAAAGTCAAGATAATTGATTTTTTGGATCAGGATTGTTACCAAACGCACCCTAAGAAATAGATCAAGATTAAAATAAAAAAAAAAAAAAAGGAGGGGGGGGGAACAATTGGAAAGAAAATGGTTATTTTCTAATTAATTATTTGTTGTAAGATGGGATATGGTACTTGACCAAAGAAGTCAGGTTGCAACAATACTAAATAGAGGAATTTTTCTACCACATTCAAATCATTTATTCCTAATAAAGTTGTTTCCTTACTACGTTAAAGTCCTCTATTTCTTGTAACAAAAATCCAATATTCAAGAGCACGTGTTTACATAATTTTTAAAGTTATTTAAGGGTGTGTTCGCTTCAATGAAAGAGTAATTTTTAAAAAAAAAAATTCCAAAGAACGATTGCTTAGAAAAATTAGTTAAGGAAAAATATTCTCACCATTAACTATTTTCGTGGACGATAAATAAAATTTTCATTAATTTATTTTTCCAAATATAAGCGATCATTTTTTCGAAAAATGTTTTCCAAACAGCACGAGTGCACCCTAAATAAGAAAAAAAATATTTTCAAGATAATTTAGCCTTAAAATTTTTTTGATATAATCTCTCTATATAGATAGATTTAAAAAAAAAAGGAAATGTCAAAAAATTATATTAAAGAAACTACTATGTTCAAGAAACATAGAAGCTTGATGGACACCTTAAAACAAAAAACTCAAGATAATCCACGAGTATGTAAGAATCATCGTACCAAAAGAAAGTCACGATAATTGATTTTTTGGATCATAATTGTTGCCAAACGCACCTTAAGCAGATAGATCAAGATAATAAAATAAAATAAAAAGTGGACAATTGGAAAGAAAATGGTTATTTTGTAATTAATTATTTGTTGTAAGATGGGATATGGCACTTGACGAAAGAAGTGAGGTTGCAACAATACTAAATAGATGAATTTTTCTACCACATTCAAATCATTTATTCCTAATAAATTTGTTTCTTTACCACGTTAAAGTCCTCTATTTCTCGTAACAAAAATCCAATATTCAAGAACACGTGTTTACATAATTTTTAAAGTTATTTAATGGTGCGTTCGCTTCACAGAAAGAGTAATTTAAAAAGTATATATTTTCCAAAGAATGATTACTTAGAAAAATTAGTTAAGGAAAAAAATTCTCACCACTAACTATTTTCGTGGACGATAAATAAAATTTTCATTTATTTATTTTTCTAAATAGAAGCGATCATTTTTTCAAGAAATGTTTTCCAAATCGCACGAGCGCACCCTAAATAAGAAAAAAATATTTTCAAGATAATTTAGCCTTAATAATTTTTTTGATATAATCTCTGTATTTAGATAGATTTAAAAAGAATGTCAGAAAATTATATTAAAGAAACTACTATGTTCAAGAAACTTAGAAGCTTGATGGACATCTTAAAACAAAAAACTCAAGATAATCCACGAGTATGTAAGCATCATCGTACCAAAAGAAAGTCACGATAATTGATTTTTTGGATTATAATTGTTGCCAAACGCACCTTAAGCAGATAGATCAAGATTTTTTTTTTTAAAAAAGGGGACAATTGGAAAGAAAATGGTTATTTTGTAATTAATTATTTGTTGTAAGATGGGATATGGCACTTGACGAAAGAAGTGAGGTTGCAACAATACTAAATAGATGAATTTTTCTACCACATTCAAATCATTTATTCCTAATAAATTTGTTTCTTTACCACGTTAAAGTCCTCTATTTCTCCTAACAAAAATCCAATATTCAAGAACACGTGTTTACGTAATTTTTAAAGTTATTTAATGGTGCGTTCACTTCACAAAAAGAGTAATTTAAAAAAAAAATTTCCAAAGAATGATTACTTAGAAAAATTAGTTAAGGAAAAAAATTCTCACCACTAACTATTTTCGTGGACGATAAATAAAATTTTCATTTATTTATTTTTTTAAATAGAAGCGATCATTTTTTCAAAAAATGTTTTCCAAATCACACTACCGCATCCTAAATAAGAAAAAAATATTTTCAAGATAATTTAGCCTTAATAAATTTTTTGATATAATCTCTCTATTTAGATAGATTAAAAAAAAATGTCCGAAAATTATATTAAAGAAACTACTATGTGCAAGAAACTTAGAAGCTTGATGGACACCTTAAAACAAAAAAACACAAGATAATCCACGAGTATGTAAGAATCATTTTACCAAAAGAAAGTCACGAGAATTGATTTTTGGATTATAATTGTTGCCAAACGCACCCTAAACAGATAGATCAAGATAAAAGAAAACAAAAAAAAAAAAGGGCAAAATTGGAAAGAAAATGGTTATTTTGTATTTAATTATTTGTTGTAAGATGGGATATGGTACTTGACCAAAGAAGTGAGGTTGCAACAATACTAAATAGAGGAATTTTTCTACCACATTCAAATCATTTAAATTTGTTTCTTTACCACGTTAAAGTCTATTTCTCGTAACAAAAATCCAATATTCAAGAACACTTGTTTACATAAATTTTAAAGTTATTTAAGGGTGCGTTTGCTTCATAGAAAGAGTAATTTTAAAAAAAAATTTCCAAAGAACGATTGCTTAGAAAAATTAGTTAAGGAAAAATATTCTCGCCACTAACTATTTTCGTGGACGATAAATAAAATTTTCATATATTTATTTTTCTAAACATAAGCGATCATTTTTTCGAAAAATGTTTTCCAAATTGCACGAGCGCACCCTACATAAGAAAAAAATATTTTCAAGATAATTTAGCCTTAATAATTTTTTTGATATAATCTCTCTATTTAGATAGATTTTTTTTTAAAAAAAGAAATGTCAGAAAATTATATTAAAGAAACTACTATGTGCAAGAAACTTAGAAGCTTGATGGACACCTTAAAACAAAAAACACAAGATAATCAACGAGTATGTAAGAATCATCGTACCAAAAGAAGGTCACGAGAATTGATTTTTTGGATCATAATTGTTGCCAAACACACCCTAAGCAGTATTCTCATCACTAACTATTTTCGTGGACGATAAATAAAATTTTCATTTATTTATTTTTTTAATTCTAAATATAAGTGATCATTTTTTCGAAAAAAAATTTCCCAATCGCACGAGCGCACCCTAAGAAAAACAAAATTTCAAGATAATTTATCCTTAATAATTTTTTTGATATAATCTCTATTTACATAGATTTAAAAAAATGTCCCAAAATTATATTAAAGAAACTACTATGTTCAAGAAACTTAGAAGCTTGATGGACACCATAAAACAAAAAACTCAAGATAATTCACGAGTATGTAAGAATCATCGTACCAAAAGAAAGTCACGAGAATTGAATTTTTGGATCAGAATTGTTGTCAAACACACCCTAGGCAGATAGATCAAGATTTACAAAAAAAAAGGGACAATTGGAAAGAAATTGGTTATTTTGTAATTAATTATATATTGTGAGATGGGATATGGCACTTGACCAAAGAAGTGAGGTTGCAACAATACTAAATAGAGGAATTTTTCTACCACATTCAAATCATTTATTCCTAATAAAGTTGTTTCTTTACCACATTAAAATCCTCTATTTCTCATAACAAAAATCCAATATTCAAGAACACGTGTTTACATAATTTGTAAAGTTATTTAAAGGTGTTAGTTAAGCAAAAATATTCTCACCACTAACTACTTTCGTGGACGATAAATAAAATTTTCATTTATTTATTTTTCTAAATATAAGCGATCATTTTTTCCTTTTTCCAAAAATGTTTTCCAAATCGTACGAGCGAACCCTAAATAAGAAAAAAATATTTTCAAGATAATTTAGCCTTAATAATTTTTTTGATATAATCTGTTTAGGTAGATTTAAAAAAAACATAGAAATGTTAGAAAATTATATTAAAGAAACTACTATGTTCAAGAAACTTAGAATCACCGTACCAAAAGAAAGTGACGAGAAATGATTTTTTGGATTAGAAATGTTGCCAAACACACCCTTAGCAAATACATCAAGAAAAAAATAATAAAAAAAGGGGACAATGGATAGAAAATGGTTATTTTGTAATTAATTATTTGTTGTAAGATGGGATATGGCCCTTGACCAAAGAAGTGAGGTTGCAACAATACTAAATAGAGGAAATTTTCTACCTTATCCAAATCATTTATTCCTCATAATGTTGTTTCTTTACCACGTTAAAGTCCTCTATTTCTTGGAACAAAAATCCAATAAGAACACATGTTTACTTTATTTTTAAAATTATTTAAGGGTGCGTTCGCTTCACAGAAAGAGTAATTTAAAAAAAAAATTTCCAAAGAATGATTGCTTAGAAAAAGTAGTTGAGGAAAAATATTCTCACAAGATTTGCACCGCATATGTTCAAGAAACTCAGACGTGGACACCTTAAAAAGACTCAAGATAATCCACGAGATCCATATGTAAGAATCACCATAAAAAAAGAAAACAAATGAATCAAATTTATTTAGGGACGTGATAACTTGATATAAAAATAAATCACTACACGATCCATGTTGCTTCGTGGAAAACACCCACGAAAAAATCCATCTAGTAACACTGCAGGCCAAGCAAATCAATCCAATCCAATAACATTATAAGTTTTTTTCTTTTGTGTGTGTACTAGGACTGATTGACTGATGTCTACGACTAGGATCTGTTTCTTAAGAGAAACTGGTGTTAGAGATAATGTCGAGTTGAGGACCAACGGTCCTCAATCGACGCATGTTCTCCTAGCCTATTGGGGCTCACACAACGTTGGAAAATTCGTTTAATTGATCAGTTTATGAAAGTTCTATCATGCGAGGGAGCCTCCACTAGCCTATTGGGGTCGGCTAGAAACAAAGTGATCTAAGAATGGAGAATTAGTTGTACCTAAACTTTGCTTTGTTTATTGATCTTGCCAAATTTTAAAAATAAGGAAAACAGAATGTAAAGTGCGAGAAAAATAAAACCCAATACAATGTCGGGCAAAAAATATACATGGCCTTGTTATTATGCCCCGGGACAAAACCCCGTGAGCAGTACCCTAAACTAATCATGCCTATATCTCAAACTATGAGAGGAAACCTACTAATAGGACAAGGAAAATCAAAGACCTAAATGACCACTATATGCAAAGCATGAGAAAATAGCAATCATGATGTACGAAGGTTAAGCAAATAACATACGAATGAACAACCAAGTGTGATGACGTATTAAAGTACATATATGTCTGAATATGCCTAGATGATGCCATGCCTTAAAAGCAACTAAATTACGAGCACTAATGATATGCAATGTGCCAAAGATGACATGCAATGAATGAAACCAACATCCTAGGCGACAACAAACTAATATGCCTAGATGTACCCTTTAACAAAGTGACTACGAGAGCAAAGTCTATAATCGAACCACAAATCCTCTACAATGGCCTCATACTGTTGTAAGAGAACAAACTTCAGAAATTTGAAACAGCATAGTGATAAAACTGACAACGGCCTGCAAACATACATGGAGAAAAGGCTGAAAAAAAAGATAAGGATGTAGGTGCTTTGCAAAACTTACCAAAAGAACCACAGCTTGCATGCAAAGAGAGGTTAAGCAATGCCCTCAAAGTTAAAGCATTAGGAAGAACATAAGTACCGCACTTAATCTAACTAGTAAAACTAATCACATCACTAAAGACCTACTCAGGATAGTTTCTCAGCAAAGAACAAACTTACTATCAATAATACCTTAACATATAATGCTTTATGGTCAACGACGTGCCTTTCCCTAGACTAAGGCATTAATTTGCACAGAGAAGACGTCAATATTAACCTATATCAAAGATGTGATATTCCGGCTATAACATAACTGGCCATGTCTGAGATCCATGTGCTTGAGTAGGTAGAAAATTCACGGTAAAGTAGCTAGAGATGAATGTTTATTTCTATTCCCAAGTTTTCTGTTCGTTTCACTATTTATGGGACAAAAAGCAAACAATCAACTGAAACATTGACAAACGTGCCAGTTCCATTACTTTGACAAAAAATAACCCATTCGTCGAGGCTCGCTTGTCTAGACTTCACTAATCAGGCAATAACATTTCACACATCCCAGACCCAGAGCAATAATACAGAAGTTGAAGGGAATTGACAATCCATCATAAAGCTTAGTAAAATGAAAACAAAGGGTAGTACAAAGAAATAACGCTAATCATTAACCTAGATTAAGCATTAAAAAAGTAGCAGCCATCTGAGCTTAGTGATCTACAGGCAAAGCTATATTAAGTAGCCATTGGACATCCAAGATCACATAAAATAATGAACAACTACATAAAAGAATAACAAACTGATAAACCAGAGAAATGAAAAATGGAAGTATACTATGTATTGCCCTCAGAAAACCCTACTCCAAAATGAAACCCAAAATCATGGGTATAGCAGTAGAGACACCAATTTAAAGGGAAACTGTGTATTTAGAGCAGCACTCAGAGCAGTGTTATATGTTATTTGTGCTCTCACTTGGATTTCCTCACCAACTCCAGAAGTAGAGCTATGAAATTTAAACCAAATATGTAACAATAGCGGAACTATTCATGACACAAACCGAACTATTCATGCCTTTACAAGCTTCGAGCAGAATTCTATGGACTTTTCCATCCTTCAAAGTCTCAACCTCATTGATAAAAGCAACACGTAGCGCTTCATTTCTAGGACACAAAATAAACATAAATCCACACATACATCAAATATGAAGTTAAAAATCTAAAGGAGTTCTCACATGAGCAGAGAAATGGCATCTAATGAAATACAGGTAAGCAGGCAACAAGAAATAGAGCTAAATGTTACCTTCGCATCAACATTGCAATGCCAATAGCCTCAGGTTTCTGCTCCTCCTGCTTTCCATAAATCTGACATGTCACTACATATGTGAAGTTGTGAACTTCAGATCTGTCTGCACCCTCGCTTCTGGTGAAAATTCGAACCCTTGAGTATTAGTTACATCACTGCTTGAAACGGCAACTTCCACATCTGAAATATCCAAATCAAGCATAAGCAAGACAATGAAAGCCTTCCTATCACATGTATATGAAATGCCTCGAAGCCAACCTGCCGAACCCAAGTCTTTCCAGGTAGCTCTGAAGCATGAGTGCTTTTCTGTAATACATCATCCCACAAACTGCAAATCTCAGCCAAATCATATGTTAGAGAAAGTGGATTAATCAGATAATTAACTCAAATGATCTTATCTTTCCAAGTATTAGGGTGTGCAGAATGCTCATTTTAATAGGCAAAACTTATAGTTAATTGCTCACGGGGTGGAGATTCATCCTTTGGTTGGGTTCAAAAGAAAGAAATAAGAGAAGAAAAGAGATAGTCATTCGAGTAGATTAGTACAGCAAGATACATGCAAGGCACAAGTTTTTTCTTTCCAGGGATGGTTAGGTGAAGTTTCCAATTTGTCGTCGTGTTCCACTTTTTGTTCTGTGCGCATGTACATGAGAGAGAGAATGACCAGTTTTAGTTAAAGTCTGGCCTCTATATGATGCCCAAAGACGAAGTTGTTCTTCCAGTTTACCAGATTATCTGAGTTCCTCTTCACTTTTACATATCACCCACTCAAGAAAACTGGTCCATTCATATGCAAAGGTTGGTGACATATCTTAGAAAAAGAAGAAAACATGCCAAAAGAAATATGTAAATAGCATCAGACCTGGAAAAACTTTCTACAAGTAAAAGTGGATTGAAATGCCATCTTTGTTTGGCGTCTCCAAGTTTTGCAACAAGAAGAG
Organism: Metrosideros polymorpha var. glaberrima; assembly: GCA_001662345.2. Classification (NCBI taxonomy): domain Eukaryota; kingdom Viridiplantae; phylum Streptophyta; class Magnoliopsida; order Myrtales; family Myrtaceae; genus Metrosideros; species Metrosideros polymorpha. The sequence continues at coordinate 15,144,743 of BCNH02000004.1, read as the reverse complement.
AGCAGCAAGTCAAAACGCTTACATTGATTATTACATTAAAAACAATAAGAGAGCATATTTATTTGATAACACACAAAAGACATGCACTTTATGGGCTCCAATACAGATGGCTTTTTATCCAAAATTCAAGCATGCTTGTCTTTGATTGGTATTTGATCTTTGTATGAGTTGTGCATTTATAAATAGCTAAATTATTGTCTCCTATAATTATGAAAAATACAAAATACTACAATACCATAAAGGAGGAAAGGGGTCTCTGATACATCAAAACTTAGATGGCAAAATAAAATTTTAAGAAAAGAAATGCATAGGGGGACCAAACTCACTCATACACCCTAACAATTTCCTGGATAGCATGAAGCCATTTGTTTACAGAAAAGAGTTAAAAGATAGCATTGCACACCATTGATAACTTTCAATCACCCGTCATCTGCTGCTATCCATAGACTTAAGTGATATACGAATGTTCAATCTCAAGAACAATCTAGAGTAAAACCCTATCTGATTTTCAACAATTGAAAAGAAAACTACTAGAAATGCCAACCACATGACCATAGAATAGCACAAGACATAGCATCCACGAATAGCACTAGACATATCAGTGTCAATTCTCTTTCTGAGCTCCCGGTCCTTACCATTGCTGTCTTTATGTCTAGAGTTATAGTTATCTGTATGATATGTAAAGTGGATGTTAGGGAGGGGAAATTGAGTACATTATAAGATATTAGTGAGCCAACTTTGCTGGCTAGTAATAACGATCAGCCCAGTATGGAACAAGCAGAAGGTTTATCTCCTTGGAAAAATCAACACGGAAGCGGTACAACATCAATTACTAATAGAAGCAAATAATCTTTTACTAGAAGAGATTGCAGTGGAGTCCAGCAGAAAACAATATTGAAGATGATAGTACTAAGAAAGATATTCTAAGCACCAAAGACCTATTGCTAAAAAGATCTTCTCTGAAGCTGCTAAGTATTGTGTTCCACAAGCTGCTAAGTCTACTCTATTTGGATGTATCTGCAAAGGGTAACTGAACAAAAACTACCATGTAATCAAGAAACATGCAGATCCAGATATGTCAAATGTAATAGCTGAATGGCAACTTCGTAATCATTAGATCCCAGAACAATGTGTACCTAACAAAGGTGCCATATAGCGAATGTCAGACTTTGGCCACACAAAAAAAGTAGGTGTCAAGTTTATGTCTTTCAAGAAAGAATTCTTACTTGAAGAGATAAAACGTGCTTTCGTGCATTCCCCTCCCAACATAGAGCCGAGGTTGGAATACATGATGTAACCATTAGAACCAGACATTCAATAAAAAATAATTAGGGCGAAATTATGTCATTTGCACAGGCAACTAAATTTTTGTTTTAGCATGTAATAGAAAAAATAAAATAAGAAGGATGATCATGAGAATACTTGTGACCACCACATCATTACAACCATAATCTTATAATGTGACCTCTCCAGGAATCGACTTCAAAGGGAATGAAAAACAACAATGCAGCGAGCATATTTGGAGAGGTAAATCACAACTTAGATAAACAAGGAAGGTGACTTTGAACCATTGCAAAACCAGCTTTTGATGGTTTGAGTGAATCCAGGAGGATTCTCCCTAGTATAAGCATATGTTGCTGGCAGAATAATAACCCAAGTAGCAGCTGAAATGACTTCAAGAGATCTTAGCTGTACAAAATAAGACATGCTCCGTTGTGCTTTCCAGCTGAGAATCACATCCAGGACAGTTGCACCAAAATAGCAAAAAGATTATTCTTCCATGTTAACATCCTATAAGAATTTTAAGTATAAGAAAACTCCATCCTGTATGCACTTAAAAAAAACTATAGCAGACTTAGGCTAATTGTTACTTTAGCAGATGAACTTGTTAAAGACAAGAAAGAAAATAAAGATAGAGGCTGCGCCTAAATCCAGTAATGTCTTAATAAAGAAATTGAAAGGGTTTATGAACTTTAGACCATTTGTATATGAACTCTAACACGATCTAGATTCATTTATTTGAAATACTGAAAAAATCCTCCAAACCACAAGCTTTCTATTTAGTAATGCTCGTCAAATGCAAAACGTGGACCGAAGACCATGCCTATGCAAAAGAGCATCATCAATGAGATAGCATTGATTGCATGAGCAAATTGAGCCAGTTTCAATTGTTTAGAAAACATTTAATATCGCTCACTATGATGAGATTGCCATCTGGCTTGGAAGATATCATCAATCATCAATTCCCCTAATAGAGAAGTCCGTTACGTCCCAAGGATTGCAAATATATTCACAGCGCAAAAACATGCCTAAACAAGGGTAAGGAGAATCGCATTCCATTTATGACAGGATTAGTAATCAGCATTAATAAGGATAGCTATCAATTAGTTTCTATCTATAAGGATAGCTGTCCATTAGTGACTATCTATAAGGGATAGCCATCTATTAGTTTCCATTTATAATTGATATCCATTTGTCGGCTTTAAAGGGCCATTAGGTTACACTAAAGGCAGGCAATTACAATTCTATTCCTATCTCTCTTCCTTCTTCTCCTTCCTTTCTTCTATTCCTGCTCTATCAAATTATTCTCTTAAAAATTGGTGCTCTCGTCAACTCATACCTCCACCATGCCTGCAACACGTTCTCAAGAACAGGAGGCCCAATTGCAAGCGGTGCAACAACTAGCCAATGTTACTGCTGCAGCTGTTGAACAATTGCGACAAGATCTCATTACCTCTCAAGCCAATCAATTGACTGCCGAAAGCCTCATGACTCTCCTGGACAAACGTGACCAGCACCTCACTGCTATCATCCGACCCAAACCATCACCAGTGTCCACCTCATCCAATCCTACAGCGTCCGGCATTCTCGGTAGTGGCCCACTGAAAACCACCCATACGGATGAGAGGCCAACGCAAGGCCCGATGCCACGTCTCGCGTTTCCGCGTTTCTCTTCGGGTGATCTGTCTGTCTGGCTTTTCAATGTAAGCCATTTTTTTCAATATTATCATACTCACCTCGAGGATCGCCAACTGCTAGCGGCAATGCACCTCGATGCTCCCGCCGCTACTTGGTATCAAGGATTGATGGCTGAAAATCTTCTATCGGATTGGGATGCATTAACCGTGCTATCCGTCATCGCTTTGGCCCCTCTGAATACGAAGATGCAACTGCCCTCCTTGCCAAGTTATCTTAAACGGGTTCTGTCCTTGATTACCAAGCCGCCTTCGAAAATCTCGCCAGTAAGGTCCGTGGACTCAATCCGGCACACTTACGTAGCTTGTTTATTTCAGGCCTGCAGCTCCGAGTGCGCATGGCCGTCCAAGCTCACCGCCCAGTAGACTTGCATGATGCCTTAGCATTAGCATGCATATATGAGGCCCAGTTCAGCGAGCCACGCAATAGGCCGTTCCACCAGCGCCCTTTCGCATCACCCCAACCTTCCGCATTGGCACCCGCACAACCACCGCTTCCACGGCTTTCCGTTAAACGTCTGTCCACAGAAGAGATGCAAGCACGACGTGACAAAGGTCTATGCTTCAATTGTGACGAAAAATTCGTTCGTGGGCATCGTTGTAAGGGGTGTCCAGCCCTTTTATATTTGGAGGGTTTTGACGACATGGATGACGTCTCACTGCCAACCGAAAGTGAGGCTACCGAAACCACTCCACCTGAACTCGAAATCAGCCTCAATGCTCTCCTAGGCCAACGCTCGGCCAAATCCATGCACATGACAGGAACAGTACGCGGTCAATCGGTTCAAGTGCTGGTTGATGGCGGAAGCACACATAACTTCCTCTCTACGCGCATGTCCAAGTTCCTGGCCCTACCGCTGTCACCAATCACTCCCTTCCAGGTGTTGGTAGGCAATGGTGATGCCCTACGATGCACGACCATATGTCGCGATGTGCCCGTACTCCTTCAGACCCATTTATTTACCATGGACCAATTTGTTCTTGACTTGCAGGGCACTGATATTGTTCTAGGCGTCCAGTGGCTCGAAACTTTGGGGCCAGTCCTAACAGACCACGCCAACATGACAATGGAATTCCAGCACCATGGCCAACCAGTGCGGTTGTAAGGTGACCCCTCCCTGCGCGCACTCTCGGTCTCCTTTTCGGGCCTTTTCAAACTCATGGCAGCTGACGGCATAAGCGCATGCTACATGTGCTTATCCGCCTCTACCTCCGACCAACCTCCAGTGGACATGGATACTGAAATTCCACTATCAGTACAATCCCTTCTTGCGGAGTACGACGACCTATTTGCCCAACCAACCAACCTTCCTCCAGTGCGTGATGTCGACCACCGCATTCCCCTCAAAGTTGGCATCGAGGCGGTCAATGTCTGACCTTACCGTTATCCACACTACCAAAAACATGAGATTGAACGCTTAGTCACGGAACTCCTCCGAGACGGACTCATTCGCCCTAGTCGCTCGGCCTTCAGTTCGCTGGTCCTACTGGTCAAAAAGAAGGATGGCTCTTGGCGCTTCTGCGTCGTCGATTATAGGGAGCTTAATGCCGCCACTATTCGAGATCGATTTCCTATTCCAACGGTCGATGAGCTATTGGACGAGTTGCATGGCGCCATCATTTTCTCCAAATTAGATTTGCGCTCCGGATATCATCAAATTCGGATGGATCCCTCAGATATTCACAAAACAACCTTTCGGACACACCATGGCCACTTTGAGTTCTTGGTAATGCCTTTTGGACTCACCAACGCACCATCCACCTTTCAGGCATTAATGAATGAGATATTCCGACCGTTCCTTCGTCGTTTCATGGTTATTTTCTTCGACGATATTCTTGTTTATAGCAAGGATTTGGCACTTCATCTTGATCATCTTCGCCAAGTATTTGCCACCTTGCGCCACCACCACCTGGCGGTCAAACACTCGAAGTGCAGCTTCGCCACGCCCACTGTCGAATTCCTCGGACATATTGTTTCAGCGCATGGTGTCTCTGCTAATCCTACGAAGCTTGAAGCGGTTTGAGACTGGCCAATCCCAACAACACCCAAGCAGGTTCGCGGCTTCCTGGGGTTGATCGGCTATTATCGTCGTTTCATTCGCCACTATGCGACGATAGCCGCCCCCTTCACGGACCTCCTCACCAAGGATGGATTCGCGTGGTGTGCACAAGCAGAGAATGCATTCACCTCCCTCAAAGACGCTTTGAGTCATGCCCCGGTATTAGCACTGCCTGATTTTGCCGGTCCCTTTGTTGTGGAGACCGACACCAGTGGCGTAGGAATTGGTGCAGTATTGATGCTGTCCGGGCATCCACTGGCCTTCTACAGCCGCAAACTTTCCCCCCCTCATGCGCAGCAAGTCAACTTATGTGCGTGAGTTGTTCGCAGTACAGTCTGCCGTCCAGAAGTTGTGTCAATATCTACTCGGTTCTCACTTCATTATCCGGACAGATCACAGACCACTGCACCATCTTCCTACGCAAATCATCCAGACACCAGAACAACAGCAGTTCCTCTCGAAATTGGTCGGCTTTGACTACTCTATCGAATACAAGCCGGGTAAGAAAAACGCAGCGGCTAATGCATTGTCTAGGATTTACAATGACGGTAACCGGGAGAGCGCACTTTTGGCACTATCCCGTCCTGTGAATACTGACCTCGACACTCTTCATGCCGAGTTGCTGCTAGATCAGCATACAAAGAACATCATAGATGAACTCCAGTATACACCTGACTCCCAGCCCGGGTGGTCTTACTCATCGGGTTTGCTCTGCCACCGTGGTCGGTTGTTCTTGCTGTCGGACTCCTCCCCAAGGAACAAAGCTGCACTTCTCATCCGCTTACCACCCGCAATCGGATGGACAAACGGAGCGTGTCAATCGCTGCATTGAACAGTTTCTTCATTCATTTGTTCATGATCAACCCTCCAAGTGGTCCAAGATACTTAGCTGGGCAGAGTACCACTACAACACCACGTTCCAGGCT
>BCNH02000004.1:15119222-15133088 GCA_001662345.2 Metrosideros polymorpha var. glaberrima | reverse complement strand
CCCCCCCCCCCCCCAAAAAAAAGAACCTACTTTGAAAAGTTTTTTGAGTCTCCAAGAAAGATTTCCAATTCTAGTGGTTGTCTTAATAAGGCAACTCAACCTACAACTGGCTAACATCTTCAACCAATCAAAATTAGTTTCACATTCCCAAAGGGAGATCTCAGTGTCACCTTAATTATGGCAACTCAACAGAGACATGCTTTCAGAATTTACATATATAGTATGAAAGATGTTTAACAAGAAATAGCATTACTAGCATTACTAGCCACATGCACCAGTTTAAGGAAGCAATCTAACCATATTGCAAGACATGGATGGGAAAATCTTGCAAATATGTCCTTCACAATGATTGATTTAAGCAGTGTGGCAACCAAAGACAACAAATGCACACTCTAGAGTATTTTAACAATAGAAATGTTAATTCTTTTGACTGTTTTCATCAATCTACATAGCTTGAAGAGAGAGAGAGAGAGAGAGAGAGAGAGAGAGAGAGAGAGAGAGAGAGAGAGAGAGACTCATAACATCACTATACTACTCTACTAGCATCCAAGTTTACATAAGGAGAATGTGAGATGTACATATTCCGAAGTATGAGCAGTTATGATAAATGTCTGCTGAAATATAAAAACTAACCTATGATGCTAATAGTGGTCTCTCATCGAGATGATGAGATTAAGCATCACAGCTTCCTCCACCAGAACATAAATTAGTCCAAAGCGCACGTACCATCTGAACTCCCGAATGTAAACGTGCATTTCTAGGCTAATCATAACTAGCACAGAGCACCAAGCAAGAGATCCTATGGTTAACGAAACCATCTGCCAAAGAAAAAAGGAAGCGTGATTACACAGCGAATTAGAGACTCAGTTTGTTCTCTCCAATAAAGAAATATCAAGAAATCAATCTTCAGCCAGTAGAAGCTCCATGTTTTGGGACCTAAAACGCATATAAAATTGCATCATGATTGGCGAAATGTCGATTTGATCACCAGGGAACACAAGGTATACGTATGCATACCTGAATTCCTTACAATCTCTATCATAGGAAAGCATCAAGACATTGCATGGAATCTGTTCGAAGTGGTCATATATGGTCATGTTGCCTTCAGCGCACTTGCTGCAATAACTCCTACATGTAACGCCTTCTTCCTCACAGATATCTGCATTTAAGAGATTGTTATGGAGTTAGGACAGCTCTCTCGATGGCCACAAAGGTAAGATCTTTACAAAAAGGTACCTTCTTATCTCTAAGTCTGTCGGCTACTTGAGATATTGGTGCGAGTGGAATGAACTTTAAATTTCATTTTGCCAAATCTAGCTGCTACGGCCTGTGTCCTCACCCTATCATCTATGTCCAATAGTCGTTCCTCAAAGTGCAGCTACCCAAGGTACTATCGATATGTGAGAGGCATATAGTAGGGAAAACTACAAAATCAAGAACTAATGCCACGGTAAATCAACATGTTAGATTGCTTAACAGCTTACAAAGAACTTCAAGTGATTCAGCCCCGGTGGGGTTGGCTGTACAGAAATCTTTTACACACTACAAAGCTGTAACTCTAACTTCTACAGATTTACAAGAGAATCTGCTCAAAAACTCTAAAAAAAGATCATGATAATTATGTGCAGCTCGGCATCCAGGCACAGCAAAGATTTTCCCAATCAAACTTACAGCTTTTTTTCGAACATTGACTTGATCAGTCTTCACAGAGAATAAATTAATCAGGAAACACACAAGAATGCATTTAACTTATAAGCAAGTAGAAAAACGCATAAAAAAGGTGATTTTCTAAAGTGTAAACACTTTAAAGTGATTGAGGTCCTCCAATTGAAGCCAATAACAGTAACTCATGTCAGGTTTGAGATGACATCAAAAAGCATTTGAGTGCAGATGAATATTTTAAATATTATTTTATGGTAAATCTCTCTAAGTTCACTCCCTTCAGCGTCTCTATCCATGATGCAAGATGTTAAATAACCATGAACGAAGGGTTCAAGCTTCAAACAAGAAGTTTGCAGGACAGAGACGGCAAGCTGAGAAGAAGCAGATGGTACAACCTGTACATGAATAATGTATACTTCAGAAGAGAGTAAGTTGAAACTTTCAAACAAGAGTGACAGGACCTTCACTACTGACTAGACATCCTATGCGCACACGCAAATAGAAAGACACAAAATGAAGCATTTGCATGCAAGCCCTGTGGCGGTATCACTGAGCACAAATAGATGAACTTTGACTCCATCAGCACTTACCTTTTCCTCTTTCAAAAGATTTCGCAGAATCACTTCCAAGAGTTGCTTGGAAGCTTCCTCATCGATGATGTGTGTCAATATCGACATGATATCATTAATTTAGACATATGAAGATGTCAACAGAAACTTTAATGAAAGATCTCTAACACTCGAATCTTTCCTAACACTAGATAACAACAAGAGGCAAAGTGTAAAAGTGGCCGACCCTTATAAGGGGATGACGGTTGTTATGGTTAGCTCTCTCTCAATTATGTTACTATGACGTAACTGATCAAACTCAACCTAATGTATATTTATTTATTTTTATTTCAACTCATTCAAAAAGGACTATCTTGGACTCAGCTTAATTATGAAGAAGCACTAGAACTCAGAAGTATTATACATTGTAATCTTAAGTATATTCAGCTATATTGAACTCGTTCATTATAAGAAATAATCCAAGACATCCTATTATCAGAGCTCTGTGGTTTTTAATACAGGAAAACAATAGTTCTGAACTTTCAACAAGTAGAAAATCATACTTGGCACGAACAATCCAGGAAATTCTGAATGTCATTTATTATTGTGAAATTGCCAACTGATGTGGGTAAATATCATCAATTATCAAATTCCTTGGGAGGAGAATTATCAACAAGATAATCTAGACTCATTCAAAGAGTTTGTTAAAGATGCCAAATGGAAGTGCCTTAGTTAGAAAGGACTTCTCACAATCTCTCAAAGAAATGGCTTTTAATCCCATCCTTTGACATGGGAAATTAACTTTAAACACTCAAAATACCTAACACAACCTGTGTCAAAGGCTACTGGAAATATTCGCAAAGGATACACTTTGATTGATCTAAAAGGTCTTTTCAAAGGACCATAATGTTGGCTTGGTCATGGGCTTACACAAAGGATAATCATTTTGAGGCCAAGAAAGAAATATTCATCAATTTATATCTTCATCGGGTTTACAAGTCAAGAACCTCCAAGATAAGATAAGAAATTATTGCTTTCACTCCTTCAAGCGGTGGCTTTCTTTGTGAAATCCTCACGTCTACTCGAACCAGCCTAATCAGAAGAGACTTTCTGAGGGTTATAATGTAGGTTCGGTGTTGGGTAGGAAATGAAAGGCTGATAAGGCTCAAAAGTTCTTCAAGGGGTTTCGATATTAGTGATTATATTGGCATCATCACCAGCTCATTCACAATATTCTGACTCTTGACATTTAGTTTATCTCGAGAGTCCATCGGTCAATCATTTCATTTGAAACATAAGAGCTTTGCTCTTATCCTAATTATTTTTGCAGTCAACCCAATTCTTTTTTGCATAGAATTTTGCTCTTGATACAATTTTTCTTTTACGGGCATCGGCCTTGCTTTTACCAGGCACACTGCTTTTTCATGCCCTCTAGTTTTTCTTGACCTTTGAATTCTTAAGACTCTCGAGATATTTTTCTTTTGGTACCAATATTCATGGTAAATCATATGCCTTGCCCTTGTGTAGGGAGATAACCACCAACTGAGTTCAGAAATGAATATTAAGGCCCAACTTGGCTATTCAAAGGATAAATAGTGTTTGGGTAAAGAAATGAATGCTCTTCTTCACTTTGGGACATCTCGAGCTTTCATGAGAATTCACCTAAAGTCACCACTAAAAGGTTGAGGCAAGTGAAGGCAATAAAATCTTTCTTAGTCTTTCTCTCCAAATGTTTTCAACCTTAATCTCCAATTTGCCCCAATGTGGGGTGGTTCTTGACAGGGTTATTCAAGAAATCCTCCATATTTAGGCTCAAAATGGCTAGCAAGGGTCATTCTTAGTGTTTCAGGTAGAGAAATGAAATGCCCTTCATCATTTCAATCCATGTATTCCTTGCGAATAAATCCTTTGCCCTAAAACACGGCTTTCTTTTTCACTCCACTCTCAAAGTGTGTATTAAGGACGTATTTAGGCATAGCTTGCCTTTCGTCATCCTAAGTGCTTCCACTTGGCATATTTCAACACTCCCTTTTATTTTGTCAAAGTCACTTGTTCAAACTATCCTCCATGGGGACTTTTGATTTGTGATGCATATGCCCATGCATGGAAAAGCAATTCTACAATGAAGAATGTCATTCAAACTTTCTGGAAAAAATGTTTCTGACCTTCTTTTCTGTTCATTTAGAGGAACTCTAAGAATTGCCCCTTTGGAGTGTGGGGCTCCTTGTCCATGCAGAAAAAAATAGAAAAAAAACAATAGAAATGGGGAATCAAGCTAATTAGGAAAATACTTGTAAATGAAAAAGAAAATTCTCCAAGTATCTCTTTTGGCGATTTANAAAAAAAAAAAGCACAACCAATATTACTAGGATTTGAATACTGTCATTACATTGCTCATATAGAGCAAATTGGCTAGCACTGATGGATGGAAAACCAATGACGGGATTGAGTAGAAGAAGAATGCATGTGATCAGATACAAAGATTCCTTATTTAATAAATAATACCTCAAAAGGACAGAATCAAAAAATTTTCCTTCTTGCAACATTTTCACCAACAAGCTCAACAAACAATCAATATTTCTCCTCACTTGATTGCCACGATGAGGCAAAAAGCTTTTGACCAGAGTTTTCTGGCCATAAATCTGCACCAGGCAAGAGACAAATGAGAATAAGCTTATTAGACCAATATGAGGAAGTCAAAAGTCATAATGAGCTTTTATCAATGAAGGATTCTTTCTAATTGCAAAAGCTTAGATCATTATAAGCCCAAACAGAATTGGAGATAGGCTGCAGACTATTTCTCATTCATCACTGCTAAGCACTAAGGCTCTATCTTCTTTCACATGAACCAGGGGTAGGATTTCTATCAAGTCTTTGCAGAAAATCTACTTAAATTTTGGTTCGGCTTTTGCAAACCTTTATAGGAACATCTCCTTGCACAATTAAAAAGTTCAGTCTTAAATAAGGGTCATTCGTACTTTGTTGACTAAAAGATATAAAGGCAGTTGCAATCTCAGTCCTAAAGTTAACACTTGCAACTTTTCTACTCTTAAAAATACAGTTTGTCGAGTAACAGGAAAGCAATACCTAGAGCTACAATCAAATTACTTCAATTGCATACAGATTCGTGCATGTTGACCTTCATTGTGCTTTCAGTGGAATATCAAGGAAAAAATAACACCAGGAATCAATAATGGACTCCAGGACAAACATAGACACATATGACAAAGGATCAGCATGACGATCTGCCCTCAACTTCAAAAACAAAAGAAGAATAGAATGTGAGAATTCAAGCAAAGTACCTTCTCTTTCTTTCTTAGAGCCAAAAAATTTCTTAGCTCAGACTGCAACCTGCAAGTATAATTGTTTCGTCAGTAAACAATGCTTCACTCTGCCTAATGCAGCATCTACTAGTTCTGCCTACCTACGTTTCTGAGACAATATAGTATCCAACGCCTTTACATGCGGAGACGTGAACAGAAAAACCATGTGCACCCATTGCATATGCATGTCAAACTTTTTTGCTGAATCCTAACTCATGGCGCTTGCCTTCTATTAATTCGACTTGATTTTTCTGCTTTCTCTGCCAAAGGGCATTAACCTAGTCGATTGTTGTTGTTAGCATCTCAACACTTGCATGCTTAGCCCAATGTCTAATAATCCTTGTCCTTCACAAGACAATTTTCAAAACTTTAAATTTTTCCCCTTAAACATTGTTAGGTAACTACCGATAATTTCATCAACATAAACCCAAATTCAATAGTAATCGCAATGATCCCTTCATTAACATTTTACATCTAGTAACTTTGCGCAAGCTTACCTCAGCATCCAGGCCGTAAGAGTTCCTTCTGATGACATCCTTCAAATGTGCTCTCTCCAGAGCCTCCCAAAGGTCAGCATCACTATGTTCATTGAAAGGGTCGAAATTAAATCTCATAGTTCCTACACATAATTAAAAAGAAAGAAACTATTTGAGTTGATATTTAGTCTTCACAAACAATGGAGTCTAAAGGTTATTTGGTATATACAGTAGAAGCTTCTCAGTTCACAGTAATGAGGTTCAGTGTACACAGATGTGATTCATATCATAGCCATTTTCACATGAAATGTTGGACAGCACATGAACAGAAATTTGGTAATTTTTTTATCCAAAGTGTTCCTTGAAATCGAATCAAAGTAGAAGGACAGTGAATTAAGACATTTGTACTGATTAGGACTTGTCAGCAAATTGTTCGTGTAAAAAAGAAAGCGACCGTCCAAGAGTAGTTGGGTAAAGAATTGGATTGCAAGAACTGTAACTAGCTCTTGTGAAACGATGCTTGCTCCAAGGAGTAAAGGGTTCAGGAGATCCAATGTTGGACATAATAAGTGAGAAAGAAAACTCTCAGCTATGAATTTGTTTGAGGAGATAGCTATATCAACTAGCGAGCAGACTGGCATGAACATGTCAGCAGACTTTCCTATGGAATATCACAGAGGTTGAGGGGAATGGGGGAGGAAAGAATGAAGCTATTTTAACAAACAAGTCAAGGTGTTAAAAGAATTTCACAGTGCCGACCTGAGAAAAGAACTGGTGATTGAGGTATGATGCTAAGGACTTTCGCAAATCTTCAAGTCCTATCTTAGAAGTGTTGCACCTATCTATCAAAATTCTTCCTTTTTCGAGCTCTACAATTCAGAACAAAGCATTTATCATGCTAGATTTTCCAGCACCGGTTCTTCCGACTATTCCCAGTTTCTCCCAGGGTGCTACTGAAAAGGACAATCCACGCAAGAGGGGAGGAAGTTCAGCCAGGAGGGGGTCGGTTGCTCTCTATTATAGCTGGAGCCTCGGAAGGTAACTCCATGTATACACCCACACGCTCTACGGCATTTAGACTATTCTCAGCTCTGCTTGCTTGTCTCAGAACACCACTCAAAAGGCTCATTATATTCAAAGTGTAGCTGAGGAGGAGACCCATAGTTGAACCAAACGCTGCTCTGTTTTTCGCTTTTCCAGTCTACATGACTGCAAATGTCGCTGTCAACCAGATCATTATGCCTCCTAAAGTCTCCAACCTTATGGTGAGCCAACGATTGGAACTGACATTGGCAAGGGTGAATCTGATATTATTGTCCATGGCCTTGGCGTTAATTGTGGCCACCTATCATATGCTTTACATGCACGTATTTCAACAAGCCATTCAACGCTTCTCTGAATTGCGCATAAACTGGAGATCTGGTAATTGAATCCAAGCGTTTCACTTCACTAGATGTAGTCTGTTAACAACCACAAGGCAAACAATTAGAAAGACAATTACATCTGAACTTCTAAATGACTCGGCTATGGGTAGAGGACGAAACATGCGATAGAACAAGAGGTGTAACACTAACAAGCAATTCAAAGGATCTACTTAGCCTTGAAGATTAACGCCCCCCCTCTGCCAAAAAAATGACAAAAAGATGGCTAAGGGAAATTTTCGTTTGGAGTCATTGGTGCTTACTACTTAATCACCATTTCATATAAAGGACAAAAAAGCGGTGCTTTCTACTGTAGAAGGATTATGGAAACTGTCTTTTAGAATTAACACTATGAAACATTTAAGTGGCGGTGCATAGTGTCACAAGCATCACAAAAAATGCAAATACAACATTAATTGTCAACTTATGTAGCAGAAGAAAATAGCCTTCCCCACTTAGTGGGACAAGGCTTGGCAATTGTGGCCGTAAATAGCAGAGAACATGTCATTTTGTATGAAAAAGCATTATGGCCTGAACAAATCTGCACTCACTTGGTAATACAGATAGGCTTGCATAAAACAAGATCAAGAGTGGCATTATGGCCCAAGAGAGATTGTGCTCACAATTCCTATAAGCACAAAAGTCAAAAGTAGCCACCGGACTTGGCCCACAAACATATTTACAAATTGGGCGACATTGCGATCTATGTTGACTAGATCCTTAGCAAACCTGTTGATTATTCTTCCCATTGGATTGGTGTGAAAGAAAAGCATTGGAGCCCTTAATGTAGAGTGGAGCATAGAATCGTGCAATCTTTTTGCCGCCCGAAGACTCGAAATAATCAACCAAAAAGCATTAGTCAACCGGTCACCTGATTCACAGAAACACGGGAATCGTCATGGAAGCTGCGAGAAAGACCTACCCTTCAGTTGACATATACCCACATTCACCAAAGACAATAAAATGCAGAAATCTAGAAAAATAGCAATGCTATTAAATAGTCCGTTACGTGGTTTGATAACTCAGATTGTCTCTAAAATTACATTATTGTTTCTGCACTATAAACAAGAAGTACTAATCCAAACTCAAGGACTAAGAGGTAATGTGGCTTTCCCATTTCATCAATAATCAAGGAAAAAATTTATGGAAGCGCAAGTTAGTGCATAAAAGATGGTAAACTTGGAGAGGAGATCCATCTACTGAATTTTGACGTACCTGCCAAATGACAAGAGTGCATAAATCAATACGTAGCTGGTGTCAAATCCCCACCAAGCAAAGTGAATGTCCCAAATGAGACAACGGTTACGATGACTGGGATGCTGTTCAGTACGAAGCTGTTGAACTGCCACCAAAATTAAACTCTCAGACAAATAGAACAATGCGGTATCATGGGAGGAGAAAATGTCATGTCCATTAGTTCTCTCGCCCTTCTGACAAAAAATGTCCAATTTCATTCGTCTACTGCTATTTGAGAAACCAATGGAGACTATTTTCCATGCATTTTTTGGTAATAAATATGTTGATTCAAGAAGAGCTAGTATGAGTCTATGGCTACTCAGCTTACAAAAAACAGTGAACGGAGCCCAAGACCAAATGCATAATTTGACACAGTAAATCAATCACCTTCCTTGATTTTACACAAACTTATTCTCATGATGCATGAAAAGAAATGGAGAATCTGAATTGCTTGCACACGAGTACCTACAAAAGCATTTCAACTGCTGTCAGTCTTCTTGGTAAGTTTACCGTAGACAGAAAGCCATGACAGGTTGTTCCATAAAGTAGAGCATTTCAAAATTCTTTTCTTACAAAAGCAATATCCTGGCACTGAGGTTCTTTACTCTCTCTCTCTCTCTCTCTTTGAGCGTGCGAGCGTGTGTCAATGTTTGGATGTGCATGTGTCAGTGTGTATCGGTGTGCGGATGCGCTTGTGTCAGTGTACATGTGTGTGTGTATACATATAATGCATATGGGGGAAAGCAAGAATTTTCCAACTGTCAACACAATTGATAATTCCATAATCAGAATGCATGATATTATCTGCATTTTGTAATAGTCCATACAGCAGATAGTAGTTGCGCTCTATGGAACCATGAAAGCTCATCACTTCGTATTTCTTGAACTCTAGATTGAAAGCTCTTTTCCCAAGCACAACACCTGCAAGAATTTTTCCAATGGTTTCAGATGTTGTAAAATGAACATAGCCATAGAGAATGTAGGCCAGGGCTTCCCGCTTATTCAACATACTTCATAGTGTCCATTGCCGCCAAAATTTCGTTCATGAGGCTGACTATGTTGTCGGTCCACTGCAACCCTTCCTTGGTCATTTTTTGCATTTTACTGATTACGACCATCTAATTCACCATGAAAGGGTATTCAATGTAAGACAATTGATTGACAGATGGCGGATGAATCATCATGATACAAATGCTAATCCATGAGTTGAGAGTGACGATGTGGTGCAGAAAACCTCTTATGGCTAATCAATACTACTCCTAATACAACCGTTACTACATAAAATCTTCAGAGAAAAAACATCCTCCACTTAGTACCTAGATTTGAATGTCCTTCAAACAAACTAAAGATAAAACACACCCACAACTCAAGAAATGCCAGATGAAGTACCAAACCTGAAAGAAAGACCAGTAATCACCAACCCACAAAGAGAAATGAATCAAAAGGACCCTAAATTCTTGATTTCTAAAGTCTAGCAGAGTGATTTCGCCCTGTCAAATGCCAAGTAAAACCACATAGCGAGAGATGGGTTGTTAATTGGTAACAAGAACAACAAATCTGGTTATTTTAACCAGAATCTGAAACAACCAACCCCCAACGAGGAATCTTTCCCACAAATCTAGTTGGGGAGCAGCCTCAACATGGAGATGTCATAGAAGTGCACCAAGATTTAAGATTCTTTTGCGCATCAACACATCAAACGAAAAGCATAACCCCCCACAAAATCAAAGCGCTCGACACCAATAATGAAGCAATCCGACCGAGATTCACACAACAAAAAAAGATGAAAGAGCATAAGCCGATCAACTAATGCTCTACCAACCAGATCCAACAAAAATGAGCATGCAAGAACCCGCGCCTCAAACTATTCCACGCCCTGCTTCAGCTAAGGACGCCACCCAAAAACCCGAGAACCCTAATCGATTCGACGGATCTAGAGAGAGAGAGAGAGGGAGGGAGAGAACTCACTTTTGCTATGCGGAGAGGAGAAAGAAAGACGCGAAGATCCCTGCCGAGGAACGAGAAGAACCCACTGAGAAGAACAAGAAGAACCCACCAGAAAGAGAGGTTTTCGAGATCGTTGTTCCCACTGAGAAAGAGGGGTGTGAGGAGGACAGAGAGCGCAACATTTAGACTCGGAGAGAGAGAGAGAGAGTGAAAAAAGAACCAATTTCTTTTCTTCTTTTTTCCAAAAAAGAGAAGTAAAAAAAATTGTTTTTATTTCATTTCCATAAACAATGCATGACTCGTTCAAATTCAAAATATTTTAAGGGTGGATTTGGTTCAATATTTCCAATAAGCTTTCACCCTTCAAAATTCTTTGAAGAAATATTGAGGTGTTTAGTAAGCAGTTTTTAGCCAAATTCTGATTTTGGGAGGGTCTAGCATTAGACTTTCAGCATTCCTAAGACTGAACCAAACCCACTCTAAATTAGTCAATTCTTATCTCATGTAATTATTATTATAGATATTAGTGTAACGGACTAATAATCCATTTTTTATCTCATATAGTTTTTATTATAACTAACTAATTCCAAATTCAAAACATTTGAATTAGTCCATTTATATCTCATGTAGTTACTGTAATAGCAAGAAGATAAATTTTATAAATACAAACGTTATCCTATATTTAAAAGGAGGCCTAATACCCCAAAAAAAAACCTCCAACTTTAACTTTTGTCATAATTTTACCTTTTATTTTATAAAAAAACCTCCAACTTTAAGTCGAGTCCAAATTTTACCCTAAACTTTTTTTTGTCCCATAAAAATCCATCAACTTTTGATCAAGTCTCATTTCTACTGTAATTTTTTTTTGTCTCATAAAAAACTCTCAATTTTAGGTTCAGTATCAAATCAACCCTAACATTTTTTTGTCTCATAAAAAAAATCTCAACTTTAGATCCAGTTTCAATTTTACTCTATTTTTCTTTTTGTCTCATAAAAGATCATCAATTTTTCTTAAGTCCCAAATTCTCCTTTGTTAACCTAGCTTTACTGATTTTACGCTCGATTTTCAATCTCTCATGCTAGGGAATGTTCCATCTCTCGTGGTCAGAAAGCTCTTGTTCGAAATACTAAAATAGTTTGTGGTTGGGAGTATTCCATCTCTCAGTTGTTTGCAGAAATTTTGGATGAAAGGTTAATGGAGACAAATTTGTTACTCAAGTAAAAGTTTGTTATTTTTTATGAGACTGTTAAAATTTTAGGATAAAAATTAGACTGGATAACAAAATTTGGACAAGACTTAAAGTTGTAGGTTTTTATAGGACAAAAAAAAGTTTAGGGTAGAATTGGGACATGACCTAAAGTTGAGGGTTTTTTATGGAACAAAAAACATTTAGTGCAAAATTGGGATTGACATAAAGTTAAAGATTTTTATGAGACAGAAAGTAGAATTGGGACAAAAGTTAAAGTTTGAGGTTTTTTAAAGTATTAGGCCTTTAAAAGGATAAGCGAAACTCATACTCAACTTAGAGTCTAATTTTTACACTTTCTATGCAAAGCATGTGTTCATAATGCATGGCAATCATTTTGGAATAGGGATTGAAGCGAAACTTGGGTGTTGCCAGTCACAAATTGGGTCAATGTTGCAATTTACTTTAGTCACTCAACCAAAAATTGAATAAAAAAGGCTTTAATTAAGCAAGAAAAAGGAGAACACACACAGGAAAGCATATGTGCAAATATGCATTGGTATATGATGCACATATTTGCATTCAATGCTCAATTTTGCCCTAAGCATTAGTGTTTGAATCTTTTGAACTACACATAAGACTAAATCAGGAACCTAATTAGGATGTTTGTTAAAGATTGGAATAGAAGTTGATTTCAATGTATCATGCTTGGTTTCAAAGATTCAAGAGTAATGTATTTTCATTCCTTGTGAAAAGAGTGTTTTTATACCCATCATGTACAGCCTTTCTATCATATTGCCAAGGTCTATCTAACAAGTGACAAGCATCCATGGGAATAACGTCGAACATAACTTCATCTTGATAATTCTTTCCAATTGAAAGTGATATAAGGGCTCGTTTGGTTACCTTCACATCACTTCATTTGCTAAGCCACTAAAGCTTGTAAAATTGAGGATGTTTTGACGTGATCCCTTCCTTCCCCACAAGATCATGGACTCCTATCTCAAATGATGAAACGGGAATAGGTCGATCCAGATAATGTCCTTAGCAGAAAATAATTTCATTTACATTTGGAGTTGTAGAGATGCAATCCCAGGATCTTTGCAAGAGAAAAATGCATATAGAGTTGGAGTACCAAACCAATGCAGAAAATCTAAAACAAGAAGAGACTCGGCTCTCGGCGGTCCAGAAATCAATGTCTTATTATACATCCACAAAATATCAGCGACGAATTACAATCATCATAGCATGCGATACGCTAGGACATCGCCAGTTTGCACTGAAGATCTACTCTACCAACTTCCAACGTTACCATTGAGAGTACCCAACTTCAAAATTTCACATTGCTATTTACTTCGAATAAATCACCCTGTATATATAAAATATTATGGACTATAAAGCATTTCTTTTTCCATCATTTCATCCTCAAGAATTCTTTACAAGACATCACTAGAGTCTGCAAGCCTGCACCTGGCGAGTCCCTTGAGGCCAGATGAAGTGTAGCATCATGCATCAATCCCTCGAGACTTTCCCTCGGAATCCTGTGAGCATTGTGCTTGAACAGCTTTAACCATGAAATCTTGGAGAATCCTTGCGATTCACTAGCTGTATGGTTGATGAGGCAAGAAAGAGCAGCAGAATAGTCATCTTTCTCCAACATCACGCAGAAGCGCTCTTTTATGAGAGGAAGAGACAGCGACCGATCCGCCTGAACCAAGTGATTCCAAGTTGTTTCCAGTAGTCCAAACTGCCAGCAAGCATCGAATAATTAGTGACAACTAGCTCAGTTGAGAGGCACGAGGACGAGTAGAAGCATCATCTATTATGTTTATTATCTAAAAGGTTTTTCGATTCAGTCATGTTCTCCAATTATGTTCTTATTTTAACTTGTAGTATAGTCCTAGAAGTGTATTACAAGTCTTCTTATTTCAAATAAAGTTTATTGAATTTCAGCATTATTATTTGTTTTGAATTGTGACATTAAATTTTTCTCTTAATTGTAATGCTCAAGTATCCTTGTTGTGATGCTCATGAAAATTTAAGTCTGATTTGATGAGAACTTGAAG
>BCNH02000004.1:15083407-15111927 GCA_001662345.2 Metrosideros polymorpha var. glaberrima | reverse complement strand
GCAATTGCAATAATCGGGTTCATTGATATTCCGGGCATAAAAAATGGCCATCACATATAAAATCAATTCTGATTCTTTCTTTTCCAAATGATTCTTTCCAGATCGACATATATAGATCAACGGACTTATATGTCATATGAATCCTCTGTTCATGGATTAATGAAAATGGGCAAAATCTCCATTTGCCTGTGCCATTCTACGAGTCTTTTCCTTTTTGCATATGGCATAGTCACTCCCTTTGGCACATCCACTAGTTCAGTACTTAACTTGAAAGCCATATTTTGATCAGATGTTTTCAGGATGCTCCCAATAACCAACGAATGGCAAGTGCTTTAGCTTCTGGGGCATTATATCGACACAACTAAACTATGAATATTCAAGAATCAGTTATATAACTGATGAAGAGCAGCCTGAAACCTTGTTACACTTGGTGTGTGCTCACAGCTTTCTCTGTCGCCCTCGACATCACTTCTTGTTGGCACAGAACAGCTTGGTGAGAAGGAAAAACGCCGCGACAAACTGATGCTTTTTCACAAGGCATGTGCTTCAGGCTATCTTAGTTACTTTACTTCCTCGTATTTCATGAGAAATGTCATATTACTTGGTTTTGTTTTTCATGTCTACTGTAGTTATTAGGTTCACAATGTGCAGCTTTGATTTTTCTAGTCACATGTATATAAGCATGTTTATTTTCATAGGGAAGGAAACTGCTTCCTTTTCTTGGGCTTTGTTTCACGAATCTTCAAATGGGTTTTCTGCAAAAAATAACAAATAAAAAGAAGTGTTGATCTACACAATATGAAGATACTTTGTCTTTCTTTTTAAGTTATGCCGCCCGAGAAGCATTGCTGCTTTTCTGGTGGCTTCCACTAAGAAACTTGCTTATTCAGTGTGCTAGTTCTATTGCCATAAAAAAGAATATCTTCTCACATAATGTATTCTTTGGGAACACTTGCTGGGTCACTAATATGAACTTTGTGCAATATCAATGTAGGTCTCAGAGCATGTAGGATGTTGACTTTAATTCAGAAGCCAACACTAAACATTTAGGAATATGGAAGATGGCATTCCATATAATTAGATGCGCAATGGATCTTGGTATACCATGAAGCCGAGTCGGTGAAAATAAGGAATTGGCCAGTAGATGTTCTTCTGTTTGACAACAACTAGGATTACCATATTCAGTGTCTTATAACAAAATAATTGCAAGTAAATGTATATTTGAGTCCCTGTAGCTGTACGAATTGAAAAAGTTCTGTCTGGGAAATGTTGAATTTTTTTTTATTCATTTGTAGTGTTTTCTAGTTTAACAGCCAATTAAGGTCACTTGATCTGTGTGCTTGTTTACCTGCAGCTCCCTAATCATGATATCATGATGGAGGCTGCCTGGCCTGGGTTATTTCTGGATCATAATGGTAGATATTGGGATGTTCCTGAATCAATATCGTTGGACCTTTTGTCCCTTGTTTCTGAGTCTGGATTCAGATACCGTTTTGGAATCCACAAGAATGGTGGTCATTCCCATGCCATTAATCCGACAAATGCTGAACCACCTTCTGCTTTAATGCCTGGCCTATGTGCAAAGGCTGCCTTTCTTATGAAAAGAGTAAAGACTTATGGCGGCAGAAGGAGACTAAAGAGGATGTCATAGTAAAGAAAGAGAAGGGCTTCTTTTGGAGGCCTTCATATGATTTACGTCTTAGAGAACCTCATTCTGCAGTATCTGCCATAATTGGTATCATCACCACCCACTTTAGTACTTTTTGATTGATTTTCTGGCGGTTAATATAGTTAAATTTTCCATCATTATCTTTCAAATAAATTGACTAATTTCACGCTGCTAAGATGATGAATCAAGAGTCTCTTTCTTTAAATCTAATCTCAAATTTGAGGCAGCATACTGTGTAAATTGCACTTGTGAATTCTAATTGATGAAAGGTCATGATTTATTGGTTTGGCTGTTATAAAGGAACTGCAGTGCTTGTAATTATGAGAGCTTTGAAACTACTTCCCACGTCAAAAACTTCATTTTTCTTTTCAAGTTGTTTATAGGTGACTGGTAGCAAAAGGTTATTGTAAATGACTCGGTGGCTTTAAGATAACTTGCCAATTATTGTAGTTGCCAACTTAAAGACTACTAGAAAACGTTGTATATCATGTTTATTGAGCAATCAAGGCATTATCCTAAGCCGGCGTTATCTTTAGTTGTTGTAATGGTATCAGGTTGGGGTAAGTGATGGTATCTAAGCTTCAATTTCATAGTGTAAACTACATGCACATCCAGTAAATAGCATCCCATCACCCCTGAAGTTGATGGAGAATGGTGGTATCGCTTGGCCAAATCGAAGAATATGCTGGGTTTGTTCTCATCTTATCACAGGATTCTGAAAGCCATTGACAGGATGGATTTTAATAAAAAGAACTATAGAGGAGTGAGGACAGACTCGACATTTTGCTAATAGACATGATTGTTCCAAATTGAATTTAAAAGGATTATTAGCATTTAGAATGTATGAAATGTCAAAGTGGAAGGTGGACCTTGATATTATTCTTGTCCTGTGGCTACATCCATTTTGCTAAGTAGTCAAAGGGAAGTTGGATAGGATGGAAACGGTAGATCCTGTTAGTGACCCAAGGTTTTAAAAAGAAACAGAACAAATGGAGTTGCAACTTGCAAGATCGATTATCCTAAATAGAAAGAAAAAGAAATTAAAGAGAAGTTGTCATTTGCTAGTACCCTAAAATGATCTCTTGGTTAATACATCTTCATGGAATTGAAATCAACAGATTCGTTAAAGGAGTTGCAACTTGCAAGCTTGATTATCCTAAATAGAAAGAAAAGATATTAAAGAGAAGCTGTCATCTGCTAGTACCCTAAAATGATCACCTTCTTGGTTAATACATCTACATGGAATTGAAATCAACAGATTGATTACTGCATCTGTCAGCTGTGTTTTTTCTGTGAACTAAGCTGCAATTCTTTTACTGTTATCCCCGGATTTTAAAGACTACTCGTACATGAAACATCTTTTGTAACTTTGGCAATTGTTGCTGGATGTGCAAGACCAATTTCATAAAATTTTCTTCCCTGAATTGGAAACGACAACAATTGTGCGAGGAACGAATAATGAAAGCAGGAGAAATCTAGAAATTTGATGCCCGCAAGCTTAGCTATTTTGTTTTACATAACATTTATTCGAGGTCATGCAATTAAAATTATCTCGTATACCTAATTCTATGACAGAACTATTAAGGTTCTTTTTAACTCATATGTTGCTTTGTTTTTCTTTTGAAAGTCCAAATCTTTTGTTAGTAGTGAAAAAAAATTAAAGGGCTACTTAAAGATATACATTTTTTTTTTTATTTGGACAGAGTGGATACGCAGAAATGGGCAAATTCTTGAATAACTAAATCTCAGATTGGAAAGAAGCTGGACCTTGCAATTACGCCACACTTGCTCTAGCTTAGATCTTTCTTAACAAAATGACAAGGATGATGGCTAATGACATCACTGGATTCTCAAAGGTTATGGCCATAAGTGAAATTCTTATTAATAGAATAGCGTAGTAGTGTATAATGGAGCACTATAACACACTTTGATTTTTTTTTTCTTTTTAGGTTAAGCTATTATTAATGGAATGGCAATACATAGAAGATAAAAGAATGGAGAGAGAGAGAGAGATGAACTTACAGGCATCTGTGAAGCTTAAAATGAACTATCTGCAAGAGCAGAAAGAGATCTGATATTTCAATAATATGAAAAGTAAAAATGTACCTTCAATGTTTTATAGAGCTCGGTATCACGAGCATTGTCACAAAGATCAATCTCTCTTCTTGCATCGAATGCTATTTCTGTATAAGTTTTTACATCTTTTTTGCCATGAAATATGCACTTCCTCATGAATCTCTTAAAGTTTGTACAGAAGAGATTACATTTGGCCTTGCCTGTTAGGATCTCATAAGTAGCTTCTTTGATAGTAAATGGAAACTTTGTGCGAATCTGGTTTTTGGGCTTCACTCAATAGGTCACAGGACCGATTGTGTTCTGTGTGGATTCCAAGTTCTCCCTGGGTTCCTTATCAGGAAGACAAGGCCCGCATATTGAGGATTTCATATATAGTTTGAGCTACACTCTCAGGCTTTTGCAATCTGGGAAAGTCATCACTTGGTACTCTCCCAAAAGGAAAGAGGGTATGGTAGAGTTGAGATTGTTTGAGTTTTGATCTTCAATGTCTTGCCATAATTGTCGTTTTCTCTCTTCTTCCATTGAGCCTTTCATTAGTGACATGTACTATTGGCAAAAAGGGCAAGGATGTATTCATCTTCGGGTTTCAGTACATGTTTTATTGTATTCTTGTCTAGCATTCACGTGTCCGGGGGAGAGGATAGCGAGAGATGAACAACCTAATCTATAGGAACGAGTGTGACTGGGTTCTGAACAGATTGAAGCTGATTTTTCTCGCCTTACCTTGGCGGCGCTTGCATGCACGTGCGCACATACACAATCTAGAAGGTTAAAGCTGATCCACTTGGGTTTTCTATCGCCTCTTACCTACTCTTGAAAAGGTGTGCTCGGGTTAATCTACCAAAATAAGCTTCCTCATCATAGAAAAAAGGGGTTTAAAGTTAATGCGTCATGCTAATCTACGGACTTCCATTAAGGTTTTCTTGTCTGCCTGAAGGCTACCATTAAGATGACGGAGTTGACAGCATTTTGGTCTTCCCCTTGTAGCAAAGGTGTTTTAGACTTGGGACACGTAAATTGTAAACATAAGCAAATAATCAACCTGCTAAAACAAGGACCTGGAAGCAATATCTTAACAAGATCAATTCTGATTATGGTGCAAAAAGTAAAGGTCCTGTTGTTTTTTTTTTTTTGCACTTTATGCTGATTACCACCGAGTGATCAAAAACTTCGTTTGCAAGCTGAGAGCTCTCGATTCGATTCACCAATCCATCATTAGTCATAAGAACTCTTGGTTAATTTGAGAAGGACAAGTTTGGATATAGGTGTATCCCTGATCTTGAGTCCTCCACTTACATCTTGGACAGGGGGACGGGCTCGTCCGGCAGGCAATGGTTTAAGTAGCTAATGGTGCATCACTTTAACATACTCTTACAAGTAATCTATGCTGCCCTTTTAGTTAGCCAAAACTCATCGTCAATTTACCCCTCATTATGACTGAATCACCAAAATATCAATGAGGAATGATGTGTCGAATGATAATCAAATCAATTGATTGAGAGAATCACATCCCAACATCTTGATAGCCACTTTGAAATTGATGCAATTATCTGTAAATCAAACATACCACAAAGACTTATGCCTTGAGCAAATGGCCCAATGACAAAGATTTGGGGGTGGACACATACTTTTGGCATTCAAGGGACATCGTTCCCACCCGTTGACTTCTGTAACCTTAACTTAAAGTTTAAGAAAGTTTGCCTGAGAAATCTGTGGGCATCTTATTAGTAGAGTAGACTTTGGAATTGGGGAATTGTGGACTATTTTAGACCTTTCAAGATGCTTTAGAGTTTCTCTTTTGTTGGTTTTAAGGTTTTCTCAATTCACTTAACTAAGTTATGATGTCGCTTGATTATTCTTATGTATGATTAGTCTTCTCCTGGATGAGCTTAATACTATCTAGCAAGAGGGGGGTAGATTGAAGTTATGGTTCAGAGCAAAACCCCAAAGCAAAACAAAAACGAGGATTCTAGTGGAAACAAGCAAAAAATAGGACTAAGCTCAATAGACAAAATCTTGAAACGTACAAAAGCACCTCCGAGCCACTGCTTTTGAAACTGACCAGATTTGCATGGTTTCACTTCCTCAAGTTACTCCAAGCAAAAGTAGCTTTCAGTAAACATTTTTAAAATTGTCTCCCAAATTCATTCATTAACAATGTCGATGCATACACAGATTTCCTCAGTCAGGCCACATCCAAAGTGCATCTTCGGTTGGAGATATATCCTGAAAAGAGAACTTCACTCAGACAGGTACGAATCACAGAAGCTTAGGCAAAGTCATACTTTTGTTTGAGAAGCACTCCAGGGAAGTAATATAGTATAAGAACCGACAGAGAAGGGCAAGACACAAAAATACAGGCCTTACATGCCTAAAAGGGAGGCGCAAACTGCCAATGAATTTAATGCACAGTTATATCATCGATCGATGTCATTTTAAAGTTACGCACGCATTAAAAAGTTGGAAGGCTAGTATAAGGATGGGAAGTAACTCAAGGATATAAGAAATCAATAAGATGACAAACACAAACATGAAATGTCGATAATTAAGTGCTAGGGCAACAGAATAAACGATGACCAGCATAAAATTCTCTGCACTAAATGGAGAATTTATAAGTTTGCTAATCGAATGCTTTCATCGGTGTAATGTGAACTCTTTCTTAATTGTCGCTGTCGACACAGGCTTCTTACAGGGACAACCTCCTGTATACAGAAAGTTCTAGAATGAAGATTAATCACGAAGAAAAGTATTACACAGCAGTATTTGCACAATTATCAATTAGGAGGTTGTTTCATGAGGATCATGCCATTCTTTCTCAAATAACCTTTTGTTTTTTTCTCTATGTTTTTAGCTAAACTTACAAAGCAAACGAGATGCGTGCAAGAGATTAACAAGCTTAAAGGGCCTATTCCATTTTAGAGCCGGCAGCGAGTAAAAGAAAGAACTACTACAAGCAAAACATCGCTCAAAATTAGTACGGTTCAAAAGATGTCATACCAGCTCCAGAAATTCAGGTGGTGCACCACAATACTCTAGAAGGTAAACCCCACAACGCACGCATACTCTGGCCCAAGTTTCAGGATGTGAACAGACATCCTGCTTTATGGTTGTTTCTGCACATTTAACACATGCCAGCTATCATCTTGTAATCCTAGAGGAAAATAAACATAGAGCAGTGAAAGAGCATGATGACTGAAAACCAACCGCTAGCTCATAGTTAAGATTACTCCGTCCTTTTACAACACAACAGGAGCTTGCGGGTATTGCAGCAACAATAAAAAGAACAAATTGGATACATAAAACCACTAACATGACCACATGCGTTTGCAGAGCACCTACCTCTTCAATCAACTCGAGTTTACACGCAACGCCTTAACAACGCACCCCTCGATTACCTCTTCAATCAACTCGAGTTTACACGCAACAACTTAAAAACGCACAAAGGATCACACATTCCTAAAACCCTAAAAGGCAAAGACCATTCAAAGCAATTCCACAAAATTTCCCTCCGGGTCTACGAGGTACCCACAATTAGCATACGAATCGCAAAATCGGAAATCATTAACCGATAAAGCCAACCAAAAAATCGAGCCATCAGATCTAAGATCTGGAACGACGGAGGGCTTACCGGCGCTGCAAGAGGTAGGAGGATCATCGTTGCGCGCCTTCGGAGATTCCTCCTGGCCATCCTTCACGACCTGCTCTGAAGCCCTCGGAGTGGGACACTTCGAAGCCATCTTCGAACAGATCAATGCGAACGCAGATCGGAGAGAGAGATTGTTTTCGTTTGCGTGCGAGAGAGCGAGAGAGCGCGAATGTGTGAGAGCGAGAGATAGACCGAGGGGCTTGAATAAATAGAGAAGGTCGGGTAGGGTTACCTCCTCAGTAACCGGTGGACTATCATCAGTTTAAAAAAATTACACAATCTTCTTTCCAAAACTTATGTTTATTAAGACCGCTTTCCTCCTCTTACCCGTTCCACTTAAATGAAAATAGTATTTTTTTAGAGTTACAATAGTAATAATAATTATGAAATTGTAAAAAGAAATATCACTCCAAAAATAATAGAATATTGTAAATTCATTTGCATGACGTATAACGATCCCTTTACACTTACCGAACATAACAAATTTCATATTTTACAAGAGTTGAATTCGTTGGGAACCAATCCTATTTAATATGACTCGATCGTCCGGTCATTCTTTTTTTAGTAATTATTATATCGTATGAAACCGAAACAACTTTACTCTGTATGGTATATTATATTGCAGATAATTGAAGTCAATTTTTCTCCCCATATTATTTAAGGCAGGCCGATTTTGCCACAGAAACGAGATGACACCCTACTCATTAATTGCCACATATTCGAATGGGGCTCACATCTCTCTCTCTCTCGCCTACTCCTCCTCCTATATGCTTCTACTTCTTCTTCTTCTCCGCACAGGCAACGTCTCCTTCAACACCGACTGCGGCTCCGCCACCAACTCCAACGACGCCTACAACACCACTTGGATGTCTTATCGCTTCTTCACCGGTGGCTCCTCCTCCGTTGTCAATCCACCGATTGATTTTCATCCTTGCCCTCACTCTCGCCCAGGCCATGAGGGCGACCCTTGCCTGTGATCTGGTGAGGGCTCGACCCTCGTTTGTGGTCAGTCGTTGGCCAAGGTAGAGTACCAGCCACAGGCCAAAGGGAAAGAGAGGAAAAAACGGTGAAGAAGACAAAGGGACTGACCAATGGGGCCACTTGGACACGTGCGAGCATTGAATGGAGTGTTTTATCGCATACGTGACAAGACTGGCCTACTTAATATTTTCTCGTGAATTAGACACACGATATATATACATACATATGTGGGCCACTCTCAATGAGGCCAGTAAAATACCTATGAGTCTAGAATTTATCTATACGGTAGAATTTCTCGTAAAAAAAAAGTTACATATAAAAATATACACACTCGTCGAAAGATCTACCGGGCTTTTATTCTTCATACTTTACATAGATTTAATTTAAGCATAACTTTTGTATTATGTACTATCTTTTTTATTGTGACGTATATCCAAGCCTACGATTATTTTTCTTTTTGTCATTTTTCCGTTGAGGTTATCAATTAAAGTGAGTATTCAAAACATGGGGTTGGCTGCACTCTTTCAATGGTACACATTATCACCTGCTCGAACCCTATGAAGTTTCCCACTTCCAATTTTGGTTGCGTATTTTGTCCATACTTAGTAGATAAGATACGTCAAATTAAAAATTACCATTAAAGTCTTAAGCCTATTGTACAAATATCAATTCAATTTAAAATTTTTCAATTTTGTTAACGTGGACAACTTTCGAACTTTTTAAAAAAAATTTCTTTTTTTCTTTTTTCCTTTTCTATTTTTTCCTTTCTTTGCCTTTTTTCCTTGTGGTTGGCCGGCTACATGCGAGGGTCGCCCTCACCAGCCACAGGCGAGCCTTAGTAAGGGTTGGTCGACGAGGGGCCATGATGCCCTCACTAAATCTAGCGTGGGCGACGGTCGCCCAAGCGAGGGTGGCCAAATAAGGCAAAAAAAGGGGAAAAAAAGAAGGAAAGAAAAGAAAAGAAAAGGAAAGGAAAAAAAATTCAAAAAATTGTCTACTTCAACGCGAACTGTGTCACCTAGAACAATAGACATCAATGTTAGCTATTTTCGGTCAAAATTGGCCAAAATGACTAAATTGACAAATTATCAAAAAGTTTATGACTCAATTGGTAAAAATATGGAAGGTTTAGGACCGAATTGCCATCATACAATATGTTTATGACTCTTTTAATAATTATCCAGCATGTCAAAGTGTAAACTCTCTAGGATGAGAAGCGAAGATAATCGTGCATTTTTTGCACTTACTCAAGCAAGAAAAGACTCAATTCGACTCTCATTATTTGGCTTGTCGTGCACATATCATTAGATGTGACAAGTACTTTTAATTTGGATAAAAGTTGACAAATACATGTTGAAATGAACGTAATTCTAACCCACTAAAGTCTCGATTCCAAACTTGTTTTGGGGTGGATTCCGGATCCATTCTATTGCTTCTCCAGATTCGGCCTCTACTCCATTATTTTAGGCCTATTAAATTACATGTCAACTCACCACATATAGTTTAGCAGCACCAAGTATTAAATTACATGTCAACTACTGTATGAAAATTTTGTCACGTCTATATCACCAAGTATTTCTCTCTACTCAAGTGGCCAGCAGCACACCCACCGCCCACGCCTCCCCCGCCATCCACGGCGATCTCAGCCGGTGACCACCATTACCCCGTAACTGCCAGTCTGCCACCACCCAACACCTCTAGACAAAAAATTTCTCTCTCTCTCTCTCTCTCTGAAGACATTCCTAATGTCAAGGTCGCGCTAGAGACAACTACAATCTTCGTTTCAAATCTGGAGGTGGCATCATCATTGATGAGGGTTCGCGAGTCGACAAGCGACGCCTCCATATCTCTCTCTAGCTCTCTACATCGCTGCCTCCTCCTCCTCCAACGTCGCCAGGACGCTGCCGCCTAAGCCTTCTCCACCAAGCTCGAGGGCGAGGCAAAGGAGTATGCGGCAGAGGTTGATGTGATGGCCCTGATCTGGGCGGCCGAGCGGCCGCTGAAGGACGACGTTGAACCTCAAGGCAAAGGAGGATGCGGCAAAGGTTGATGTGATGGCCCTGATCCGCCACACCGGCGGGGCCGGAGGGTAGTAGCCAGGATACTGGTAGTACTGCGGAGGGGGGGTTAGGGTTCAGGTACTGAGGCGGGTACGTCGTCGCGGCCATGACGACATACCTGTTGGAGGTGACCTCCAGCTGCGGCGGCCCTGGGCGGAGGGTGGCTGCGTCGGCTCCCGTGCCTCCGGCGGCCGTTGGCGCCAGTGCTTCCTCTATTGCCCATGGAATTCCTTCGGGCAAAAGAAAAAAATCAACCGGGGTTCTGATTCGATGGAAATCAGGCAACTTGCGGAGGAGCATTGGACTGTTCAGGTGTCAAAAAAGAGAACTTCCCTTCACCCATCTCAACAAATCGTAAGAGAAATACATAGCGCCGGTTGGGTCTCCGTCAATGAAGAATCAGAATCTGGCAAGGAGTGGTCTCTCTCTCTCTCTCTCTCTCTCTCCAGTTATACTTATTTTGATCTTTTATGTTCATTTTCAGAAACCTTGTCTTTTGTCACATGTAAGGATCTATAATAAGTCTGTTCTTGAATGGGAGATTGCAGCTGGCTTAAGATACAAGGTTACGCGCTTTGACTTACATTAGTGTTGAACTTCTTTTAAGTCATTGATGCTGTTCCTGAAAAACTAATTAACTGACTTTTGATGTGTCTTTGCATTATTTTGGTATTTATACGGTATCTTTATTATTCCCTTGTTTGATTTGTTCAATAAGGTTCTTTGATCTAGTTATGTATATGAGTCATCTGATCTGCACGTGCACATCATATATTGTTAGACATATTCTAATATAATTTGGTTATGACAGTAGGCCCTCTAGGTTGGATGGTTATATATTCAATTTCTATAGACCAGTTAGTCAAATCTAATTTCTACCTTTTTCTAATTTAAAATTTGAAAAACTAACTTATTGAAGTATAAGGGAATTCTGGTGATATTCCTAAATCTGTGCATTTTTCAGTCCCTAGTATCCTTTAATATAGTAATTGTGTCCATTAAGGTGGATTTATTGGTCCGAGTATATCTACATCTTTCAAGACATTGCTCATGTATGATATATGGTTATCCTAGATAACTTGGCATTTGATTATGCTGCTTATGTATGACTTTTTGTGGTTTCTAGCTATTTAATAGCTCTAAGATATGTTGTATTCTTGATAGCCACTTAAGAAACAAAGGCCACACACTCATACATTTGTTACGTAGAAAGAATGGCACAATAGAATGGTGCCAAATTTGGGGGGGACATCATACCGGATATACATTGCATTTAATTATAGAAAAGAATACTCCTGAGTCTTAAACGTCAATGGCTAGCTCATAACATGGAAAATTATCGACTGGAACATTTTACTCTTGACCATCGCTAGATTGCCTTTTTATTGGGACTTCCTTTTCTGTAATGACTTTCATTGGGAACGTCTTACTCGAAGGTGTAGCTTCATGATGATTATTGAAAGCAATTTCGAAGAATAATTTTCAGCCTTTTCTGTATAAAATAAGTACATCTTTTGATTTGGAGTTATGAAGCATTTCTATGTGAAAACACTTTCAGCTCTGATTCTTGAGCTTGTTGAGAGAGATGGACATCCCACGAGACTGCAAGATTATTGCTTTGTTAACAATCTGCTGCAGGTGCCTTCACATTTCTAGGAATACTATAAAACGTTAATATTGCAAATTTTAAAGTTTCATGGAATCATGTTTAGCCAGAGTTAAGTTCATTGGCTGTTTCATACTCTAGTGGGGAAGTTTGGTCATGAAGGTGTTTCCACTCCTCTTCAACTCCAAACTGCTGTTTTATATTGTTCTGGTTGTGTTAAAATGCGACACCGTTTTTCAAAATGATACTGTGTAGCCACCGCAAGCTGATCCTTCTTGAACTTCCATGATAGATAGATTACCTATTAAAGCTCATTGAGGAGGAACAGAGACTAAATTACCAGTCCTAAGAAAAGGTGGCTTAGCTGCTTTTCGATTCACCAAATGAGATCTAGGAGTTTTGCATTGTAACCTAAAAAGTTTACTTTGAATAGCTCCCAATATTTTAGCTAATGTGCAAACTATTAAAAGATGGTTACTAAATGAAACAGGAGATTAGAAAGTGTGCTTTTAATCAAGGCCAAGCTTGCTCCTTTTGAAAGGAAGCAATCTATGTTTTTTTTCTTGGAATTCTAATGGGATAAAATGTTATTCTTCTTATTCTTGGTCATTATGAATCATATAAGTACACTCAAATGTAGTACATATTGAATATTCTGGGACTATTACATAAGCATCAATTTTTGCTAATCAAAGTCATCAGTTCAAGGCATCGTGAATTGGAATTCTAGTTTGGTTGGTGAAGTAATTATCAATTAGAACTCTCGTTCGGACTAGTGAGCATGGGTAGAGGCTTGTAAAATTGATTTCAAATCAAACAGAAATGTGCAAAAGAAGAACCACAGTCAGTGAGTAATAAATGTCCTTTGGAGGTTGGATAGAAACAATCATGTATTAATTGCATGAAAGAAATAGTTGAGTGTGCCCACTATGGGGCTTAAGGCGTTTATAAAGGTTTGCGATGATTGATGTAGACTAGAATCAGCCTGATTGATATATTCACATTGCTCCTCTACATATTGAGGAGATTGCAGTTGTTTCATAAATTAATAAATTTTGATGATAGAGTGCCCTTCATTGAAGAGCTCATGATAATTATAAATAATTATACAAAATCAATAAATGCAAATAGAGAAAGTGTATTAGGTTTCTATGATACTCAACAGAGTAAAATATGAACATAGAAAAAATGCTGGTTTCTGATGAAACATATATGTATTTTCCAGTGTGAAATGATATACTTGTGGGCAATAATTTTCTTTTCAGCAAAGTTACCTTGTCTGGACTGGGAATTCTAGTCAGATGTTTGTGGAAGATAAATTTTGAATGTTGTCTGATCTGTCATAATTTTGTACCAGCCGGAGACATTTGCAAAAGTGCGTCCTTGTTGTGAAGTGCCACGCAGGGAAATGACGCACCTTACGAATTATACACCATGCCACTAATGTTCTGATATCATGTTTGCGAGGAAATCCAATTGCGATATTTTTTATTCAGGTAAATGACATGATATAATTAGTGTTGTTTGGTGGTAAAATTTGAGCCGACTGAGTAAGTAGTTTTTTTGTTTTCTATTTGACTGAAACATTGTTCATTGCGGTTTCTATTGGAGAGTCTAGTGTATAATTACTTCATGTTAAGGGTAGATGGTTACAGATTTTGAGTTTCTGGTTTAGTGAAAAACCACATTTGAAATTTGGATAGTTTGTTTTACTTTATAAATTCTCTTCCTCTGTAATTTTGTGTAAGGGTGGATTCCCCTTGAGACCTTATGAAGTTATATGGTTTAGCATTCAACAAATCGTTTAGCCATGTTCATGTCATGGAATTGCGCAAGTACTGAAGAAATTTTAAATTCTTGTTGCTGTAACACCCTTAATCTTAAGTGCTTGGTGGGTTACTCTATGTTATCATTATTTATTATCACTTTATTATCAACTGAAGAGCTAAGGTCCTGAGAAATTGTGCTGATGTGGTAAGATCTGAGAGTTCTCAGTACTCTGAATTCCTTATTTGCGAGGGTCCTTTGATTCAGCTTGGCATGTAACGTACCAGCCAGACAAAAATGAAGGCAGGTTCATTTAACACTATTTCCTCCGACACTAAGTGCCATGGGTTTCAAGGATAGATTTCTCAAAGAGCTGTTGTCCCACTGACCACTATAACACTATGTTTGGGGAAAAAAGTTAGAGGGCGAAGAAAATAAAAGGAGATAGTGGAGGAGATGAAAGTTGGAAGGAGAGAGAATCAAAAGGTATATTGTTGTTTGGAAGAAGGGAAAGAAATTGGAAAGAAAGCTGTTTGGGAATTAGTTAATAACAATTTATTACCTTTTTGCCTTTCTAGTGGGTCATTTTAGTTTCGTTACAAGGATAGTTTCGGAGTTTCAATTACATTCGCCCCTCTCTCTCCAAAATGGGAAGGAAGAAATTGGTGGACCCAAGGGAATTTTTTTTTTTTATCACTTTTCCATTTCCTTTTGTCGTTCCAAACAAGGGAATGTGCTTTTCTTCTCCCATTATCTTCCTCTCTTTATTCTTTCCACCCATAATTTCCCTTTCAAACAGAAGCAAAAGAGTCAAGACCACAAACATAAACATCAACCAGTTAGGACATAGTGAAGTTCAATGGAGCACTTAAAGTCCATCATATTCACAAAGTCTGACGGGGCAAAAGAAAGCTACTGCCAAAAAAAGAAAAAAAAACCAGAGGATTCCACAGTTCCCCTCGCATATGCGGTAGTATGTGCTTCATACACGATGGTATATGGTCGTGTCCGCCTAAATCCAAAAGGCCTAGTGGATTGCTTACTGATGAAGTGAAAAGGAAAATCGTCTCTCTGCCATAGTAACACGCCCGGGAAA
Source organism: Metrosideros polymorpha var. glaberrima (assembly GCA_001662345.2). Lineage (NCBI taxonomy): Eukaryota > Viridiplantae > Streptophyta > Magnoliopsida > Myrtales > Myrtaceae > Metrosideros > Metrosideros polymorpha. Next base: position 15,097,026 of record BCNH02000004.1, on the reverse strand, counting down.
AGTCAGCATTGTTTCTCACTCTGAAGAAAATGTTAAAGCAGTTCAGAATGAAAAGCCTAATAAGTGAATCTTCAAGGTCTAGTTGTGGAGATCCACCTGGAACTTGCCCTTTTGAAATTCACTTGATTTAATGACAATTGGATATTTAAGATTCTGAATCAGACGATTATCTATTTAAGTGAAATTATTGTTTCCAGATTTTGAACTGCTACTCCTCATACGGTGTCTTCTTATTATTGTGGTCTCTCCTTATCTGTTGTTATCCTTAAATATGCTTGAAAGTCTTATGAAAGAGTTAGCATCTATTTCATGAATGTTTAGTGATAATTTAATTATCCTTATTTTGCAGTTAATTGAAGTTCCTGTGCCTGGTCTTGAACCAGAGTTCCAGCCAGTTGTCAGTCACTTGTTGCCCCACATTGTAGCCCAGAAGCAAGATGCTCATGATGTGCACCTTCAGGTGGATGACATATTCTGGCACCTAATCTTTACTTGGTGTCTGGTTTTAAATTGTTTGATTTTATATCCGATGCTTGTTGATCTGTAGCTGCTTCAATACATGACGTGCAGATTGCTTCCTTTCCTTCCCCAACTTGAGGTGATTTATTGATCTCGTATCTTATTATAGATCATCTCCTTTTTATCCTGATCTTGAGTAACATGGAGTTTAAATTCCAGGGAGACCTGAGCAGCTTTTCTGATGCTCCTGAACCTAGCCTGCGTTTTTGTGCTATGGTTGCGGGTCCATTTTACCCTATACTTCACATTGTCAATGAACGGTTAGTCCACTTGAAGTTACCGGTCTTTCCAGTTTGATATATACTTCTATAAGGATCACCAATCAATCAAATTAGTGATAAAGAATTTTCTTTTGAATAATTAAAAGATATTAAGGGGAGGCCTCTGAAGATATGGACAAATACGCTAGGAAGTGGTGCAAAAAGATTGATGTAGGTGACACTGCTTAACTTGAAATGGCATTTCTTGTTGTTGTTGATGTTGCTGCTGCTGCAGCTGCTGTTATTGTTGGTTAGTAAAAGAAGTCTCAATAATTGGCACGAGGTGTGCTTACTACTAAGAACTAATTTGCAAGAAAGATGTATGAATTAAGTGGAAGCCTTTCTATCTAGAAAACTGACCATGACCATTCGTGAAAGCACCATTTTTTTTTCTAAATTTTGGGTGTCAGTTTGTATATAAAGAAAGGCATGATGTGCAAATGAGACATCTAAAGGGCCTATGATCACATGTCTTGTAGTATTTTGCTGCATGGGATCTGGCCAGTGATGGCGTGTTATCGATTTGGATTTAAGAATGCATTTCCTTTGCTTCTTTTATGGTGCTGATGAATGGAACTAATTTTTTATTTTAATTTTTGAAGTCTTATGTTCTTAGGCAAGAAGATCCACCTCCCCATTTCTTTTATTTATTGGAATGGGAGTCTTGAATAAAGTGCTTGCTAGAGTAGTCGATTCAGGTTTGTTAAGATGTTTGGACTAGAGATGGTCATATCAATATCTTTCACCTCTTACTCGCTGACGATACTATGGTTTTCTCTGGCTTGAGTGAGGAGGATCTTTGGAATTTTAGAACTTTGCTCTGCTTTGTAGCCATGTCAGGTTTGAAGTTTAACTTATCAAAAGTGGCCTAATAACGGTATGCCCGGCCCGGTGGCGGACGTCAAAGAAGGGCAGATGCTGGCACAACTACTTGGTTGCAGAGTAAAGTACTTTACAGATTACGTATTTAGGGCTTGCTTTTGGGGCTAAATTGAAAACTCAGCTATATAGAATCAAGTAATTAAGAAGATGAGAGGATGTTACCTGGTTGGAAGAGGAAATATCTGTCCAAGGGGAAGAGAATTACTTTATTCAAGAGTACCCTTTCAAACCTACCCCATTTTTGTCTTTATTCCTTTCCTTCTACAGTGGCAAAAAGAACCAAAAAGAATGGAGATGTCGCAAAAAAGACTCTTTTGGGGAAGTTCGGAAAGACAAGAAAGTTTCACCTAGTAAATTGGGCAACAATCAAACGACCTTTTGTTCAAGGAGTTCTGCAAGAACAGTCTCTTCAAAGGATCTCCTTGGAAAATGGCTGTGCAGATACTTAATGTTAATAGGCCGACTAGGGTGAGAATTGCTGACTATTACATATGAGTTGTCAACTTTGGATGGGTGACTCAACTGAAAAATGAAACTCATGGCATTGGAGTTTGGAGATGGATAAGAAAAAAATGGCCTAATTTTATGCATTTTATTGAGTTCAAAGTGGCAAATGGCTCCTCCGTCTCCTTCTGGTATGACAGATTGGTGCACGAACCTTCCTTTAAGACAGCTTTTTCTGATTTGTTCAGAGTAGCTTCCTGCAGGAAAATGATAGTAGTTTGTTCTGTTTCCTTTCTGATGGGGTGTTATCTGCAATGCTTCTTAGAAGATGGGCTAATGATGGGGACATCAACAGACTTCGGAGTTTTTCCAGAGATTTTTTAGTTTGATAAATTGGGGCAGGGAGATGACATGGTTTGTTGGAGATTATTGAAGGACGGAGATTTTATTACTAAATCCTTCTACCATGCAATTACTCAACATCTCCAAGTAGGATGGAGCTTTCCCAGCTGATTTAATATGGGAAGCAAAAGTCCCCTCTAGAGTTGCCTTTTCTATTTGGGAGGCTAAGTGGTGGAATATCTTGACCATTGACAATGTGCAATGGAGAAACTTCAACCTGGTGAATAGGTGTTTTTATGTAAATACCCTAGTGAATCTGTTTGTCACCTTCTTCTCCACTGTAATTGGATGAGGTGATTTTGGCATTCCACCTTGGCAATGGGGTGCATATCTCGGGTTGAATATGCTGGTGTTAAAGAGGAAATGTGGGTGTGGAAACGTCTGCTTTTTCGCCAAGTTAAGGGAAGGGCGTAATGCTTTCGACCATCCCACCGGCTTTTTTTTGTGGATAATTTGGAGGGAGTGAAATCTGAGGGCTTCGAAAACAAAGGTCTAGTATTGACTGCGTAAAATAGATGGGTAAAAAGTTATTTAGTTTCTGGTCCACAGAAAAATCAATAAAGTGACACCTTTTCTTTGCTGGATTTGATAGACTGTGTCTCTTGTATCTAGCTTTGTACAAGGGTGTTACCCACTCGGTACCCTTTCAATGAAAATTGTCTTTATTATTCAAAAAAGTATTTACAGTTCGTTGATGTGGCGAACTAAACATACCCACCAAATGGATATGCAATAAAAAAGATTTTATAAGTTAAATCAATAAAGAATGTTGCATAATGTTATGGTTTTCTTAAACCAGAAAGACTGATGCATGAGAATGCCATACAGGTGATATAATCATCCACTAAAATTTTATTGTATGAAAACTAGTCTATAAAGCTACACGGACTCAATTAGAAGGCATGGCAAGAAGACGGAGGTGAATTTAGAGATGGGCAACTTAGACACATGTTAATCAGGTTGTAAACCAACCTGATCGAAGAGATTGAAGATACGGAACCATAGAGAATCAGCTTTGGAAACAGCTCTGGTCCTGCAATTACCTTAGTTACAAAAAAAAAATAAAAATTCCTGTCCTGAGAAGCCCAACATTTTGTATTTTGCTGCTTTAAAATTATCTGTATGGTATGGATCTGTGATTTAACTAGGTTATGCTAAGGTTGCATGTGTAATTTTATCTGCTATAGATGAATTATGAGCTGAGCTGTGGAGGATGATATTGTGATGCAGTGAAACAATGAAGTATTTTCAAATGTCTCGGATTCTGAAGTTCCTAAAAACAATCAACCTTCGTCAGTGATAACCGTCTCCTCAAATTTTGAGGTACTCTTTCCTTTTCCTTGACTATTTCTGATTTGCAGCCTCATAACCTCACTAATTGCTTTCCTGAAAGACTGTCTCTTAGCATCCTGTTTCCCCTGCCCAGGTCCAATCCCTGTCCACTCCTATATTTATTAGTGAAATATAGTGGGAATCATCTGCTTTCTGGTTTTGCTTTCTTAGGTGCCTTCGTGATATTCATATTTTTTTGTCATTGGGAAGGTCTTTTGTTACTTTAGTGAGGAGAATAATGATCCACTTAGTGATACATATGGATAGATTGTCTACTGTTGTCATGACATTACATAACTCTTGAACTGAAAGTAAGGATAATGGTGACAAATTAGTGATATGCAGGGGTGTCATTTTGTTCGTGGCATAATCACTTGAATCTGTTTGACAAAAATAAATAAGCTGGTCATATGTTGGTTGAACTTGCATAACCCGACGTGACCTAGTCCGACCTCTTCAATGAAATGGATTGTGCCAACCTGATAAACGGTTTAATGACTTACGATAACCTATTTAGTTTCAATAAGGTTAATCTTTTCTATACTTTTACTACTAATGGATACGTTAAAAATGAATATTGGTGCTAATGATTACTATATTTCGATAAGTTATTATAGTTGGAAAGTTTTTCTTGGTAAATTAGGATTGCTGCTGAATTCTTTTTGAAGATTAAACCATATAAGGAAATAGTCCATAGATTTGTTGATTTTCTCTGAATTTATTTGGTTTTGATAAATAATCATATTAAGCTTGTCAATTTCATAAATAAATAAAGGCAATAAAAACTAAGCTGTGTCAAGAAGCTAGGGAAAAGTACTGCGCAAGTGCCACAATTTGGCACAGGTGGACACTTTAGTGCCACAATTTTCAAAGGTACACTTAAGTTCTACTTTTTGTGAAACTAGGACACTTAAGTGCCAAGTTCGGCGAGCCTAGCCGAAAATCCGACGTGGCGCTATTTTATTAATATTTTCAGATGATGTGGCTCGCTGGTGCTGACGTGGCAATTTTTTTAATAATATTTTAATATTGTTCTAATAATATTTTAATTTCTCTTAATTTTTTCTCTTTTTTCTTTTTCAATTTTCCCTTTTGTTTTTATTTTCTTCTTCCTCCCTCTCGTCGGCCAAAGGGAGGGCCAATGACGGCCGGTGAGGCAGGCCATGGGCAAGGTCGACCTCGCCCAGATTTGGCGAGGTTGAGCTTGGATTTGTTGTAGTTGAAAACTTTGGGTGTTCATTTTTCTCCTGCTTTGTGAGCTAAGATCCCCATTTTTTTGTTATCTTCCAAATTCAAAGGTAGGATACACTTTTCCTTTTGCATTCTTTATTCTGAAAACACTTTCATCATCTTATGGTACTGACTGCAGGCAGCATAATTTCTCTTTTTTCTTCACATGTGTAGCCTTGGCGATTTTGGAGTGCATCACCATTATTTATATCCAGCTCTACTGTTTTCCGGTCAGATGCAGTTTTTGTGCTTCTTAGAAAGGCCTATAAAGATTCTGACTTAGGAACTGTCTGCAAAGCAGTAATAACATCATCCTCTGCTCCTACTTATTTTCAAGATATGGTCCCAACCTAATCCTGTTCTAATTTGTTTGATTTTCTTGTTCCAATTTTGCAGGCTTCTGTGATTCTGCAAAAGTTCATCGAGCCTGCTGAAGGGCAAGAGACATTTAACCCTTCACGTGATGAAGCACTGGGTTTGGAGGATAACACAATGCCTGCATTTGGCAATCCTTTTTCCGCTACTGATTTCTGTAGCTTATTTGGAGAGGAATTTCAGATGCCTGATGATCAATCATATTCTAGCTACCTAGCATTTTGGATATATGGACAGTGGAAGAAGGAATTATGCATGTGCTTTATGCCTGTGCATCACAGGTCAATTGTGTTTTAGGCATACAATAATCCTCTTTTCATGACATCCATTACTTATTGTGCTTTTGGTCCGTGGATCTAGTCGTAATTTTTTATGTACTTTTACATACTTCACAGCCCCAGCTTTGCAGAAAACTAGTGGAGAACTCTGTGGAGATTTGGTCAGCTTTACCGCTTATGCTAGCACTGTTGCCAGGTCGAGCACCGTGAATCAGAATTCCTTCTGGAGGATATTGCTTTAGAGAAACAATGTTGTAGTTTTGAAGACATTTGGAACCCTAGGTTTGCAGTTATCGTGGAATGCTGTGTGTGAATGGACATAGTACAATTTAATTGTTCTTATTGAACTTCTCCAATTTTCTGAAACTTATGTTGAATTCTTTAAATACCAAAATATTTTCAGTAGGGTTGGTGGCATGTTCCTTTCGCCTAGAAATCAGTGACAATGTTTCTTCTATCCTTTTGATTTTGTGGCAAATTTGCCCTTAGTGCTAGTTTCCTTCCAAATTTAATGTGTTCTGTTATCTGGGTTCAATGTTACTAATTAATGTGTAAATCTTTTTGTATTAGCTATTTTTGTTTTTGAAATACTTCAGAAGCACAGAAAGAAAACATGGGTGTCTACTGGAACAAGTAGCAGGGCCCTTTTAACATTTGCTTGCATAATCGGAACTACTCTGTTGAGATTGCTATACCAACTTTCAAGCCAAATAGAAAAATAAAAAAAGAACTCATATGTCAACCAAATCAAGCTTTCTGAATTTATGTTCACTTTCTTAGGTGATGCCACAGGGAAATACTGCAAGTGGTAACTATGGAAGGAATTTAATTGATCGACATGACGATAAGAGTAAATTAGCTCCAGCTTGCAGCTGTGCAAGCAAGGGTTTACAGACACTTCTGTACTTTTAAAGCATGGTCTAGTGTATTTTTCAATTTCTCAGCCCTTTCATATGATCAGAATGCCCTATTTTTTGAAAAAAAAACAATGCTTGGAAGGAAGCTTTCACAAGTTGAAAGATTGGGTGGCTTAACACTAAAATCGAAATGTTAAGTGTGGCATTCCAATTCCCTAGGGTGGGGTATAATTGTAATTGACTTGCATATTTTCTCGTTAATGCATTCCCATGAACCTTCATACATTATTTGTCAACTTCTTTTTACACTATCTCTGGATATGTTTGATTGATTAGCTTTATATGTAATACAGCCCTTCGTCCTGCCGTGAGCAGTTCTGATCATTATAGCGAGAGTCTTTCCCAGTGGAGACAACCGCATGTCCAGCGAGCCTTGTCTCAGGTTGCATCTGGAAAAGGTTTCTTCATTTTTTGAAAAATTGTTTTCTGTTACATCTGCTGACCCTGCTAATTGCATGTGCAGATTGTCATGATGACATCTTCATCATTGTACCGTCCATGACTTCATGCCACTGCCGGATATCTTTCATCATTTTCGCAGTCACATGTTTGTGTGTGTAGTACATGTCTAATACTGTTGTATGTGAAAATCGTACTTTTTAGTGATAAGGGTTGGTCAACTCACTTCTGTTTCAACCATTTTTACTGACTCTTGGATAGGTTAAGGCTGCTTGTGTTTTGATTGATCTCTGTTCAAGTGTTTTAGCTCCATGGATGCCTCAAGTAATTGCAAAGGTAGGTTGCAAGTGGATTTCCTTTGGTGCTAATTATTTTGTCCATTCTCACTACCATTTTAACTCTCATTGATGCAGGTTGGTCTTTGCATGGAACTTCTAGAGGACCTCTTAGGCATGATACAGGTTCGACATCTTGTTGTTCTTTCTTCAGTGCCATGACTATTTATTCTATTTTTCCTTTCTTGTGGATTGACTTTTATTTTTCTTACCCTTGTCTTGATGCTGGGACTTCTTTTTCTCACTCATTTTTGTTTCTGGAGAAGTGAGAGTTGATTTATAAGGCCCAAAGGCCATATAAATTTATAAATCCTCAGTGAGCAAACTCAAAACCTCAATTATGACAAAGCCTCTTATGATCACTGCACTAGTCGAGATTCTTTTCAATCTTGATTGAGATGGTCGATTGGTCAGGAATAACTGATAACTCCTTTTTTCTGTTTTAGGTTCAAGGGAAGAATGTGGATACTTTGTCCTCAATATGTGATTTTCTATTGGGATGATCCCATTGGAGAAATGGGAGCAATGAATACTTATATACTTTTTAAGAGTAGGAAAAGTTCATATACCTTGTAGTGACATTTAGAGAAATTCCTTATTTAAGCATCACCCTTTTCAGATTCTTATTTAGCTTTTCAATCGAAAAAGGTATACACCCCTCAGATTGTTGTATCACCTAGATAAACTGACTATATAAATTCGGATGGTGACAATGTGCATAGCATTTACAAAATGGCCAAAGTCTTCTTTTGCCTATGTTGTGGAAATTCAATGACTAGATTCCAAAATTCAGTTTTTTACTTGTCTTCTTTCCTCATTATTATTACTTCTCAACATGAAGAGAGTAAGAAAGGAAATAAGAAAGGGAGGATTCATTTGAAAACCGAAGGCTTAACCCTAACTTGAGTTCCTTCAGTATTTATATCTCAAGACGAATCTGTACAAGTACCATAATTCGCTTCTACTTATGTGCGCGCGTTAACTTAAGTACCTAATGGTTAACCTCCAGGATACTAGCCTTAACTTACGTCATCCCTTTGTTAACTTATGACACATGAGCATTAACTTACATTATACCTGACTTCACTTACATCCACATTCTCATCAACTGTGTATCCAAGTATTCTCATTCAGGCTTCTTAATTGTCATTGTCATTGTCATTGAGTTAAAGAAATTTTACGAAACCATCCTTTTGTTTCTCTTTGATTAAACTTTGTATCCTCTTGTTTTAAATCCTGTACTTTGCACTTTCTTCTTTCTATAATTTTCCTAGTGGTGTTGGAGTCCCAGGCGAGTTGTAGGTTTGTTGAAACCATAGGGTGCAATGGATAGGGTTTTAAAAAAAGGGTGCAGAATGTGAGTAAAAAAAAAGTTGAGAATGGTTTTTGATAATTGTCCCGTTAATTGAATGACAGGAACTGCTTTCATGATTTCATCATTTAATTGAACAATCCAAGGTGCACTAGAAGTGCAAGAGCAACTTAGGCTCAGAAGATGATCCCAATATTATTAGCATGACTTGGAACAAGTAGGAGATCTATGCTGGAAATGCTGTTGGTCTTGTGCACATGAAAGGCACTTGCTCTTGCACAACTTCCCACCCAGTTTTAGCAGCTTAGAGAGGCATCCTTTTGGACCAAACGAAGAGTACTTATAAACAGATAATTAAAGGAGCAGTGGATCAACATTTAAATTAACCCTTTCTATGAGCTACGAAAAACATGTAGAATGACATGTGAAGCGTCTTATATGTGTTCAAATGATAATGGAGCTATATGAATGACCAAGTGCTTTTCTCTTTGCTTTGTAGAATTAGAGCCTTAAACTACTATACCATCCCTTTATCTGCTTGCTTAAGCTTTTAGATAAGCTGATGGTAGACTCACAACTTCTACCTTGTATCGGAGTAGGAATTCGGTGTTCATATCCCATAAAGGTCCCTCATCTACCTCCTACTACGGTCCATTTCCATGCTTTAAGTGTTGGCCAATTCCCAAATCACGTTTGAGGGGGGAGTGTTAATGAGATAAACCCCCATTTATCACCTTAAGCTTCTAGATTAGTAGGCAATGGTCTCTTAACTTTTGCTAATATGATTGCTTTGAAATTCACGAATAGCTTTAGCACCTCAGCAAAGTTTCGTACTTGCTGGCTATAAGTTAGACATTACAAATTCCCTTTTATTCCAGTTCTGTGTGTGTTCTGTCAACTGACTGAAACTGCAAATACATCCATGAATGATGGCCTTTTGAGGGTTCTTAAATTTGGTTGTTGTGTCTGTCAGGCTTTGAATGTTTGCAGCCTACATCTTCTTGCTTTAATTGCGACTTTCTTTGAGAGTTGTATCTTAATGCTTTTTCTTTATTGCATGATCAGACTTCTCGTCATTCTCTTGCCCCTGCACAAACTGCCCTCAAATACTTTCTTCTTGGTTTGTCTGGGCACCTGGATGATATATTGGGGAAATACAAGGTACATTACCGTTTATATGACCGTATATATGTTGGATTTGCTACCTTATGTTCCAAATGATGAGAATCAAAATTGACAATAACCTACTCGCAAGCTGTATCATGCTCGGCTTCTTTTATTGGACCAGACATTAGTTGCCCTAGCTTTCTCTGCTATTCACTTCTCAAAGTTTTCCAGTTTTGATTGGATACTGTGTAGAAGTGAGATTTTCTTTTGGCTTCTTTCAGGAAGTCACGCATAGAATTCTCTTTCTTATAGAGATGCTAGAGCCTTTCCTTGATCCCGCCATAAGCACATTCAAGAGCACAATAGCTTTTGAAGATGTGTTTCCGAATTTTGTTGAAAAGCAGGAAAGCAATTAGGAGACTGCCCTCAACATCATCTGCACAGCTGAATGGAAGCCAGCCATACTTCCTTCTTTGGAATCTGAATGGAGAACTGGATCAGTTGCTCCTAGGTAATTTTTTCCTCACTATCACATCAGTTGAAATTAAGTTATCTGCAGGATGATTAGCCAGGATGATCTTGAGACCTCTTTGTACTATTAAGTGTGCCCATCACTCATGATCAGAATACCTCAGATGCTAAGCTAGAAGATACCAGCCCAGAACAAAAGCATATATTTGACAAAAGCTTAACTGACCAGTCTAAGAAGGGGTTTGTTTTAGATGCAGATTTTAATTTGGAGTTTTGCAACTTGCAAGCAGATTATTTTCAACTTGCCAATTATAGGGATTGGGAGCTCAGAGCTTCTGAATTTCAACGTTTGGCTATGGATTTGCACTCGCAGCATGAGGTTACTGCAGAGGGTCATGATGCTGCTATAGCTGCTTTGCTCTCTTGGCTGCTGAGTGTTATATCAATCCCTTTTTCATGTCTTCTAGATACAGCTTGAAGGTTGTCTGTGAAATAACCAGCAGCAACATCAAGGTTCCTGCATGTTCTACGGTTCCAGACATGAGGAAGCAGTCTGGTGATATCAATACTTTTGAAAGTATAGCTCACCTTGAAAAGAAAAGAGACAAGATAGTGCTGCAGTTACTACTTAAAGCTGCTGAATTGGACAGGAACTATCAGCAGGAAGTTTCAGATGATGGACATGCATACTATACAGAATTATCTGATGAACCATCACCTTGGCTAGACAAAACCAGGGTTTGCTGTGTAATTTTCTGATCCAGCGACTGCAAAGAGAGCAACATTCAATGCAAGAGATTTTAATGGAAGGTCTTCTGTTCTTGTTACACTCATCCACCAAGCTCTGTTGTGACCCTGGTCTTATGATCAATAGCATCTTAGGTTCTGCTGACTACTTCAATAGTATGCTGACCTCCTTCTAAAATCAATTAAAGGAAGGTAATCTACATTTGGATGCTGAAAGAGTGTACGAGCTTCAACGGCACTGGATATTGCTCAAGAAATTGGTTGTTGTCACAAGTGCTGGTACTGAAGGTTCAGAGTTCAAAATTAGCTTCAGTAAGACCAACTGTGGAAATTTGCTTCCACCTTCAGCGTGGATGCAAAAGATACCTACATTTTCAATTTCTGCTTCTCCTCTTGTCTGATTCCTCGGTTGGATGGCAGTATCATGCAACACAAAGCAATATGTGAAGGGCCATCTTTTCCTTGTCTCAGATTTGACTGAGCCGACATATTTATTATCCATTTTCTTCGATGATCTGTCCATGGGAGATAAAGTTTTTAAGAGAGAAGATGATGAGATAGGTATTGAGCAATTAGGAGCTAAACCACAGAATGCTTCAGGTAAAGGGTTTGAACAATATGTTTGACAAAATGGAAATCGGTCTTTTTACGTCGTTTACCCTGATCTCTGTAGACTTCTTCCTAATATAAAAAGGCAATTTGAATCTTTTGGAGAAATCATTTTGGAGGCTGTAGGCTTGCAACTCAGGCCTCTTCCTTCCAGTGTACTCCCTGATGTTTTGTGCTGGTTTCTGATCTTTGTTCAAAGCCATTTTCTCAGGAATCAAATGCGTCTCAACTTAGTCCAAATGAAATTAAACGTTTTGCTGCAACAAATGGAAAAGCAATTATCCTTTACATACTTACAGCCCTTGTAGGTGAGCATATGGAAGCTGTGGTAGCTGAGACACCTTGACTAATACATATGTTGGTTTCTCTTTGCAGAGCCTCGTACTGTGATGTGCTTTTGTTGGATTCGGTAATGTCTCTTTTGAAGCCGATTATTTCATATTCTATAAAGAAAGTGTCTGATGAGTTTGCATTAGTTGATAATTCGTGCCTCAGTTTCGAGTCACTGTGTTTTGATGAGCTTTTCAAGATCATTGGGGAGAGAAGCAACAGGGAAGCTGATTCTTCTGTTAAATCACATGGAAGAGCTTTGACAATTTTCATGCTGGGATCTGTCTCTCCTGAACTCTCTTTCCAGCATAGGAGGGACTTATTGCAGTCTTTACTCTTGTGGGTTAATTTTACTTCTTTTGAGCCCCACATCTTCCGACCATGACTACATCTGTGCCTTCTGATGTGTTATGGACAACTGCAAGCTACTGTTGCATCAAGCATTACAGTTTTATGGCGTTATGCCACTCAAGTTATCTTCAGATTATGGTGTTAATGCATTCTACGATGCTGACAGAAAATCAATTGGCTGGTTTCTCAATGACATTTTTCCTGAGTCACTTACATCTGAGGTTCCTGATACTGGTAGCATTAGTGGAAAACTTGAGTCCTTGTCCATGGAGGAAATAGAAGAGTTCGTGGAGGACATGGACCATCTGATTAACAAACTTAGCCCAACACTGGAGCAATGTTGGATGCTTCATCGACTTACCAAGAAGTTGGTTGTTTCATCAGCAGAAAGTATATACTTGAGGTGCTTATCTGCAATTCTGCAATACATTCATTTAAATGATAATGGCAAAAGGGACAACTCTCCTACCTCAGTTGCATTGTCGAATGAGCTTCCAATGCATTGGAGGGTCGGTCTAGAGGGCCTTGGTGAATTTATTTTGGTACTCCTAGAAAGACATTGCTGGACTGTTGCATCTGTGATGGTTGACTGCCTACTTGCAGTACCACTTCTTTTGCCCAGTCATAATATTGTGGGAACCCTATGTATAGCAATAACAAGGTTTTCTTGCTGTTTACAATCTGATAATGGGTTGACGACTTTGTTAGGTAGAGGATTCCATAACTTTAGTGGAAAGGAGGTTCCAGTGGTGGAGCTATTTTGTAGGTTGCTTGGCCATAATGAACCCGAGCAAAGGCTGATAGCACTTAAGCACTTAGGATTTTTGTTTCTCTTTGCAGAGCCTCGTAAATCAATTCATATAGAGCACCAATAGGGTGCAAACTCAAGTGCAAAAAATGCCCAAGATACTAAAAAAGAGCCTAATGTCAAGACAAAGCATTTACAGTGTTGTCAATGCATTTTCAACCACATGCATGTTTCCACTCTAAGAAAAGTGTAAAACTTTGAGCCGATTTTCAATAATTATGAGAATGGAAGACTCCTCTCCTTCAAATACTTTCTTGTAAAACTTTAAGATGGCTGGACGGGAAGAAATCGATCTCCCTAGTTATACTTTTAGCTAAAGCTTTGTTGGCTTGCCTTGAGAAATCAAACTCGCAAGTTATCCTTCCATATAAAAACGATGTCAGTCCACCACAGAGGCCTACTTGTTCCCGGCAACATTGAAAGGGTTCGGGAACCGATCTTTTATAGTCATTTCGCCACACAGTGTCGAGCCAAAACGTGTATCCAATTCCCATTACCCACTTTAGTGCAG
>BCNH02000004.1:15051661-15079657 GCA_001662345.2 Metrosideros polymorpha var. glaberrima | reverse complement strand
TTTGTCTTCCTAAAAAAGTTTAGATACTTCATAGATCTTAAGGCGGCAGCTGCTGTTCTGCTAAGTCACAAATTGTTTTCAATTCTCTCCTATTTTGATGACTATGCTATTTTGTATAATTGAATAAAGGCAATCCTTGGTCGGATAGTTTCTTTATATATTCCTGTTGGTGTTGTGCAGTTGGACACAATATAGTCATGAATGACTAGAAAATTATCGTTCAGTTTTTGAATTCTGAAGCTTTTTGTCTTTTTGTCTTTTTTGTGTACACTGAAATATATCTATGGAAGAGTGTTCATCTAACAAAAACATTGTTTAAAGAGAATCAGTAGGAGTGGGAGCATGAGAAGCTCTCGTTGATGTGCTGAAAAACAAATGGAAGAACTGTCAAGAGACCCCTTATAGTTTGGGTCATTTGTAATGTAAATTGACTCCTTCCATCAATAATTAGGTTCCAATCCATCAACTGACTCATGTAATTTGGTTATCATGTAAGACTGTATTTCATATTTTTTTTATGCTTATTAATTGACTCCTTCCATCAATAATTAGGTTCCAATCCATCAACTGACTCATGTAATTTGGTCATCATTTAAGACTGTATTTCATATTTTTGAGATGCTTATTAATTGACTCCTCATACTTGGAAACCTTTCTAATTCATTTTTAAAAAGTACATGGAGATTTCTTTACCTTGAAAAAAAGAAAAAGAAAAAAGAAATTGAAAGTAGGGGCGTGCAGGCTTTTGTAGGTAACAACTGTAACTGAAATTAAAAGTTAGACAATTAATCTATGGTAAATATTCTTCTTATATATGGTAAATGGCAAATTTTGTATTCTTTCTAATTATTCTGTAGGTAGAGACTAGTCTTCAAAATTTTATAAGACATGAGCAACCTATTACTTTTCTTTCCCAACCTTAGAGTAGCGTCCTGGCAAAGTTTGTAGTCTTCTGGCATCCATCTTGTTTGGAGGTGCTAGATGGTTCGTCTCTTTGATGTTAAGTTTGCCAGTTTTCTTTTTAGTGCCACTAGGGCATCTACCTTCTACTTGTTCCTATTTTCTGGGGGCAGAGGAAGACTGCGAGTTAGTGCTGCTTGTGAAACACTAAACTAGGAAGTCATTTTTCTTCGTAGTGAGATGGTATCATCAAATTATACTAATGGAGTGGTGAGTGTTGCATCAAAAGATCATACCATTTTCTTAATCATGTTAGCTTAATGTATTTCTGAACCGATATGATTTGCTCTAGTGCTGCCATGTCAAATAAAAAGAAAAGAATCATATTTTATCTTGATTTTGTGAGTCTTCTTCAGTAATAATTATGTAATTATGGCACTGCCTGTAGAGAGAACTTCAGCAAGAATTGGAGCAGATCGAATCAGGAATACGATCTTCAAGGCGTGAATTTCCATCCTCTGCTCAGTCCAGGTATCACTTTGGTGCTTCACGTGTGAACCTTAAAGAGGCTTCTCATTTTCTAGCCAGCTGTTGAAGATTCTAAATACCAGTCCTTTGATCAATTTAAAGGTAGTATAATGTTGCGAGTTTTTCGCTTGCTGCTTGTACACAATTTCATTCAATCAGATGGGAATACAGATATTTGTCTACATTTTAATTACTCAGATTTATTACAAACAAACGACAACCAGCAGTCCTTATCTCACTAAGTGGAGTCGGTTCAATGGATCCTCTAAGGCCACCGAAGACCATCCTTTTTGCGAGCTTTGCAGTATGTTAGGCAATGTGGGCGCGTAGTTAGAGTTGTCATTTTGTCTTTATCATAGCCCTTCTCACGGGCAAGTGTTTGTGTAAGCGTTTACTTGTCGTGTTTGGTAACTCTGTTCCCTCTTTCTTGATCCCTTTCCTATGATGCATTTCAATTCTTTCATCCCCTGAATTGCAGTGCTTGAAATGATATCTGGCTTTTGATAGTTTTGTGATTTTAGTATTCCCCTTGATGAAATCTGCAGTCGCTCACGTGATAGATATGGTGAGAGGGATAATGGAAGGCCGGTTGATGAAGGAAGCACCAGAGCAGGTGGTGGGAGTTTGCAGCCTGAAAATGCTGGCAGTCGCTCATCCATGGGAACAATGCCAACGGTTGTGTTGTCTGGATCTCGTCCATTTGCTGGGCAGTCGCCCACAATTTTGCAGTCACGTGACCGAGCCGATGACACTGGCAGTAGTTATGAAGAACATTTCAATGGAAGCAAGGGCTCGGGTGACACAGGTAGTGTTGGGGATGGGGAGTTGGTGTCGGCATTTGACGGGCAACCTGGTTTATATGGATCTGCCCAAAGGCATGGCTCCAGAGGGAGCAAATCGAGGCAGGTAGTGGAAAGAAGAGAACGCGATGGCAACGCGAAGGAAAAAGGGAAAGAAAACATCGATTATTTTCTATTTTGTTTTTCTTTATTAGGGTAGTGTAGTGAAAGCTTTGGGTAATGTATCAAAGATACATGAAATATGCTCATCTTGCGATCTAATCCTTCCCATGAAGGAATATCATCTAAATGAATATCATCATGTGTAAATTAGATCAATTGGAAGCTCCCAAAACTACAAATCCAACATTGGACCCAAAAGGATTCGAACTTTCTTAGAATGTTCTTCCATTTGATTGAAGTTATGGCGCTCAACTTGCGAACTTTATAAGTAACTTTGATGAACAGGAAGCTCTGAAAACTACAACTCAAACGTTGGACCTAAAGGACATAAACATTCCTAGAATGGGAAGTGCTGCCATTAGACTTAGGTTATGCAACTCAACCCGCGATCTAATCTTTCCCACGAATGACTATCATCTAAATGAGGACTATGATAAGTAACTTGGATGAATTTCAAGCTCCCAAAACTACAAATCCAACATTGGACCCAAAAGGGTCCGAACTTTCTTAGAATGTTCTTCCATTTGAATGAAGTGCTGGCGCTCAACATGCAATCTAAACTTTCCCATGGACGAATATCATCAAATGAAATCTATTATAAGTAACATTGATGAATAGGAAGCTCTGAAAACTACAAATCAAACATTGGACCCAAAAGGACATAAACATTCTTAGAATGGGAAGTGCATCCAGTAAACTGAGGTTATGCAACTCAACGTGTGACCTAATCTTTCCCACGGACAACTAACGTCCAAATGAAGACTGTTATAAGTAACTTGGATGAATTCCAAGTTCCCAAAACTAGCAATCCAACATTCGACCCAAAAGGATTCGAACTTTCTTAGAATGTTCTTCCATTTGATAGAAGTTGTGGCGCTTAACTTGCGATCTAAACTTTTCCACGGACGAATATTATCCAAATGAAATCTATTATAAGTAACTTTCATGAATAGGAAGCTTCGAAAACTACAAATCAAACATTGGACTCAAAAGGACATAAACATTTTTAGAATGGGAAGTGCTTCCATTAGACTGAGGTTATGCAACTCAACGTGCGACTAATCTTTCCCACGGATGACTATTGTCTAAATGCAGTCTATTATAAGTACCTTGGATGAATTTCAAGCTCCCAAAACTACAAATCAAACTTCGAACTGGAAGTTCATCCATTAGAAATAAAGTTATGGCACTCAACTTGCGATATAATCCGTCCAACGGACGACCATCATCATCTACATGAACATTATTATAAATAACTTTGATTAATTGGAAGTTCTTATATCTCCAAATCAGACGTTATACCCAAAAGGATCCAAACTTTATTAGAATAAGAAGTTCGTCCCAAAGAATGAAGTCATGTCGCTCAACTTGCGATCGAGTCTTTCCCACAGAGGAATATCATCTAAATGAATATTAATATAAGTAACTTAGATGAATTGGAAGTTCCCAAAGCTACAAATCCAACATTGGACCCAAAAGTATCCGAACTTTCCTATAACATTCTTTCATTTGGTTGAAGTTATGGCCCTCAACTTACGATCTAAGCTTTCCACGCACGAAAATCATCCAAATGAAATCGGTTATAGGTAACTTTGATGAATGGCAAGCTCCGAAAACTACAAAGCAAACATTAGATCCAAAAGGAAATAAACTTTCTTAGAATGGGAAGTTCTCCCATTGGACGGAAGTTATGCAACTTAACTGGCGATCTAATTTTTCCCACGGATGACTACCATCTAAATTAAGACTATTATAAGTAAGTTGGATGAATTTGAGGCTTCTGAAACTACAAATCAAACATTGGACCCAAAAGGATCCAAACTATCTTAGAATAAGAAGTTCCTCTATTGAAATGAAGTTATGGCACTCGACATGCAATCTAATCTTTCCCACGGAGGATATAATCTAAATGAATATTATTACGTGTAAATTAGATGAGATGGAAGCTCCCAAAACTACAAATCCAACATTGGACACAAAAGGGATCGAACTTTCTTATAACATTCTTCCATTTGATTGAAGTTATGGCCCCCAACTTGCGATCTAAACTTTCCCACTCATGAATGTCATCCAAATGAAATCTGTTATGAGTAACTTTGGTGAATGGGAAGCTCCCAAAATTATAAATTAAACATTAGACCCAAACGGAAATAAACTTTCTTAGAATGGGAAGTTCTTCCATTGGTCGGAAGTTATGCAACTTAACTTGCGATCTAATCTTTACCATGGATGACTACATTAGAGATGAAGACTATTATATGTAACTTGGATGAATTTGAGGCTTCTAGAACTACAAATCAAACATTGGACCTAAAAGGACGTAACTTTTCTCAGAATTGGAAGTTCTTCCATTAGAATGAACTTATGGCACTCAACTTGCGATATAATCTTTCCGATGGACGAATATAATCTAAATGAACACTATTATAGGTAACTTTGATGAATTAGAAGCTCCCAAATCTACAGATCTAACGTTAGACCCAAAAGGTTCTAAACTTTCTTAGAATAAGAAGTTCCTCCAATAGAATGAAGTTATGGCGCTCAACTTGCGATCTAATCCTTCCCATGGAGGAATATAATCTAAATGAATAGCATCATGTGTAAATTAGATGAATTGGAAGCTCCCAAACTACAAATCCAACATTGGACCCAAAAGGATCCGAACTTTCATAAAATGTTCTTCCATTTGATCGAGGTTATGGCGCTTGACTTACGATCTAAACTTTACCACGGATGTATATCATCAAATGAAATCTATTATAAGTAACTTTGACGAATAGAGATCTCCGAAAACTACAACTCAAATGTTGGACCCAAAAGGACATAAACAGTCCTAGAATGGGAAGTGCTTCCATTAGACTAAGCTTATGCAACTCAACGCGCGATCTAATCTTTCCCACGGATGACTATCGTCTAAATTAGGACTATTATAAGTAACTTGGATGAATTTCAAGCTCCTAAAAACTACCAATCAAATATTGGACCCAAAAGGATCCGAACTTTCTTAGAATGTTCTTCCATTTGATTAAAGTGATGGCGCTCAACTTGCAATCTAAACTTTCCCACGGATGAATATCATCAAATGAAATCTATTATAAGTAACTTTGATAAATAGGAAGCTTCAAAAACTACAAATCAAACGTTGGACCCAAAAGGACATAAACATTCTTAGAATGAGAAGTGCTTCCAGTAGACTGAGGTTATGCATCCCATCGTGCGATCTAATCTTTCCCACTGACGACCATCGTCTAAATGAAGACTATTATAAGTAACTTGGATGAATTTCAAGCTCCCAAAACTACCAATCCAACAATAGACCAAAAAGGATTCGAACTTTCTTAGAATGTGCTTCCATTTGATTGAAGTTATGGCGGACAACTTGCGATCTAAAATTTTCCACAGATGAATATCATCCAATTGAAATCTATTATAAGTAACTTTCATGAATAGGAAGCTTCGAAAACTACAAATCAAACGTTGGACCCAAAGGGACATAAACATTCTTAGAATGGGAAGTGCTTCCATTAGATTGAGGTTATGCAACTCAACATGCGATCTAATCTTTCCCATGGATGACTACCGTCTAAATGAAGACTATTATAAGTAACTTGGATGAATTTCAAGCTCCCAAAACTATAAATCGAACATTGGACCCATAAGGACATAAACTTTCTTAGAACTGGAAGTTCATCAATTAGAAATAAAGTTATGGTACTCAACTTGTGATATAATATTTCCAACGGACAACTATGATCTAGATGAACACTATTATAAGTAACCTTGCTGAATTGGAGGCTCCCAAATCTACAAATCAGACATTATACCCAAAAGGATTCATACTTTCTTAGAATAAGAAATTCGTCCATTAGAATGAAGTCATGTTGCTCAACTTGCGATCTAGTCTTTCCCACGGAGGAATATCATCTAAATGAATATTATTATAAGTAACTTAGATGAATTGGAAGTTCCCAAATCTACAAATCCAACATTGGACCCAAAAGTATCCGAACTTTCCTATAACATTCTTTTGTTTGATTGATGTTATGGCCCTCAACTTGTGATCTAAACTTTGCCACACATGAATATCAACCAAATGAAATCGGTTATAGGTAACTATGATGAATGGGAAGCTCCCAAAACTACAAATCAAACATTAGACCCAAAAGTAAATAAACTTTCTTAGAATGGGAAGTTGCTCCATTGGATGGAAGTTATGCAACTTAACTTGCGTCTAATCTTTCCCATGGATAACTACCATCTAAATTAAGACTATTATAAGTAAGTTGGATGAATTTGAGGCTTCCAAAACTACAAATCAAACATTGGACCCAAAAAGACAAAAACTTTCTTAGGATTGCAAGTAATTTCATTAGAATGAAGTTATGGCACTCAACTTGCAATATAATCTTTCCAATGGACAAATATCATCTAAATGAACACTATTCTAAGTAACTTTGATGAATTGGAAGCTCCCAAATCTACAAATCAAACATTAGACCCAAAAGGATCCAAACTTTCTTAGAAAAAGAAGTTCCCTCTATTGGAATGAAGTTATGGCTCAACTTACGATCTAATCTTTTCCACGTAGGATATCATCTAAATGAATGTTATTACGTGTAAATTAGATGAGATGGAAGCTCCCAAAACTACAAATCCAACATTGGGCCCAAAAGGATCCGAACTTTCTTATATCATTCTTCCATTTGATTGAAGTTATGGCCCCCAACTTGCGATGTAAACTTTTCCACGCATGAATATCATCCAAATGAAATCTGTTATGAGTAACTTTGGTGAATGGGAAGCTCCTAAAACCACAAATCAAACGTTAGACCCGAAAAGAAATAATCTTTCTTAGAATGGGAAGTTCTTCCATTGGTCGGAAGTTATGAAACTTAACTTGCGATCTAATCTTTCCCACGGATGACTGCCATCTAAATGAAGACTATTATAAGTAAGTTGGATGAATTTGAGGCTTCCAGAACTACAAATCAAACATTGGACCCAAAAGGAAGTAAACTTTCTCAGAATTGGAAGTTCTTCCATTAGAATGAAGTTATGGCACTCAACTTGCAATATAATCTTTCCAACGGACGAATATCATCTAAATGAATACTATTATAGGTAACTTTGATGAATTAGAAGCTCCCAAATCTACAAATCTAACGTTAGACCCAAAAGGATCCAAACTGTCTTAAAATAAGAAGTTACTCTATTAGAATGAAGTTATGGCGCTCAACTTGCGATCTAATCATTCCCATGTAGGAATATCATCTAAATGAATATCATCATGTGTAAATTAGATGAATTGGAAGCTCTCAAAACTACAAATCAGACATTGGACCCAAAAGGATCCGAACTTTCTTAGAATGTTCTTCCATTTGATTGATGTTATGCCGTTCGACTTGCGATCTAAACTTTCCCACGGACGAATATCATCAAATGAAACCTATTAAAAGTAACTTTGATTAATAGGAAAGTCCGAAAACTACAACTTAAACTTTGGACCCAAAAAACTTAAACATGCTTAGAATGGGAAGTGCTTCCATTAGACAGAGGTTATGCAACTCAATGCGCAATCTCATTTTTCCCACGAACGACTATCATCTAAATGAGGACTCTTATAAGTAACTTGGATGAATTTCAAGATCCCAAAAACTACCAATCCAACATTGGACCCAAAAGGATTCGAACTTTCTTAGAATGTTCTTCCATTTCATTTAAGTGATGGCGCTCAACTTGCGATCTAAACTTTTCCACGGATGAATATCATCAAATGAAATCAATTATAAGTAACTTTGATGAATAGGAAGCTACGAAAGCTACCAATCAAACGTTGGACCCAAAAGGACATAAACATTCTTAGAATGGGAAGTGCTTCCAGGAGACTGAGGTTATGCAACTCAATGTGTGATTTAATCTTTCCCACGGATGACCATCCTCTAATTGAAGATTATTATAAGTAAATTGGATGAATTTCAAGCTCCCAAAACTAACAATCCAACCTTGGAGCAAAAAGGATTCTGTCACGCCCCGGACCCTCAGGCACGCGACCATCCGGATACACTTATCCTTTGGGTTAATAAATGCGACGTCCCAGGACGCGTCAGTGACCCATTCATTTTATCTTTCAATTAACGTATGCGGAAACGAATAACAACATCTGACAGCAGGGATAAAAGGAAAACAACATATCATACAACAACACCAAAACACATTTTCATTTATTTATAAACACATTAACCCTAGGAAGTATATGTTACAAGCCCTCACTCTCAGGCTACTTCCTTCACGACCAACAAAAGATACCGGGGGTCGGGTTAACTTAAACTTCTCTATGCAAGAGCTCCTCGAACCGAACCTGCCAACCATCCGATCTATGGTCCTGAAAAACGGTTAACAACAATGAGTGAGATAAAAATCTCAGCAAGTTAACAACCTAAGCCTCGCGCAGGGTGCCAATTCACTCAGAGCATACCCTAAACATGCAACTCGACATCGATGGTAGATCAATAGCGAGCGACTCTCGCTCTAAACAATCTATATCAGGTTCGGTGACTCTCACCAATCAATAGGCAATTCACAGGCATTCTTACCTTGCCTTGGCACATGCACATGCCCTACACGTTATCAATCACAGCATTATATAAACAATGCATCAAACAAGGCAATCAGGACACGAATATCATCATCTCACACACACAATGTTTTCAAGCGTAGTCCAATTTTATGCCTAGTGATTACGCTCGCTCTCAGGCACGGCATAACCCGAAGATTGGCGGTTCTTGGCCTCTCCGGGCCACGGCACAACCCGAAGATTGGCGGTTCTTGACCTCTCCGGGCCACGGCACAACCTGAAGGTTGGTGGTCTTCCGGCATGACCGGGCATCATCCCGCCCCATCGGGCATAGCAACATCTCCTCCTAGTTGATCGAGGTGCAGCCCCACCGTGACCTCCCTCGCAGGCAGATGGTATTCCATAAAGGAGAATTGGTCCGGCCTCAAAGGGCACCGCGATCCGTCATCCGAACCCCCGCCGGGCGTCCAATAATATCGGCGATAAAATTGGGCATCGTCCCCAATCACCATTGAGGGTTCGTACACTTTGTGATCAAATGAGCACACAAGCATTTGAATCTCATTTCTTTCTTTCTTTTTGTCAATGCATTCACGATACATACTCATGCCATATGTCATGCTCATTGCCATTTTCCCACGAAAAATGCAATACATAAATCGCACTTGATCACACGAATATGCTTTTCATGCCAAACTCCACGTGCCTCACTTTTCAAGTCAAATAAATGATTTCAAAGCATCAAACTCAGCATTTAAGCACGATACCACATATATTTCCATTTTCATGCCAAAATGCATTCTTTTCTACTATAAACTCTCAATTCATGATACCATTATTTATCCAAGGCAAACATCAACTTAAAAACCTACTAAAACATATATAGAAAAATTAACCCAACCATGGTTAATTAACCTAACCATGGTTAACTAACCTAACCATGGTTAACTAACCCAACTATGGTTAACTAACCCAACCAAGGTCAACTAACCTAACCAAGGTTAACTTAACCCAACCATAGTTAATCCATTTAACCATAGTTAAAAGTCTAATTTGCACCTTAAACTAACCCTAAGTGCAATCAAAAACCTAATCAAGGATTAGGAAGTTAACTCACCGTTTAATGGCGATGGCTACTATGGCGACGATGGCGGCGGCGACGCGAAGACGGTGATGGTGGTGGTTCGATGATGGCGCATAGATGGAAAATGGGTATTAATGGCGGCTCGACTCGGCGCGACGTACGGACGGCGGTTCAGTATGGGCTCGGCGCGGCGGCATGGCTTGGCGACGACAACCTAAACGTCGGCGGCAAGGGCACGGCTTTAAGGCACGTCTTGGGTAGCATGACGGCAAGGTGAGGGGTGTGAAACAAGAAGGAAAAAGGGTGAAATGGAGGAGAGGGGGGGGGAGTTACGAATTTGAGAGGAAAGGAAAGAGAGAAAGTAAGAGTGAGAGTGAGTAAGTGAAAGTGAGAGAGAGTTGTCTTGAAAGTCTTTGCATTATTGCCCTCATTAATGCAACTCCAAAAATATCTTATCTTGTCTTCTTGAAAAATCAAGACAACTAGAGCAATAATTGATCAAAGAAAGAAAAAGACAAGAAGAAAGGAGCAAGGAAAGAGCAAGGGGGGAAGGATAAGAAAAAGCAAGACAAAAGCTTTGATTAAGCTTGTCTTGCATCCATTAATGCAATCTTCAAAATATCCCACTTTCAAGAAGGGTAAAATAGTAATTTTCATCCTCGGCACTATTCATTCGGCACTATTCATGGGCTACACTATTCACGTGGGCTTGGGCTTGAATTTGATGGGCCTAATAGGCTTGAAATCCAAAGGCTCTTTGTTTGGGCCTAAAATGGGCTTTCGGGGGGCAAAATGGTCATTTTCTATTACCGGGCCTCTTGAAATCCGAAAATAATAGAAAATAGGTCTGATGGTTCGTGCCCAGTCCAAAACGTTTCTCCGATCCTAAATTTTCGGCTTATTGTCTCTTTTCCGAAAATTTAGGGTTTACCGATAAACTTTCAATTATCGGAAATGAAACGTCCAAAACTTTTCATCGGATTTGAATTTATGATTTAAAACATATCGAATTTCATTTTATTGCCTTGATAGTGCGAAAACGTTCAAAAATCCAATTATACACTTTTTTCAATTTGAATCGACAGTCGTCCGTCGATTAATCGATACAGTTGAAATTTCAGGATATCACAGATTGGATCTTTCTTAGAATGTTCTTCCATTTGATTGAAATTTTGGCGCTCAACTTGCGATCTAAACTTTTCCACGGACGAATATCATCCAAATGAAATCTATTATAAGTAACTTTCATGAATAGGAAGCTTCGAAAACTACAAATCAAACGTCGGACCCAAAAGGACATAAACATTCTGGAATAGGGAGTGCTTCCATTAGATTGAGGTTATGCAACTCAACATGCGATCTAATCTTTCCCACGGATGACTATCATCTAAATGAAGACTATTATAAGTAACTTCGATGAATTTCAATCTCCCAAAACTAGAAATCAAACATTTGACCCAAAAGGACGTAAACTTTCTTAGAATTGGAAGTTCATCCATTAGAAATAAAGTTATGGCACTCAACTTGCGATATAATCTTTCCAACGGATGACTATCATCTAGATGAACACTATTATAAGTAACTTTGATGAATTAGAGGCTCCCAAATCTACCAATAAGACATTCTACCCAAAAGGATCCAAACTTTCTTAGAATAAGAAGTTCGTCCATTAGAATGAAGTCATGTCGCTCAACTTGCGATCTAGTCTTTCCCACGGAGGAAGATAATCTAAATGAATATTATTATAAGTAACTTAGATGAATTGGAAGTTCCCAAACCTACAAATCCAACATTGGACCCAAAAGTATCCGAACGTTCCTATAACATTCTTTCATTTGATTGAAGTTATGGCCCTCAACTTGTGATCTAAACTTTCCCACGCACGAGGTTATAGGTAAATTTGATGAATGGGAAGCTCCCAACACTACAAATCAAACAATAGACCCAAAAGGAAATAAACTTTCTTAGAATGGGAAGTTCTTCCATTTGACGGAAGTTATGCAACTTAACTTGCTATCTAATCTTTGCCACGGATGACTACAATCTAAATTAATACTATTATAAGTAACTTGGATGATTTTGAGGCTGCCAAAACTACAAATTAAACATTGCACCCAAAAGGACAAAATCTTTCTTAGACTTGCGATATAATCTTTTCGACGGATGAATATAATCAAAATAAACACTATTCTAAGTAACTTTGATGAATTGGAAGCTCCCAAATCTACAAATCAAACATTAGACCCAAAAGGATCCAAACTTTCTTAGAAAAAGAAGTTCCCTCTATTGGAATGAAGTTATGGCTCAACTTGCGATCTAATCTTTTCCATGGAGAATATCATCTAAATGAATATCAATACGTGTAAATTAGATGAGATGGAAGCTTCCAAAACTACAAATCCAACCTTGGACCCAAATGGATTCGAACTTTCTTATAACATTCTTCCATTTGATTGAAGTTATGGCCCCCAACTTGCGATGTAAACTTTTCCACGCACGAATATCTTCCAAATGAAATTTGTTATGAGTAACTTTGGTGAATGGGAATCTCCTAAAACCATAAATCAAACGTTAGACTCGAAAGGAAATAAACTTTCTTAGAATGGGAAGTTCTTCCATTGGTTGGAAGTTATGAAACATAACTTGCGATCTAATCTCTCCCATGGATGACTACCATCTAAATGAAGACTATTATAAGTAACTTGGATGAATTTGAGGCTTCCAGAAGTACAAATCAAACAATGGACCCAAAAGGACAAAAGTTTTCTCAGAATTGGAAGTTCTTCCATTAGAATGAAGTTATGGCACTCAACTTGCGATATAATTTTTCCAACGGATGAATATAATCTAAATGAACACTATGATAAGTAACTTTGATGAATTAGAAGCTCCCAAATCTAAAAATCTAATGTTAGACCCAAAAGGATCCAAACTTTCTTAGAATAAGAAGTTCCTCTATTAGAATGAACTTATGATGCTCAACTTGCGATCTGATCCTTCCCATGGAGGAATAACATCTAAATGAATAAAATCATGTGTAATTTAGATGAATTGGAAGCTCCCAAAACTACAAATCCAACATTGGACCCAAAAGGATCCGAACTTTCTTAGAATGTTCTTCCATTTGATTGAAGTTATGGCGCCAACTTGTGATCTAAACTTTCCCACGGACAAATATCATCAAATGAAATCTATTATAAGTAACTTTGTTGAATAGGAAGCTTCGAAAACTACAACACAAATGTTGGACCCAAAAGGACATAAACATTCTTAGAATTGGAAGTGCTTCCATTAGACTGAGTTTATGCAACTCAACGCGCGATCTAATCTTTCCCACGGACGACTATCATCTAAATGAGGATTATTATAAGTAACTTGGATGAATTTCAAGCTCCCACAAACTACCAATCGAACATTGGACCCAAAAGGAAATAAACTTTCTTAGAATGGGAAGTTCTTCCATTGGACGGAAGTTATGCAACTTAACTTGCAATCTAATCTATCCCATGGATGACTACCCTCTAAATGAAGACTGTTATAAGTAACTTGGATGAATTTGAGGCTTCCAAAACTACAAATCAAACATTGGACCCAAAAGGATAAAAACTTTCTTAGAATTGCATGTTCTTCCATTAGAATGAAGTTATGGCCCCCAACTTGCGATATAATCTTTCCAACGGACAAATATCATCCAAATGAACACTATTCTAAGTAACTTTGAGGAATTGGAAGCTCCCAAATATACAAATCAAACATTAGACCCAAAAGGATCCAAACTTTCTTAGAATAAGAAGTTCCTTTATTATGATGAAGTTATGGCGCTCAACTTGCGATCTAATCTTTCCCTTGGAGGATATCATCTAAATGAATATTATTACGTGTAAATTAGATCAGATGGAAGCTCCCAAAACTACAAATCCAACATTGGACCCAAAAGGATCCGCACTTTCTTATATAGCATTCTTCCATTTGATTGAAGTTATGGCCACCAACATGCGATCTAAATTATTGCACGGACGAATATCATCAAATGAAATCTATTATAAGTAACTTTGATGAATAGGAAGCCCCGAAAACTACAACTCAAACGTTGGACCCAAAAGAACATAAACATTCTTAGAATGGGAAGTGCTTCCATTAGATTGAGGTTATTTCACTCAACGCGCGATTGAATCTTTCCCACGGATGACTATCATCTAAATGAGGACTATTATAAGTAACTTGGATGAATTTCAAGCTCCCAAAACTACCAATCCAACATTGGACCTAAGAGGATCCGAACTTTCTTAGAATGTTCTTCCATTTGATTGAAGTGATGGCGCTCAACTTGCGATCTCAACTTTCCCACGGATGAATATCATCAGAAGAAATTTATTATAAGTAACTTTGATGAATAGGAAGCTCTGAAAAGTACAAATCAAATGTTGGACCTAAAAGGACATAAACATTCTTAGAATGGGAAGTGCTACCGTTAGACTAAGGTTATGCAACTCATCGTGCGATCTAATCTTGCCCATGGACAACTAACATCTAAGTAACTTGGATGAATTTCAAGCTCCCAAAACTACCAATCCAACATTAGACCCAAAAGGATCTGAACTTTCTTATAATGTTCTTCTATTTGATTGAAGTGATGGCGCTCAACTTGCGATCTAAACTTTCCCACGGACGAATATCATCAAATAAAATCTATTATAAGTATATTTGAAGAATAGGAAGCCCTGAAAACTACAAATCAAACGTTGAACCCAAAAGGAAACAAACATTCTTAGAATGGGAACTGCTTCCAGTAGAGTGAGGTTATGCAACTCAACGTGCGATCTAATCTTTCCCACGGACGACCATCATCTAAATGAAGACTACTATAAGTAACTTAGATGAATTTCAAGCTCCCAAAACTACCAATCCAACATTGGATCCTAAAGGATCCGAACTTTCTTAGAAAGTTCTTCCATTTGATTGAAGTTATGGCGCTTAATTTGCGATCTAAACTTTTCCACAAACAAATGTCTTCCAAATGATGTCTATTACGTTCCACAAGTTGAGGATGAGCCAAGGAATGTATATGAAGCTGTAGAATGCCCTGATAAGGAGAAATAGATACGTGTAATGGAAGAAGAAATGGAGTCGATGAAATGAAACCAAGTTTAGGAATTGGTTGATCTTGCAAAAGGATGCAAAGCCATCGAGAGCAAATGGGTTCTCAAAATAGAGCGTAAAGCTGATGGCTCAATTGAAAGACATAAGGCTTGCCTTATGGCAAAGGGGTATAACCAACAGGAAGGAATTTATTACGAAGAGACTTTTTCTCCTATGGTAAGATTTACCTCGATTCGCCTTATTCTGGCAATAGTGGCAAGTATGGATCTTGAATTACATCAAATGGATGTAAAGACTGCATTTCTCAATGGAGAATTGGATGAAGAAATTTATATGGAATAACTTGTTGATTTCATTACAAAAGGCCAAGAATAAAAAGTATGTTGACTTTTGAGATCGTTATATGTCCTTAAGCAGTCTTCAAGATGATGATATATACATTTTCATAATGCGATAGTGGCATATGATTTTGTAATGATTGAAGAAGATTATTGTGTACACCTCAAAAGATCCAAAGATTAGTTTGTGATCTTATCATTATATGTTGATGATATATTCATTGTCGGGAGCAATATGGAGTTAGTTAATACAGTTAAGAACTGGTTATCTTCCAATTTTGAGATGAAAGATATGGGTGAAGCTGTATACATTTTTGGAGTTACGATTTCAATAAATCGCTCAAAGAAATCGTTGTCTCTATTGCAGGAGACTTACATAAACAAAATTCTAGAACGATTTCATATGCAAGATTGCAAACCCATTGATACTCCTATTGCAAAAGGTGAAGGTTTGAGCCATAAAATGTGTCCTAAAACTCTACAAGAACAGGAACAAATGAAACATGTTCCTTATGCAAGTGCTGTTAGGAGCTTGATGTACGTTGTGTTGTGTATAAGACCTGACATATGTTTTGCAGTTGGAATGGTTAGTAGATACCAATCCAATCTAGGTCAAGCACATTGGATTGCCATCAAAAGAATCATGAGGTGTTTGAAGGCTACTGCTGATTATTCCTTGAGTTATCAAAGATGTGATCTGCACCTTGAAGGCTATACTGATGCTGACTAGAGAAGAGATTTGGATGAGAGGAAATCCACCTTCAATTTTGTGTTCTTATTGAACAATGGCGCTATATATCTTAGAGCAATAAGAAGAAATAGTGTATAGCCTTATCTACGATGGAAGCCGAATTCGTGGCTTTATCTACAGCTATACAAGAGAGTGTTTGGCTGAGGAGATTTTTGGATCATTTGGGTGTCGCTGAGAATGCCGCAAATTCCTTATTGGTTAATTGTGATAGCCAAGCAGCAATAGCTTACACCAAGGATCTCAAGTTCCATTGCAAGACTAAACACATAGACATAAAGTACAATTATGTAAAAGACATGGTGGTACGAAAGGAAGTGAACGTACAGTACATACCTATGCAAAGTATGATAGCAGATCCTATGACAAAACCAATTCCTATAGATGTTTACTATGGTCATGTGAAATCTTTAGGATTACGTAGAGGTTGATGCACTGTTTTCTTGTATTTTTCCCGAACGTTCACTATTTATAAAGTTTTATGTCATTATCAATGTCTATGAGTTCATATAACATTCATGTATCATAATGCTTAGTGTATTAAACTATAAAAGTATGTCGAATAGATAAGAGATTAGCCTACTTACATGAGTAATCGCCTTTATTTACTGTGTGATAAATAGAGATGAGACAAATTTTAAGCTTATTATCTAGGTGATAATTGAGAGCTAAAGCTTAAAATATAGATGTTGCCTTAACAGAGAGTTAAGATCAGGACATAACATTTATTCTATCCGAAAGTGAAATAACCCACGTATTTCACTTTGTCTGTCTTTTATGCTAGATGTGAGTTCTGATGGATTCTTTGTAAAGAGGAGATATGTGAACTCAAGTTAGACATTCGGAGTGTTAGAATTATCATATGTACGGTATTAAGTGTAAAGACATATGCCCTATGGGGAAAGAGAGAATACCGTAATACATATTTCATATTACGTATGCATGAGATGACCAATAAGAGTTGGCGAAAGTTACAATCTCGTGTGAGACTCTTGAGGAAAAGAGTTCCTCGTTTAGTACCCTCACGACTCTTACTTATTCTCAAGATTTCTATTCAGTTTTTGCTATCTTAGAATGTTACCAATGGTCATGAATTGATGCGACCTAATGGGGACATTTCTAGAAAAGCGAATTGAACTGAGATTGAGAGGTTTGAGGGAATAGGAAGATCAATTTGTTGTTGATGTCACATTATAGTTTTGTGTTCATATGTCGACCAATTATGATTGTTTGTCAATCATAGTTGTGAATACAATATATCACAATTAAAGGGATCAAGAGAGATATAAATGTGACTGATTAATCTAGGGTACTGCATACTAAATCTACTCTAAGGAAAGGTGTCCATTTTTGAACTGTTATATATTCTTAACAGATGTATGACAACGAGCTCTCAGAGTATGCTGGTCACATGGATTATTTGCCAATATGAATTTTTGCAAAGTGGAGAGATCTCTTTCAACCTATCATGGGCGAGTGGGAGATGATGGAATTAATTGGTTTAATTCCTAATTTACAGCCATGATGCCTTTTCAGTTATAACTAATAAAGGAATGCAATCATGGTGATTGATTGCAAGGGATATGGAAAAGGAAAAAAAGAAAAGCGTTATCTTTTGCCTTTGGTGCAAATTATGTCTGTTAGTTGCTTTTTCGACAGACCACGCTGCTCTCTCCCTGGAAAAAAGAAGAACGAAGGTTTTTTGAAGAAGGGAACGCTCTTCACTTCTCTCTTCAAGGAATGCAAAAATGGGCTCTTAATCTATGGCTTTCAAGGTATGTTCGTTTACGTGATATACATTTGATCAGTAATTTGAAGCGATGGTTATCGGGCATGTTTTTCCACACTTTCTCAAGAGTGAGAATTAGGAATCCGTTTCCTTCACCAACCATCAACCAATCTCAAAGATTTACTTGTATGCAACACCATTTCCATTCCAATCTCAGTGAAACCAACAAGAAATCAGCCATTCCAATCCATGGATTCTCCTCACCAACAACAATTGGTACCAAAACTCCCACCAAACTGAGAATCACTTTCTTAATCTACCATCCACCGAGTGCCAAGAGATCAATTAGACTAGAAGTTACAGTTCCTACTTGCCTCAACACTTAAATGAGTGATGCTGACCCTTATTTCTTCCTTGATGTGCCGGTATGAGCTCGAGAGAGAGAGAGAGATCGGCTTGAGAAAAAAATTGAGAGAAAGATGGTGAAGAGGGGGGTTCTGGTCGTGCAAAATAAAGAGAAGAGAGAAAGAGGGGTCTTTTTATTTCTTTTGAGCCAACTTTGCATGAAATTCTATTGGACAAAGGTGGCCGGCCATGTGGAGAAAATTGTTCTAGTTGTGTCCATTATTATGCAAAATAGACACTAAGGACTGAAAATTAGGCTACAAACTGTCCAATGAACTTTTCCAATTCGGTCACAACATGTACTAGGTGCCATTGCTCTCCATTCCAATAACTGTTCGCGCCCTTGACTTTCATTAATTTAAATAAATTCGACTGCTACCGTCAAATGTTATTCTTTGCGCTTATTTACAAGTAGATGAAGAATTAGGATGTCACAAATCCCTACCCAAATGAGTCATTAGGATTAATTAATATGATTAGTGCATTAGATCCTAACTTGCGAGAGCGGCGTTAAGGGTTAATGCCACTAATCCCTAAAGTTCAAACCTAACGGTTACCCAATGGACTATCCGCCAATCACACATCGAAGTTCTAATCCATACATCTAGTAAAGATAATCACAAGTTCATAGATATGCGACATGGCCTAAGAATTTAATCATGCTAGCAAACAAACTCATGGCATAATGATAATCAAAGGCAGCATAATGATTTTCATCCAAATCAAGCTTAAAGATCGGGTCCATTACTTCTAGCAAATGAAATTCAATCATGGCCAAAACACATATCATTAAAAAACTTGGGAAATGAGGTTTCAAAATCGAGAAGGAAATTTCGGTCAATTTGGTCTCAAAGGATTCGATAATTTAGCAAACAGACCCATAGGCCAAAAAAGAGTCCAGTTTTTCCCTGGAACTTTAAAGGCTCCGATAAAATAGTAAATGATGTTAAAAAATCATGACAATTCACAGAACGCAAGATCAAGATGTTATGAGAAACTTTTATATTTTGGGGGTTTTCAAAAGAGCCTTCCAGGTACAAGATATTAGACGATCTTTCCCCAGAGGTCAGCCTTCACCGGTTTTGAAAACAGTTTTGAGCAGCACACATATTTTGAGAAATTGACATACCGAAAAACGTACCCATGACACCAAAATTTGCAGGCTACTAAATAAGATCTCAATGAACAACTTTTATGTTTTGAGATTTTACAAAAAATGACAGAAACCTAATCATTGTGAAGAAATAAAACAGAACAGATTGTTGTTCTGGAATTTGGAAAACCGACCCAAAAAGATCGGTAATGTGGCCATCAGTTTGGCTGACCTACTGACTTCGTTTGACCATGAAACGTTTTCAAAGAATAGACTACAACTTTCATGTAGAACATATTTCCAAATTATGTGTGGAAAAAATCATCAAAAATCAAGAAGACCCGAAGGTCAGTCAGGAAAATAGAGAGAATAAAGAAAAACAGAAACTGTCTTTGAATTTTAAAATCTGCCTACAGATTGCGAAGGGCTTTTGACATAGTAAATGAGCTTCATTTTGACTCCAATATCACTCAAATCAAATTTTGGGATATTATCTTCAAATGTCTAGTTTATGACTCTTCGAAAGGGAGACGTTTACTAAGCCAAATGGCCAGCCGAAGCAGACTGACTCAAAGAAACAAGATTTCACAGAATATCACATATCATCCAACCAACAACCAGCAAGCAAAGGAAAGTTATCAACCATCATTTCAAGCTTGGAAACAACATATAACAGCAGCAAGATGATCCATAATCACAATCCAAACGTGCGAGCCCAACGGCTCCTCATTCAACCAGCAAAAGTCCTATTCCAAGATAGAAATAAATCCACCTTTTTCAATAGTAGATCGGAGCTCAACCGAGCTATTCGGCCACCGATACATTTCATGGATGGCCGGAGGTAGCCCGCCAAAATTTGAATCGTAGAAGATGAGATGATGTTAGAACCATTAACAAAACAACTAAACGGAAACTAGAACGGATATGTGACATCCTGATTTTCGCTTACCTATTAATAAGTACAGAGAATAACATTCGAGAATGTCAGTCGATTATAATTAATTTAGGCTAGTAAGGGTGCGACACTTGATTAAATAAGGAGATGTGACCGATGGAGATATATTATGCGACCAGATAAGTGTAGGACATGTTTGTGGGACCAATGTTTCGGTCCTAGTGCCGAATTTGGGAGGTGATGAAACAATTATGGAGCAATGATTATGGTAATAATATTTTAGCTTGAAGGACACACAAAATTATCCAAGTGTTCACCTATAAGTGTCGAATTTTACATGGACAAGACATGAAAATACTAATGATGAGTCTTTAGCTAAATGAATACACAAGTTGTCCACTTCAGCCTTAGGGAACCGAATATGCATGGATGGGACTATTAGATGGCAATCATGAGTTTTAAGCTTGTTGATTACTCTTTAATCCTGCATGCTTGCCACTTGGCATGTTTTTAATTCCTCATCATCATTGCATGCATGCACGATTGATAGAAAATCTCTCTCCCTCAATTCTCCCATGCAACCGAATTTCCCCTCATCGTTGCTTCATAGGATTACACTCTTCCTCACTCATATCTTGCACTCAACCTAGGCGCATGAGGGCCATTTGTCCTAAAGCCCCAAAATTTAATGATTGCATGCAAGGATTATACAAGGGCACTCTTCCCCTTATTCTTCCTTTTCGACTGAGACTTCCTCCTTCATCTCTCTCTCATTTTCTCTCTCTCGCTCTCATGCCCGAAGCTCGCCGGCGCCAAGAAGGAAGAAGTGAAGCTTGGCGTGGTTGTTCTAGCTTTGAGGCGAGTGAATTCCTCAATTTCTAGTTTTCTTATTCTGTGTGCGTCTCAGTTTAAAAAGTGGTCGAGCTAGATGGTTTCATTTGTTGGAAGAATGAGTATGTGCCAAGAAGGTACTTGGGTTGCTTCAGAGGTTCTTGGCTTGCATGTGATGTTCTGTGTACTTGCATACTTTAGTTGAGCTGGAATTGTTGAAAATCTTCTTCGTGTTCATGCAAGTATGGTGATCAATCCTTAGCCTCCTTGTTCGGTGTATATCAAGGTTTAGAGAGTGGCAGGGCCAGTTGGGTTCAGTTGCAAGTAGATCTTGCATGTGCTGAGATGGTGACCGGCATGCATGTAATGGTTCGTCGCTTGTATGTCTTAGTTTATACGGAAAAGTGGGAAATTTATCTTAAATTCGTACATGCATAGGGTTGTGATTAGTCTTTAGTGCTCACGAATTGGGGCGGTCATGGTTCTAGGGGTAGTATCTAAAGAAGTATTGCTGGATGCCCAAGAGTCTGCTTGTGCCGTGAGTGAACTTGGTTCGCATGTCGTTGGTTTTGGTTGCTTGTCCTTGTTTATAGTAGCTTTGTGATGCTATGGTTTTGACGAAGTAAGGACATGAACGGACGGTCTTGCAAATGGATGTGGCAGCACGGTTGATGACAAATCAAGAGAGGTTGGGTGAGTCGATGTCACTTGGCGCATTCTACATTGTGGTTCTAGTTGCCTTGTTCTCGGGTAATGTTAGTTTGAGGATATGGGGAGGCAACGGTGTAGGTGTTGTCCGGAGACTGTCGTCGTAAAGAATTTATATAAATTAATCGGTGTAGTAAATCTTTGACCTTTAACTCGGTGATCATTGGTACTTGATGCATGGCTATGTGTATTTATTTCTAAATGAGTGAGGATTCAATGTAGGTCAATCGATTTAGGAAGAAACCCCAAGAGGCCGAGAGCTAGGCTGAGACAAAGTGGTAATTTGCTTGATTATATGAGTATAAGGATTCGTAAACTCGTGTAGGACCAACATGGATATTCATACTCATGCTCTTGGTTAGCAAGTTAATTTATCAATACCTCATAAACATATAAATGATAAATTGCATTCATGTGTATTACATACATATTCATTGGTGAGAATGTTCTCGGTGAGGACCATCGGTTTCCAATGATGCCCCGTGGGAGCCAAGTAGGAAATCGGGAAGCCTGAGACTGGTATCTCTTAGGGTCGTGCAAAGTATAACGCAATGGCTGCAGCATAAAGTAAGTCGCGATGACCTTGGAGTAGGAGCGAGATGCCTGTGGCTGGTGTACCACGGTCTGGAGGAATTAATGATTGAGGGCATTCACGCGAGGGTACTTGTGAAGCTAATGGATTGAGTGCATACATGTCATATGCATTCAATAACGTGCAAACATATATTCATATGGTTTATGATTAATTCATTAATTCTAAATCATGTATGTTTGGGATATTAGCGTTGGTATCTGTGAAGCTAATGGATTGAGTGGTTTAGAGATTGATGATTTCACTTGCTAAGCTATTGCTTACTCTTGTTGATTTCCTCTTTTTTGGATAGTTAGACATGTCTGCTGCCCTTCCAGTTGCTACCTATGACATTCTTGTGGAGTCAAAGTTGTCGTGGTTCGAGCATACCGAACCTAAGATTTTTTATTTTACTTTTGTTAAGTTAGAGTCTACCATATAGGTCAATTGATGTTTGGAGTCGGGGTTAATTCCATTCTACTTTGTTGCCGTGTACGCTAAGGTGGATGGGCAACTCTGAGGTCCCATTCCATTCCCTCTTGGAGGTAACGCGTGACCGGTAGTGGCGGTTGGATGGAGTCACTTTTTGGGCGATGGCGTGAGGCCATGGCGGATATGGGCGACTTTCTAGTATTGTCGAGGATCTTTTGACGGTGACTGAATGTGGTGTGGAACTAATCTACGTCTTAGGCATGTGCGTAAAGTTAGTAAGGGAGTAGGTTTAACCTTTTGATCTCCCAGATTGTTGCCGCCTTGTTATGTATGTAAAATTTGATGTTAATACCGCGTCCTCCTTGTAAATGTATGGTAATATGAATGTAAATAAAATGGAAGCCGTCCCTTATGTGTAAATTAGGTTAAAATTGTTGTATTGCATCGTTTTAGCTTTCGCTTGTGTTAATGAGAATCGTACAACTTAATGAAGCTGAACTAGTTAGTAACGCCCTAGGATGTCATGGCTCAGAATGTTACAGCCTCGTTTGGTTGGTATCATAGCCTAGGTTTACCCTGAAGTGATAAGGTCCAATAGAGTTTGAAGTGATTGGTAGGACGTGCTCGTTTAACACACTAATGCATGTGATTGTGCTTGTTACGTTGTGATGTGGCGGTAACTTATGTTACTTATATAATTCAAGTAACTTGTATTACTTATTAGGTAAATCTCGGTCACATTTAATGCTGAGAGATCGATGTACAGAAGTTCTGTCGATGCAAGATGAGCAGGGCAGGCAGAGCTTCATCTTCAAGAGCGGCTATTCAAGCAAGAGCGGATCCTCGAATAGATGGGATCCTAAAAGCATTGGGAGAGTTGGTGGGGCAACAAGCTCAACAATGAGCGGCGGCAGGAGGTGGTGACTGCCATATGCAAGGATTAATTGAACAATTTCCTAAGTTGAAACTATCTAAGTTCGAAGGAGTAGGAGATTCGGATGAGGCAGAACGATGGATGATTGGAATGGAGAAGATTTTCAAGTTATTGGATTGCAACAACACTAATAAGATCGCCTTGGCTGAATATCAACTGGATCGTAATGCTCAACACTGGTGGGATGTGTCAAGGGGAACAATGTTCTCTACTAGTGTAGTGGTTACATGGAAGGGTTTTACCAACACCTTCAAGAAAAGTACGTCTCTGACTGCGCCAAGGACAAGAAGATAGCGGAATTCATGCAACTGACCTAAAGGGAGTTGACGGTGGATCAATACGAAGCTAAGTTTGCCGAACCATCAATGTATGCTCCTCGATTGATAGAGAACCCAAAGGATAAGGCTATAAGGTTCTTGAATGGCTTGAGGACTGATATCAGGAAACAACTAGTGCCTTTTGAGATAAGGGATTACAATCAGCTTTATCGATGAGCTCAATTGGTGGAACAAGAGTTAGTGAAGGAAAAGGCGAAAATGGTGCATTAGGCAAGGTCGGGCCATCAAGCCATGAACGCTAGGTGCGACAAGAGGCCAATGCGATTTGGGGGATTATAGTTGGCGTCCAATATGATGCGGGAGCATCCGAGACTACTGATCAGTCCTTAAGTCCCGAGCTGATTCCTTCGACAAAACAAGCACTATCGGTACTTATTCAAGCCAAGACTAACTTTGGTTATAACTTGCTTCGATGGGTTAAGGAATGATGATACCAATATAAGTTACTGACTCGATGAATTATATGTCAAAATTCGTTGCTGATCGATGATATGTCAAAGGGAGTTATTTGGTACAAGTTCCTTGGTGATTTAATGCTCTTTTGAAGTAGTTATCTGCTGGTCATTATTGGTGGACGAATTTTGAAGGCTGAAGAATCAAGACTCCAAGTCCCCATGTCTTTTATTGCATTCCTTAGTTCCTAGGCCTTTAATGCTATTTCTGGTTAGGTCCTTTTTCTATTTTCCCATGTGTCTTTAATGTTGTTTTCAATTCTGAAATCTATTTCCTATGTAGTAGCTCATCTATATAGTGAGGTGTATTCTCCTTTTGGAACCAGACTAGTTGAATGAATGAAAGTTCCTCTTTGTGAGTTGAATTATTTCGATTCTTTATCCAACATCGTTGGTGGTGAATCAAACAGGTTTTTGTCCTTGGCCGGTGGAATTTCCTTTAAGCCTTGGTGGTGAACTGCCATTTATCTTGGTCCTTTATCCTTGGCTGGTGGCTTATGTCTTTAGGCTTTGGTGAAGAACCTTCCATATCCTTGAGTTATACACAACATCCCCGTACAAACAGCATTTCGTCCACTTCCTCCCAGAATCGCTAATACCACAGAGCTTATTTGCGAAAACTCAAAACATGAAAGTTGTAGATTTACGAGTCCTTGATCTGTGGCTTTTAGAATCAGGTCAATCCGACCTGTATTGAGGGAGGTATAACCATATTCCTGAAGACGCGCAGTCCTGGAAATTTCTGATCGAAGTCACTCGCCCACGCACACATCAAGTTGGTATCAGAGCTCAAGGTTGAACTTATTTTGAGTGATTCCTTTCTGTTTTCCATCTTCTACTCGTCATGGGTGACGAACAAGTTCCACGAGGCATTCCTTGTTACGGGTTGAGAGAGCCATTAGCAAACAGAAAAATGTATTTGCTTTGCTTATGGTTGAGAAAAAGAGTGAGAAAGAGCGACCTATAGATACGAAAATGCATTACTCTTGAATCTTTGAAACTAAGGATGATAAATCGAAATCAACCTGGGGAGGGAAACACTAGTAAGGAAAATCTTTTCTTGAGTGAAACATGAGTTAAGAGAGCCATTAGCAAATAGAAAAATGTATTTGCTTTGCTTATGGTTGAGAAAAAGAGTGAGAAAGAGCGACCTATACATCCGAAAATGCATTCCTTGTTAAGAGAATTTGCAGATGTGTTCCCCGAAGAATTGCCACCTGAATGACCTCCCATAAGAGGTATTGAGCACCAAATTGACTTGCTGCCCGGTGCTCCTCTACCGAACAGAGCAGCGTATAGATGCAACCCGGAAGAAACAAAGGAGTTGCAAAGACATGTCGATGAACTTATCGACAAGGGATATGTTCGAGAAAGCATGAGCCCATGTTCTGTTCTAGCTCTACTCGTACCAAAGAAGGATGGAACGTTCATAATGTGTGTTGATAGCCGAGCCATCAACAACATCACTATTAAGTATAGGTACCCTATACCTAGACTTGATGATATGCTTGATGAATTATGTGGTTCTACTGTGTTTTCAAAGATAGATTTGCGGAGTGGTTATCACCAGATCCGAATGCGGGAAGGAGATGAATGGAAAACAACTTTCAAGACCAAGAGAGGTTTATATGAGTGGCTGGTTATGCCATTTGGACTTTCTAACGCTCCGAGTACTTTCATGAGGCTTATGAACGAGGTTCTTCGTTCCTTTATTGGTCGATTTGTTGTTGTATACTTTGATGATAACCTTGTTTATAGTCAGAACGAGGAGGAGCATATTTCTCATTTGAAAACACAGTAGAACCACATAATTCATCAAGCATATCATCAAGTCTAGGTATAGGGTACCTATACTTCATAGTGATATTGTTGATGGCTTGGCTATCAACACACATTCTGAACGTTCCATCCTTCTTTGGTACGAGTAGAGCTGGAACAGAACATGAGCTCATGCTTTCTCGAACATATCCCTTGTCGATAAGTTCATCGACATGTCTTTGCAACTCCTTTGTTTCTTCCGGGTTGCATCTATACGCTGCTTTGTTCGGTAGAGGAGCACCGGGCAGCAAGTCAATTTGGTGCTCAATACCTCTTATGGGAGGTAATTCAGGTGGCAATTCTTCGGGGAACACATTTGCAAATTCTCTTAACAAGGAATGCATTTTCGGATGTATAGGTCGCTCTTTCTCACTCTTTTTCTCAACCATAAGCAAAGCAAATACATTTTTCTGTTTGCTAATGGCTCTCTCAACCCGTGTTTCACTCAAGAAAAGATTTTCCTTACTAGTGTTTCCCTCCCCAGGTTGATTTCGATATATCATCCTTGGTTTCAAAGATTCAAGAGTAATGCATTTTCGTTCATTGTGAAAAGAGTAAGTGTTTTTATGCCCATCATGTACAGCCTTTCTATCATATTGCCAAGGCCTACCTAACAACAAGTGACAAGCATCCATGGGAATAACATCGTACATAACTTCATCTCGATAATTCTTCCCAATGGAAAATGATATAAGGGCTCGTTTGGTTACCTTCACATCACTTCCTTTGATAAGCCACTGAAGCTTGTAAGGTTGAGGATGTTTCGACGTCGGTAGCTTCATTTTATCAATCATGGTTGTCGATGCGACATTGGTACAGCTTCCTCCATCGATAATCATTGTACACACCTTTCCATTAAAAGTGCAACGAGTGTGGAAGATGTTCTCCCTTTGCTCATTCTCTTCGGGAGAGATCTCAGCATGTAATGCTCACCGTATCACCAACAGCTCGCCATCATCAGCTTTTTCAACGATCTCCTCCAATTCTTCAGATTCAGAACCATTCTGGTCATGTTCATCACCGGCCTCTTGAAGTTCCAAATCAATCTTCTCGATCTCTTGAAGAGTCATAACTCTCCGATTTGGACAATTAGCTTGCAAATGCCCATAGCCATGGCACTTAAAACACTTCCTTGTGTCACCACCAATTTTCTTATTGGTTTCTTTGACGGGTTCCGCAAACTTCTCTTTACCCTTATCTTTCAATGAAACACCTTCAAATTTACTTGAGGAAGCACCCCTAAAGTAGGATGTCCCTTTCGTGGAGGTTCTGGAAGAAAACCTCTTGCTACTCTTTAGTTGTTTCTCAACCTTCATTGCTAGCTTGCAAACGTCGTCGAAGGACCAATAAGGTTGAAGTTCAACCAAATCAACAATTTCCCGATTCATTCCACTAAGGAATCGAGTGATGGTTTGCTCGGGAACTTCTGGAACTTCGCATCTCATCATGAGTTGTTCGAACTCGTGGATATATTCTTCAATACTCATCCCTTGTTGTCTTAGGGAATTCAACTTGAGGAACAGATCTTGCTTATAGTTATCAGACAAGAACCTCTT
>BCNH02000004.1:15028908-15051523 GCA_001662345.2 Metrosideros polymorpha var. glaberrima | reverse complement strand
TTCAACTTGAGGAATAGATCTTGCTTATAGTTATCGGACAAGAACCTCTTCTTCATAAGTTTCTTGAGTTTAACCCAAGACTTGATTCGACCTTTCCCTTCTCTGGCTCGCTGATGCTTTAAGTTCTCCCACCATAGAGAAGCGTATTTAGTAAGTTTCAGAATAGCAACCTTGCACCTCTTCTCATCCGAGTAGGACTTGAAGTCAAAAACTCGTTCAATGGCATGGAGCCAATCAACAAAGTCGTCGGGATTGAGACTACCCTCGAACTCAGGTGCATCTGCTTTAATCTCACGGTCATTCTCATGGTATCTGCCTTTTCTTCTCCGGACTCGGTGCTCAGAAGCAATAGAGTTACCTCCAGTGGAATCAGAATTGTCATTAGAATTTTGACGAGAATCTGAATCGTCATGGCGTTGTCGAACATTAGGATGCCTTGCTGGTTGCTCTTGTCTCACCGGGTTCTCTAGGAGATTGAGAACTCACTCCATTTGCCTTTTGAGATTCTCAATAGCATGATCTTGCGTTAGCTTGTGTGCTTGCTCCTCATTTGAAACAGGTGTTTAAAGTCTTAAGAGAACAGAAGTTTTATGTTAAAATGGAGAAGTGTGAGTTCTTCTCTCCCAGCATTATATTCCTTGGTTATGTGGTTTCGAAAAATGGAATTTCCATTGATCAATCGAAGGTGGATGCAATGAAAGGCTGGTCGGTTCCGAAATCCATCACCGATGTACGGAGTTTTCATGGCCTTGCTTCTTTCTATCGTCGATTTGTGAAGAACTTTAGTACAATTATGGCCCCTATCACCGAATGCATGAAGAAGGGATCTTTTGAATGGACAAGAGCTGCTCATGACGCTTTTGAACTCATCAAACAAAAGCTATGTGAGTCCCCTGTTCTTGCCCTTCCTAATTTTGATAAAGTATTTGAAGTTGAATGTGATGCAAGTGGCGTGGGCATTGGAGCTGTTCTTGTTCAAGAACAAAGGCCATTGGCATATTTTAGTGAAAAGTTAACTGATTCAAAGAAGAATTACTCAACTTATGATAAGGAGTTCTACGCCATTGTGGGAGCTCTTGATCATTGGAGTCATTATTTGAGGCCTAAACAGTTTGTGCTTCTGATCATGAGGCTTTGAAGTTTATTAGTGGCCAACGCAAGCTCAACTCAAGACATGCCAAATAGGTAGAATTTCTTCAATCCTTTTCTTTCGTTTCGAAGTATAAACCTGGCCATACTAATGTTGTTGCGGATGCTTTATCAAGAAGATACTCTATGCTTGCTGTTCTTGATTCTAGAATTCTTGGTTTTCAATCCATGAAAGAACTATATTCTGAAGACCCGGAATTCCATACTATTATCAATAGTTGCAAGAATGGAATTCAAGGTACATATTCTGTCCAAGAAGGTTTTCTTTTCAAAGGAAATCGATTATGTGTGCCGAAGGGTTCTTTTAGAGAATTGTTGATCCGAGAAGCACACGGTGGAGGATTGGCTGGTCACTTCAGCATGAACAAAACTCTTGAAATCCTTCAAGAGCACTTTTATTGGCCAAAGATGAGTGGAGACGTGCATGCTATCATCTTGAGGTGTGTAACTTGTCAAAGAGCAAAGAGTCATTTCCATCAAGGGTTGTATACTCCCCTTCCAGTACCATTGTAGCCTTGGGAAGATGTAAGCATGGATTTTATTGTGGCTCTTCCAAGAACTCAGAGAGGAAAAGATGCCATTATGGTGGTCGTTGATCGGTTTTCTAAAATGGCTCATTTTATTCCATGTCACAAGACGGATGATGCATCTCATGTGGCTGATCTTTATTTCAAGGAGATCATTCGCCATCATGGAGTACCAAAGACCATTGTATCTGATCGTGATTCTAAGTTCTTAAGTTATTTCTAGAAGACCTTATGGAGAATGCTTGGAACCAGACTTCTATTCAGCACCACTTGTCATTCTCAAATCGATGGCCAAACGGAGGTAACCAATCGCACTCTCACTACGTTACTTCGAGGAATGGTTAGTAAATCTCTAAAAGATTGGGATTTGAAGCTTGCACATGCTGAGTTCGCTTATAATCGATCACCGAGTTATACTACTGGTCGATCACCCTTTGAAGTTGTGTATGGAATCAATCCTCTCACACCGATTGATTTAATTCCTATTCCATCAAATTCGCAAGTAAACTTTGATGGCAAAGAGCGAGCTGAATCAATGAAGAAACTCCACGAGCAGATTCGAAGCAAGATCGAGAAGGCTAACGAGTCTTATAGGAAGAAAGCTAATAAATATCAG
Organism: Metrosideros polymorpha var. glaberrima; assembly: GCA_001662345.2. Lineage (NCBI taxonomy): Eukaryota > Viridiplantae > Streptophyta > Magnoliopsida > Myrtales > Myrtaceae > Metrosideros > Metrosideros polymorpha. Next base: position 15,049,231 of record BCNH02000004.1, on the reverse strand, counting down.
AAGAAGGCTCATTTCCAACCAGGTGATCTTGTGTGGTTACATTTAAGGAAGGAAAGATTTCCTTCTCGGCGAAAGAATAAGCTTATGCCTAGAGCCGACGGTCCATTCAAAGTTCTCGAGAGAATTGGCGACAATGCTTATAAGATTGAGCTTCCTGGAGAATATGGAGTTTCGACAACTTTTAATGTAGGTGATCTTTCTCCTTACTTGGAGGATGATGACTTGTCAGATTTGAGGACAAATCTCAAACAACCCGGGGAGAATGATGCGGGAGCATCCGAGACTACTGATCAGTCCTTAAGTCCCGAGCTGATTCCTTCGACAAAACAAGCACTATCGGTACTTATTCAAGCCAAGACTAACTTTGGTTACAACTTGCTTCGATGGGTTAAGGAATGATGATACCAATATAAATTACTGACTCGATGGATTAGATGTCAAAATTCGTTGTTGATCGATGATATGTCAAAGGGAGTCATTTGGTACAAGTTCCTTGGTGATTTAATGCTCTTTTGAAGTAGTTATCTGCTGGTCATTATTGGTGGACGAATTTTGAAGGCTGAAGAATCAAGACCCTTAAAGTCCCCATGTCTTTTATTGCATTCCTTAGTTCCTAGGCCTTTAATGCTATTTTTGGTTAGGTCCTTTTTCTATTTTCCCATGTGTCTTTAATGTTGTTTTCAATTCTAAAATCTATTTCCTATGTAGTAGCTCCTCTATATAGTGAGGTGTATTCTCCTTTTGGAGCCAGACTAGTTGAATGAATGAAAGTTCCTCTTTGTGAGTTGAATTATTTCGATTCTTTATCCAACGTCGTTGGTGGTGAATCAAACAGGTCTTTGTCCTTGGCCGGTGGAATTTCCTTTAAGCCTTGGTGGTGAACTGCCATTTATCTTGGTCCTTTATCCTTGGCTGGTGGTTTGTGCCTTTAGGCTTTGGTGAAGAACCTTCCATATCCTCGAGTTATACACAACATCCCCGTACAAACAGCATTTCGTCCACTTCCTCCCAGAATCGCTAATACCACAGAGCTTATTTGTGAAAACTCAAAACACGAAAGTTGTAGATCTATGAGTCCTTGATCTGTGGCTTTTGGAATCAGGTCAATCCGACCTGTATTGAGGGAGTTATGACCATATTCCCGAAGACGCACAGTCCTGGAAATTTCTGATCGAAGTCACTCGCCCATGCACGCATCACAATAAGAGATGTAACTTTGTAAGCTATGGAAATGTAAGGAGTAGCCAGATGATGAACCAAAGGCAGAACTTGAGTGAAATGTGTTGGCGATGTGGTAAGTCACATAGAAATATGCCATGTGGTGCTTCAAGGGTATGTTATGGTTATGGGCAGCAATGTCACATACATAGAGATTGTCCTCATGAAGGTAACAATCACATGTTAGTTTCACACGCCGACCACAACAAGTGTCATCTAGTGGAGTCTCACAACAAGGAAGTTCACAAAGGCCTCCAGTGTAAGGAAGGTTTATGTGATTACTTGAGAGGAAGCTGAAGCTTCCAAGATTGTCATATCAAGTACGCTCTTTATATGTGATCGCAAGGTGTATGCATTGTTTGATACAAGTGCTACGCACTCTTTTGTGTTTGCCCGATTTGTTCAATTGTCTAGCTAAAGGCCTGAATTGTTAGCGGTGCCTCTTAGTATTGTTACACCCCTTAAGGATGAAGTCTTGTCCACTCTGGCATGTCTAAATTGTAAGATCGATATAGGAGGATGAAGTTTGGTGATAGACTTGATAGTTTTGCCTATGTATGACTTTAATGTCATCATAGGAATGGATTGACTGCGTAAACAATGAGCCAATACGGATTGCTATAGGAAGGTAATCCAATTTGACCCATCTAACCAACTTAGCTTCGAGTTCTATGGGAATGTAACCAATCTCTCAGTAGCTGTTATTTCTATTCTTGAAGCGCATCAGCTTCTTAGTGATGGATGCCAAGGGTACCTAGTAATGGTAAAGGATCAAATGAGGGAGGAAGCAAAACTTGAGGAAATCCTAGTAGTTTGAGATTTTCCTAACATTTTTCCGGAAGAGTTGCCAGGATTATCACCAGATCGAGAGATTGAGTTTGTGATTAAACTCACACCTGGAACAGAACCTATTTTGAATGCACCTTATCAAATGGGCCCAATGGAATTAAAGGAGTTTAAGGTGCAATTACAAGAATTGCATGATAGAGGATTTATTCGACCAAGTGCATTGCCTTGGCGTGCTCCGGTGCTATTCGTAAAGAAGAAGGATAGATCTATGCATCGACTATAGGCAACTTAACCAACTTACGGTTAAGAATAAGTATTTGTTGCCTAGGATAGATGATCTATTTGATCAATTGTAAGGGGCATCTGTATTTTCGAAGGTCAATCTGAGGTCGGGATATCATCAGCTAAGAATCAAGAAGGAGGATATTCCTAAGACGACTTTAAGGACTCGATACGGACATTACGAGTTCTTGGTTATGCCATTTGGGTTGACGAACGAACTTGCGGCATTTATGGACTTAATGAATAGAGTGTTTAAGCCGTTCTTAGATCAATTCGTAATTGTTTTTATTGATGATATCCTTATCTATTCAAAGGGACTTGAGGAGCATGAAACACACTTAGGGGTTGTACTTTAGACGCTCAGAGAGCATAGGTTGTACGCGAAATTTAGTAAGTGTGAATTCTGGTCGAATAGAGTAATATTCTTGGGTTATGTGGTAACTGGTGAAGGAATCTCGGTGGATCCAGCTAAAGTCGAAGCTGTAATTAATTGGCCTGGACCAATGACGATGATAGAAGTTCCAAGTTTCTTAGGACTTGCAGGGTACTATCAAAGGTTCGTAGAAGGATTTTCATGTCTCGTTGGACCACTAACTTAGTTAATGAGAAAGAACACAAAGTTCGAATGGAATGAGGAATACGAGTTCAATTTTCAAGAACGTAAGCGAAAATTGATGATAGCTCCAATTCTAACTATACCGTCGGGTAGTGGAGGATTCATAATATACAACGATGCCTCTCATAAAGGACTCGGGTGTGTCCTAATGCAACACAGGAAGGTGGTTGCATATGCGTCAAGACAATTAAAACCGTATGAGTTAAACTATCCAACGCATGATTTGGAACTTACGGCAATTGTCTTTGCGTTGAAGATATGGAGATATTACATGTATGGTGAGAAATTCGAGAGTTTTACAGACCATAAGAGTTTAAAGTATCTGTTCTCGCAAAAGAAAATTGAATATGAGACAGACGGTGGATGGAATTACTGAAAGATTACGATTGTGAGACTTTGTACCATCCCGGGAAAGCAAACAAAGTAGCAGATGCTTTAATGGTGGCAAACATAAGGATTAAGGAGTGGAAGCTATTAAAGGAAATGTCAGACTTCGAATTTAGACTTGAGATAAGTAATCTCACGAGTCTTCTGGCTACCCTTAGAGTTGAATCTAAGATTGTATGAAGAATCAAGGAACTACAACAGTCCAACCCTGAGTTGATGAAAGTTCACAAAAGGCACTAAAAGGTAAGAAGTCAGATTTTCAAGTGTTGAATAATGGGATTGTTAAGTTTCATGGACATCTGTGTGTGCCCTATGATGAAGAATTAAAGAAGGAGATTTTGTCGGAAGCGCATCAAAGTAGTTATAGTATTCATCCAAGGAACACAAAGATGTATCGAAACCTTCATCAACATTATTGGTGGAATGGAATGAAGGTCGATATAGCTAAACATATCTCAAGTTGCTTGATGTGCTAACAAGTAAAGGCGGTGCACCGTAAGCCGGCTGGATGTTAAAGCCCTTAGAGATTCCCAAGTGAAAATGGGAACACATAACTATGGATTTTGTGCAAGGTTTGTCGAGGACATTAAGGGGTCACGGCTTTATCTGGGTGATAGTAGATCGTCTAACCAAATCAGCTCATTTTCTAGCTGTGCAAATAGATTTCTTGCTCGAAAGGTATGCCGATCTATATGTTAAGCAAATAGTGAGATTACATGGGGTGCCAGTGTCTATTACATCGGCTCATGACTCTAGGGTTACATCCAACTTTTGGAAAAGTCTCTAGACGGTTTTGGTGACTAAACTTCAATATAGCACGGTCTTCCATCCGCAGACTGATGGATAATCAGAAAGCGCATTCAAGTGTTGGAAGATATGTTATGTGCCTATATAACTGACTTTAAAGGTAATTGGGATGAGAAGCTGCATTTAGTGGAATTTGCTTATAACAATAGCTTCCAACAGAGCATTGGTATGGCACCTTTCGAAGCATTATACGGAAGGGCTTGTAGGGTACTTGTCTGCTGGGACGAGGTTGAAGAACGGAGTTTAATGGGATCAGAGTTGGTATAGATTACAATGGACACAATTAAAATAGTACGGGACAGGCTTAAGACTGCTCAAAGCCAACAAAAGAACTATGTAGATAAACATCAAAGACCCTTAGAATTTCAAGTAAGCGATCATGTGCTCTTGAAAGTGTCACCGGTAAAAGGTGTCACACCCCGGCCCTCGAGCGCGCAATGATCCCTATCACTTCTCTTGGATCATTAAAAATGCGACGTCCTAGGACGCGTCGTCGACTCATTCTTTTTATCTTTTGATTAACGCAAGCGGAAACAATTTATAAACACCCGAACAATCACAAAAACAAGGATAGCAGGAAAAACAACAGAACAATCATTATCCAAGCACACTTTATTTATTTACTAGTCAACCCTAGGAAGTTTATATATACATGCCCTTTTCAACCCCTGCCAAGACCGACAAAAAAGATACAGGGGTCGGGGTTAACTTAAACTTCTCTACGTGATGGCACCTTGATCTGAACCGCACAAGTCGACCTTCTATTTTAAGTACCTAAAAAGCGATTAACAATAACGAGTGAGATAAAATCTCAGTAAGTTAATAACCTAAGCCTCGTGTACCAATTCGCCCAAAACATACCCTAAACATGCAGCTTATTAACGATGACAGATCAATAGCGAGCAATTCTCGCTCTACTTCATCTATAATAGGTTCGAGTGACTCAACTCATTCAACAAACAAACCACATGCATTCTTACCTTGCCTTGGCACATACCCTGCATATTGTCAGTTATAGAATTTTATAAACAATGCATCAGCCAAGGCACGTAATCAGAACACGTAATCAGAACACATATCACTATTTCTCATGCGCAATGCATCCAAGAGTGTTCCAATTTTATGCCTAGTGATTACGCCCGCTCTCGGGCACGGCACAACCGGAAGGTTGGCAGTCTTCCGGCATGACCGGGCATCGTCCCACCCCATCGGGCATGGCAACGTTTCCTCTTGGTTCTCGATTTTCGGCTTACCGTCACTTATCCGAAAATTTAGGGTTTATAGATCAACTTTGAAATATTGATAATGTAACGTCCAAAACTCTTCATCAAATTAGAATTTGTGGTTTAAAACCCATCGAATTCAATCTTAGTACATTGGTAAAAAATCGGGGTTATCACACAAGAACTATCCCTTAACAGACATTACGACATAACGTTTCCAAATGTTATTCTTTGCGCATTAAATAGGTGAGCAAGAATCAGGATGTCACAAAAGGTGTGTCGAGATTTGGAAAGAAAGGCAAGTTGTGTGATATCCCGAAAATTAGACTTTATGGATTAATCGACCGACGATTATCGATTCAAATTGGAAAAAGTGTACAATAGGATTTTCTGACGTTTTCACACTGTCAAGGCAATAAATTAGGATTCGATGGATGTTATATCATGAATTGAAATCTGATGAAAGGTTTTGGACGTTCCTCCGATAATTCAAAGTTTATCGGTAAACCCTGAATTTTCACAGAAAAGTCGGTAAGCCGAAAATTAAGGATCGGAGAAACGTTTCGGACGTGGCACGAACCATCGGACCTATTTTCTATTAAATTCGGATTTCAAGAGGCCCGATAGTAGAAAATAACCGTTTTGCCCCCGAAAGCCCATTTTAGGCCCAAAGAAAGAACCCATTGGATATTAAGTCCATTGGGCCCGCAAAAATTCAAGCCAAGCCCACGTGAATAGTGCAGCTCGTGAATAGTGCCGAATGAACAGTGCCATTTGGGAAAAGACCATTTTACCCTTCTTGAAAGTGAGATATTTTGAAGATGGCATTTATGGTCTTAAGACAAAGCTAATTAAAGCTTTTTGTCTTGCTTTCTTCATGCTTCCCCCTTGCCCTCTCTTTGTCTTGTCTTCTTTGTTTAATGGCCTTGAATGTGTCTTGAAAGTCAAGAAGACAAAGGAGATATTTAGACTTGCATTGATTGTGAGAGGCAATAATGCACTCTTGGATAAGATGAAGCAAGGCTAATCTCACTCTCTCTTTCTCTCTTTCACTCTCTCTTTCCTCTCAAAATTCGTAGCTCCCTCCTCTCTCCCCCATTTTCACCATTTTTCCTTCTTGTTTCACACCCCTCACCTTGTCGTCGTGCTACCCAAGACGTGCCTTGAAGCCGTGCCCCTGCCGTCGACATTTAGGCCGCCGTCGCCAAGCCGTGCCGTCGCGCCGAGCCCGTACCAAACCGCCGTCCGCATGCCACGTCGCACCGAGTCGAGCCGCTGGTAATACCCATTTTCTGTCTACGCGCCATTGCCGAGCCACCACCACCATCGTCTTTGCGTCGTCACTGCCGCCGCCGTCGTTAAACGGTGAGTTAACTCCCTAATCCTTGATTAGGTTGTTAATTGCACTTAGGGTTAGTTTAAGGTGCAAATTAGACTTTTAACTATGGTTAAATGAGTAACTATGGTTAGTTAGTTAAACCATGGTTGGGTTAAGTGAATCTTGGTTAGGTTAGTTGACCTTGGTTAGGTTAGTTAAACATAGTTGGGTTAGTTAACCATGGTTAGGTTAATTAACCATGGTTGGGTTAAATTTTCTATATATGTTTGGTAAGTTTTTAAGATGAAAATTGCCTTGGAAAAATAAGAGTAATATGCTTTGTGAGTTTATAGTGGAAAGAATGTATTTTGGCATGAAAATGAGAATTGTTGTGGTGCCCTGTTGAAATGCTGAGTGTTATGTTTTGGAACCAAGTATTTGATTTGAAAAGTGAGGCACGTGGAGTTTGGCATGAAAAGCACGTTTGTGTAATTTATTTATTGCATTTTTCGTGTGAAAATGGCAATGAGCATGACATATGGCATGAGCACGTATCGTGAGTGTATTGACAAAAAGAAAAGAAGAAATGAGATTTGAATGCCTGTATGCTCGTGTGATCACAAAAGTGTACGGACTCCCAATGGTGATTGGGGATGATGCCCGTGTGATCGAAGTCCTAGCAGGGCAGGATCGGGTTCCAGCAGGGCTAGGACGGTGAAGATCTATCGGATTCCTAACAGGGTCGGATGACGGATTGCAGTAGAGGCCGGACCGATTCTCCTTCGGGAATGCCATCTACCTATGGGGAGGGGACGTTGGTGCACCTAATGATTTTGGGGTGATGCCCGGTCATGCCGGAGAAATCCATGTGTCTTGGTAGTGCCTTGCTCAGATTGATCCGTGTGTCTTGGCAGGGGCCTTGCGCGGTCTGATCTGTGGGTCTTGGCGGGAGTCTTGCGCGGACTAATCCGTGGGTCTTGACATAAAATTGGATTACGCCTGGATACATTGTGCATGAGGGATAATGCTGCGTGTTCTGATTGCCTTGACTGATGCATTATTTTTAAAGTGATGTTATAATTGATAACATGCAGGACGTGTGCATGTGCCAAGGCAAGGTAAGAATGCCTGTGAATTGTCTATTGATTGGTGAAAGTCACCGAACCTGATATAGATTATTTAGAGCGAGAGTCGCTCGCTATTGATCTGCCATCGACGTCGAGTTGCATGTTTAAGGTATGCTTTGAGTGAATCAGCACCCTACGCGAGGCTTAGGCGGTTAACTTGCTGAGATTTTTATCTCACTCATTGTTGTTAACCGTTTTTCAGGACAATAGATCGGATAGTTGGCAGGTGCGGTTCGAGGTGCTCTCGCATAGAGAAGTTTAAGTTAACCTCACCCCCGGTATCTTTTGTTGGTCATGAAGGAAGTAGCCCGAGAGTAATGGCTTGTAAATATAGACTTCCTAGGGTTAACATGTTTATAAATAAAAAGGTGTGTTTTTGTAATGTTGTTTGTTATGCTATTTTTCCTTCTATCCCTGTTGTCGGGTGTTGTTATTCGTTTCTGCATGCGTTAATTCAAAAGATAAAATGAATGGGTCGTCGACGTGTCCTGGGATGTCGCATTTATTGACCCAAAGGATAAGTGTATCTGGATGGTCGCGTGCCCGAGGGTCCGGGGCGTGACAAGTTGAGCCTGAGATTTATGGGACCGTTTGAGATACTTGAGAAGGTTGGAGACTTGGCATATAGGTTAGCTTTACCACCTAAGCTATCCAATATACATGATGTTTTTCATGTCTCGATGTTACGGAAGTATCAATCTGACTTTACACACGTATTGGACTATGAGACGATTGATGTGGACGAAAGGGTTAAGTACGTAGAAAAGCCGATATGAATACTGGATCGAAGGGAACAGGTTTTGCAAAATAAGGTCATTCGTCTGGTAAAGGTACTATGGCAGTATCATGACATGGATGAGGCAACTTGGGAAGGTGAAGAGGACATGAGGCGTCGATATACTCATTTGTTTGAGTAATCAGGTACGGTTTAAATTTCGAGTGTGAAATTTTCTAAGGTGGAGAAATTTGTGACATCCCAATTTTTGCTTTCTTGTTAATAAGTACAGAGAATAACATTCGAGGATGTTAGTAAATTATAATTAATTTAGGCTAGTAAGGGCGCGACACTTGATTAAATAAGATGTGATTGATTGAGATATATTATGCGACTAGATAAGTGTTGGACATGTTTGTAGGACTAATGTTTCGATCCTAGTGCCGAATTTGGGAGGTGATGAAACAATTATGGAGCAATTATTATGGTAATAATCGTTTACCTTGAAGGACACACAAAATTATCCAAGTGTTCACCTATAAGTGCTGAATTTTACATGGACAAGACATGAAAATACTAATTATGAGTCTTTAGCTAAATGAATACAAAAGTTATCCACTTTAGCCCTAGGGAACCGATTATGCATGGATGGGATTATTAGATGGAAATCATGAGTTTTAAACTTGTTGATCACTCCTTAATCCTGCATGCTTGCCACTTGGCATGTTTTTAATTCCTCCTCATCATTGCATGCATGCACGATTGATAGAAAATCTCTCTCTCCCTCAATTCTCCCATGCAACCGAATTTCCCCTCATCAATGCTTCATAGGATTACACTCTTCCTCACTCACTTCTTGCACTCAACCTAGGCGCATGAGGTACATTTGTCATAAAGCCCCAAATTTAATGATTGTATGCAAAGATTATAAAAGGTCACTCTTCCCCTTATTCTTCCTTTTCGGCTGAGACCTCGTCCTTCATCTCTCTCATTTTTCTCTCTCTCTCTCGCTTTCTCTCTCGCTCTCATGCCTGAAGCTCGCCAGCGCCAAGTAGGAAGAAGTGAAGCTTGGCATGGTTGTTCTAGCTTTGAGGCGAGTGAATTTCTCAATTTCTAGTCTTCTCATTCTGTGTGCATCTCAGTTTAGAGAGTGGTCGAGCTAGATGGTTTCATTTGTTGGAAGAATGAGTATGTGCCGAGAAGGTACTTGGGTTGCATGCGGAGGTTCTTGGCTTACATTTGATGTTATGTGTACTTGCATTTCTTAGTTGAGTTGGAATTGTTGAAAATCTTCTTTGTTCGTGTTCATGCAAGTATGGTAATCAATCCTTAGCCTCCTTGTTCAGTGTATATCAAGGTTTAGAGAGTGGTAGGGCCAGTTGGGTTCGGTTGCAAGTAAATCTTGCATGTGATGAGATGGTGATCGGCGTGCATGTAATGGTTCGTCGCTTGCATGTCTTAGTTTATACGGAAAAGTGGGAAATTTATCTTAAATTCGTACATGCATAGGGTTGTGATTGGTCTTTAGTGCTCACGAATTGGGGCGGTCACGGTGCTAGGGGTAGTATCTAAAGAAGTATTGCCGGATGCCTAAAAGTCAGCTTGTGCCGTTAGTGAACTTGGTTCGCATGTCATTGGTTTTGGTTGCTCGTCCTTATTTATAGTAGCTGTGTGATGCTATGGTTTTGACAAAGTAAGGACATGAACGGACGGTCTTACCAACAGATATGGCTGTGACATCCAAATTTTCGCATATCCATTTAACGAGCGAAGAGGATAAAATTTGGGGATAGTAGTTGGACCTATTTAATTGGCACTAGTCATTGGCGCGACATTTATTGGAATAAAGGACAATGGCGCCTAACCTAAGCCACAATTGAAAATTTATAGGAGCTCATTGGACATCTTGTAGTCCTAAATTTCGGTTCCTAGTGTCTAATTTGCACAATAATGGAAACAACTAGAGCAAGCTAGCACTATGGCCGGTCACCTAGACAATTGACACATCATTGGCGCATGGGCGCCACTTGACAAGAAGGGTGCACCACTTGGCCGTGTTTCCCTCCATCTTCATCAAACTTCATGCAATAAAAGAGACCACCTCTCTCTCCTTTTCATTTTTCAGCCGAACTCCACTCTTCATCTCCCTCTGTCAAATTTTGCTCTCTCAAGCTCACTCTCTTCGCACAAGGAGGAAATCGAAGCTGGCGTTGTTCATGCAAGTCCTAGGCAAGGAGAAATTCTGATTTCTAAGCTTCTTGATCTTCTTAAGGCTTTGATTTTGTAGAGGATGGTGGAAGTGCTTGTTTTATGGATATCTTGTTCTGGGATTGAAGTATTTCGTGGGTTTTTGTTGCTGCATGTGTTTGATCTTGATGAATGAGGGCTTGAAATGGACATGCATGTTGATCTCTACACTATTTTATGGGTTCATGTCTATCCGACCTTTGAGGTTTACTATTTTTATGAAGCCTTCTGTGGGACGAATTTTGCAACACTTCCTTCTTAAGAGTTGTCCTAAACATCTTGATCTACAGTATACTTTAATTTCAAAATTTTCTGAGCTTAATTACTATTTTTAGTGGCCATAAACATTTATGATCTCTGTGTGGGTTTTTTGGAATCAACCGTGATCCGTAGGTGTTCTCGATTTTCCATTATTTTTCTCTAAAGGATTTAGAACATCCATGGATATAACATATAAAAATTTCATAACATTTTGGGCCTTTTAGGTTGGTGAAATGATATACTTTGGCTACCTTATTTTAGATATTGGTGACTAATTTTACATTCTGTTTGGATGATTTACTGCAACTTATACGAGTCGATTAAGACTTAGTACCCTTCATGAAAGTTGTTGAGCATAATCTTGTCTACAACAGACTCAATTTTCCTGATTTTTTAGATAGATTTACTTGGGTAAAGGAGAAGAAATCATTTGATGCTCAAAATTGTTTCTGCTTGACCAAGTACCAAAATTTGAGGAAAACCTATCCTTTTTGTTGTCATTTGAAAATACCTAAAGTTAATTTTCACATTTCAAACTATCAACCTAAAATTTTTCATGATTTTACATATTAGTTAGTAATTTTTAATGATGCCAAAAGTTTGAGGTTCAGATCTGCCTATATTCATAAGAAGTTAGTCTCGATGCATGCTGAATTGATGTGGTTCGATAAGGAAGATATGTGGAATGATTACATGGCACATGGCATTGGATATACATGTGATTGTATATATAAGATAAATGGTTGAAGTTTATGAAAAGAAGTGAATTAAGTGCTATTCATGTCATGCTGTGTGAAAAACATCTTGAAAGAGATGAGGCATATGGCTTATAATTGTCATGTCATTGCATATACAAGAGGGAATGCCTGAATTATGTGTGAAAGAGATGGCGTTGGGAGATGAACATCGGCTAGCAAACCGATGATGCCCTTGGTGTTTGGGATGCCCCTGCTATGTGGTCACGGGATACCTCGGCCAGTAAACCAAGATGCCTCAGGAGTTGAGACGCCCAAAGAAAGAATCCTTGGAAATTCGGCCAGTAAACCGTAAGTGACCTACACGGGTCGGCTAGGAAACCGGTTGTACCGTGAGATGGGGCTGGACACGATGACATGACATGTGATGAAAGAAACGTCTGATGCAAGAAGTGCTTGTAGTCATTAGAAAAGTCATTGCATTGGTAGTTGTAAAATGTTGCATTTGAATTATGTTCTATGCTCATCTTAGTGTACCTGTTATCTTTCATATTAGTTAGGGTCCTAGGATCGAGCGTTAGGCGGATCGACTGGCTTATGAATTAGTTATTTCCCTTGCTAAGCATTATCTTATTCCTGTTGATATATATATTTTACAGATCAATAGCATATGGCCGTGATATGTGATGGAAACGAGAGCTATTGGACGTACCTATGGTGATAGTGTAGGGGTAGTGAACCTTTTTGGCCTCTCAGACTTTGATCTTTTGACATATAAGAAGTATAAGAAAAGAAAATGTAATGGTGCTCTTATGTGATATGAATCACTTGAAGTGTGTTTATGTTACTCGTGCGTTACTCTTGTAATTGGGTGTCATTTTACTGTTTTGGGATGTCATGTAATACTTTAAATTTTGAGGACGAAATTTCTGTAAGGAGGGAAGAGTTATGATATCATGAAATTTTGACTTATGGATTAATCAAAGGACAATTGTCGATTTAATTTCAAAAAGTGCATAATCGGAGTTTTGGGCGTTGCATTTTCAAAGTTTATCGGTAAACCTTAAGTTTTCGGATAAGACACGGTAAACCAAAAATTAAGGATCAAAGAGACGTTACGAACTTGGCAAGAACCCACGGATCCATTTTCTATTAAATTCGGCCACCAAGAGGCCCGATAATAGGAAATGACCGTTTTGCCCCCGAAAATCCATTTTAGGCCCAAATAAAGAACCCATTGGATATCAAGCCCATGAGGCCCACAAAAATTCAAGCCCAAGACACGTGAATAGTACCAAGCCCACGTGAATAGTGCAAGCCCATATGAATAGTGTCGAGGGTGGAAAAGACCATTTTGCCCCTTCTAGAAGAACTTGGACTTTAGGGGCATATTAATGGATGCAAGACAAGTTTTATTAAGGCTTGATGTGGTCTTCTTTCTCTCTCTTCCCTAGAGTGGCCAAACCATCACCCTTGCCCTCTCTTTGTCCCTTTCTTTCTTTGTCTCATTTTTTGCTAAAGTGGTCTTGACATTTCAAGAAGCAAAATTTGGATATTTTGGAAAGTTGCATTATTGAGAAGCAATAATGCAATCTTGGATAAGTTGTAGCAAGACAACTATCTTCTTTCTCTCTTTCACTCACTCACTCTCTCTTGCTTTCTCTCTCTCTCAAAATTCGTAGCTCCCCCCCCTTCTCATCCATTTTCACCCTTTTTCCTTCTTGTTTCACACCATTCACCTTGCTACCGTGCCATCCAAGCCATACCATACCCTTGCCACACTTTTGCCACTGTGAGGATCGTCGTTGCCGCCGTTCGTCGCCGCACCAAGCTTGAGCCGCATCTTGTCGTCACCGCCATCGCCACCATCCAAGCCGAGCAAGCCACCGCTATGCCAAGCTCCACCATCCAAGCCGAGCAAGCCACCGCTATGCCAAGCTCCACCATCCAAGTCACTAGGCCAAGCCACCACCATCACCGTCTTCCCGCCGTCGCCGTAGTCGTCACCGCCACTAAACGGTGAGTTAACTCCCTAATCCTTGATTAGGTTGTTAATTGCACTTAGGGTTAGTTTAGATGACTATGGTTAGATTAGTTAACTAGGGTTGGTTTAGATGACTATGGTTAGATTAGTTAACTCTGGTTAGGTTAATTAACCATGGTTGGGTTAGTTAACCATGGTTAAGTTAATTAACTGTAGTTGAGTTAATTAACCATGGTTCGGTTAATTATTTCTATGTATGTTTGATAGGTTTCAAAGGAGAGGATTGCCTAGGAAAGACAATGGATTCATGATTGATGATTTCATAGTGGAAAGGAATGCATTTTTGACACATAAATGGTAATTGGTATGGTGTTGTGCTTAAATGCTAAGTTTTAGGCTTTGGAATAATCTAGTAGGCCTGGAAAGTGAAGTATGTGAAGTCTGGCATGAAAAGTCTATTTGTGTAATCACGTGTGATTATTTTTATTGCATTTTATGAGTGAAAATGGCAATATGTTTGACGTATGAGCACGATCATGGCATGAGCACGAATCATGATGGCATTTGCTAAAAAAATAAGAAGAACTAAATTGGCATACATGATTGAGGTGCTTGTGTGATCACAAAAGTGTACGGACCCTCAATGGTGATTGGGGGACGATGCCCAATTTTATCGATGATATTATTGGACGCCCGGTGGGGGTTCGGATGATGGATCGCTGTGCCTTATGAGGCCAGATCGATTCTCCTTTGTGGAATGCCATCTACTTGCGAGGAGGGTCGAGGTGGGGCCGCACCTCGGTCTTCCAGAAGGAGATGTTGCCGTGCTCGCTGGGGCGGGACGATGCACGGTCATGCCAGATGACTGCTAACCTGGGATAGGCGCAGTGGCCTAGAGAGGTCGAGGTCGCCACCCTTCGGGTCGTGCGATGGCCGAAAGCGGTTGTAATCACTAGGCATAAATTTGGAACACGCGTGGATGCATTATGCATGAGAAATAGTGATATGTGTTTTGATTGCCTTGGCTGATATATTGTTTATAGAATGCTATAACTGTCAATATGCAGGGCGTGTGCATGTGCCAAGGCAAGGTAAAGATGCCTGTGATTTGTTGGTTGATTGGTATTGACTTTACACGTTCGAACCTGCTATATGTTGTGTAGAGCGAGAGTCGCTCGCTATTGACCTGCCATCGACGTTAGGTTGCATGTTTATGGTATGCTCTAGGTGAAACAGTACCCTACACGAGGCTTAGGTTGTTAACTTACTGAGATTTTATCTCACTCGTTGTTGTTAACCGCTTTTCAGGACCATAGAATGGAAGGTCGACTTGTATGGTTCTGTTCAAGGTGCCCTCACGTAGAAGAGATAGGTTAACCCGACCCCAGTACCTTTTTGGTGATCTTTTTAGTAAGTAGCCCGAAAGTGAGGGCTTGTAAATATAAACTTCCTAGGGTTAACATGTATGTAAACAAAGCGTGTTTGGTAATGAGATGTTTGTTCGGCTGTTTTTCCTGCTATCCTTGTTGTGTTTGTCGGGGTGATTATATATCGCTTTCGCATGCATTAATTGAAAGATAAAATGAATGGGTCGACAACGTGTCCTGGGACGTTGCATTTTTAATGACCCAAGAGAAGAGATGGATCGGGATGGTCACGTGTTCGAGGGTTGAGGTGTGACATCCCCATTTTGGTATCAAAGCGTGGTCATAACCTGGAGTGATAAGGTGTGTTGGGTTTTGGGAAAGTTAGTTAGGAAAAACATCCCTTGCTTGTGATTGCTGATTGATTTTCAAGAACATTGTTCTTGAGTTCTAATTTCTTGTCGATAGTTGACATGTAGGATTTCGCAGAAATCCTGTGAGATGAGTAATCTAGACGCAAGGATCCCTAGAAAAAGGGCAACCTAAAGCCAAGCAAGTGCTCGAGGAAGAGCACAAGAGGATCCCAGATTGGATAGGATCCTACAAGCTGTGGAAGCCATAGGGAATCTCATAGGGCAACAAGCTCAGAATCAAGCTGAAGCTGCTGCTGCTGCCGCTGTACCTGATGAAGTCCCGTTGGCTGGGAACGGGAATGGTGATCAAACAATGCATAGGGTGCTTGACCAATTTCTGAAGCTTAAGTCGCCAAAGTTTATTGGAGTGGGTGACCCTGAGGCTGCAACCCTTTGGATCAAGGAGTTGGAAAAGATTTTTACATTGCTGAGATGCTCGAAGGAGGATAAAGTAACGCTGGCTATTTACCAACTGTAAGGTAACGCTAGTTCTTGGTGGGAAGCCACTCGAGGAAGGGTTTTCCCTGATGGCATGGTCCTAGTGTGGGGTGCCTTCGTTGAAGCTTTCAATGGAAAGTATTTCTCGAATTGTGCGCGAGAGCAGAAGATGACTGAGTTTCAACGACTTCGTCAGAACCAATTGTCAATAGACCAATATGAGGCGAAGTTCATCGAGCTGTCTAGGTATGCATCGAGGTTGATTGAGAACCCGGTGGATAAGGCGAGAAGATTCCGAGATGGTCTGAGATCGGAAATTAAGGACCAGTTGGTGCCTTTGAATCTCAAGGACTACGATGAGCTATATGAAAGGGCCCAACTCATTGAAAGGAATATGGCAGAATGTGCAACCACATCTGGATCGTGGTTTGCACCTAACAAGGATAACCATCGGTTTGGGAAGAAGCCAATGACTGGAGGAAAATATTCTATTCCTCCCAACCGAAGAAATAGCATTGGAAAGCTAGCCAACCACTCGTTTGGTGTGTGCCGGTTATGTAATAGAAGACGTGGAATAACCCCATGTCCTATCAGGATGGGAGCCTGTTATAGATATGATCAGTATGGCCATTAAGTGCAGAACTGTCCACTTAGACCTGTTGGAGCACTAGCACCACCACTACAAGGAGGACAACCATTGAGGAACGCCCTGTACAACAATCTGAATCGACCTTTGATGCAAGGAAGGGTTTCTGTTGTTACCAGGCTGGAGGTGAATGATTTGCCGACCGTTACAGGTACGGTCTCCTTGCATGGTCATATTGCTTATGCTTTGTTCGATCCAGGAGCTACACATTCATTTGTTACTAAGCAATTTGTGGAATTAGTGGGGTTAAGTCCGAAACCGTTGGAAACGGTCCTTAATATTTCAACCCCGTTAAAGGATAAAGTATTGTCTATGGTAGGATGTTCAGGTTGTAAGATAATCATAGGTGGTCAAGAGGAAAGTATAGATTTGATTGTGCTGGCGATGTATGACTTTGATGTTATAATTAGAATGGATTGGCTCACCAAGCAATGAGCTACGATGGATTGCTATCGTTAAACAATCAAGTTTAACCCGTTAGGAAGGGTTGGTTTTGAGTTCATTGGAAATAGAGGATCCCCTTCGATTCCTTTGATTTCGTCGCTTGAGGCGACAACTTTACTGGATAAGGGTTGCTAGGATTATTTGGCAACCATGGTCAATACGCTGGTTGAGGAACCAAGGATGGAGGATATCGCTGTAGTGCGAGACTTTTTCGATGTCTTTCCGAAGGAATTGCCTAGATTACCCCTAGAAAGAGAAATAGAGTTTGTGATTGAGTTAGCTCCTAGAACAGAGCCAATTTCCAAAGCATCGTACCACATGGTACTATCGGAACTAAAGGAATTAAAGGTGCAGATGCAAGAATTGTTGGATAAGGGATTCATCCGCCCTAGTGCATCGCCTTGGGGAGCACCAGTTCTGTTCTTAAGAAAGAAAGATGGATCATTGTGTCTTTGCATCGATTATCGACAACTCAATCAAGTAACGATCAAGAATAAGTACTCGTTACCGAGAATAGACGACTTGTTTGACCAACTTCAAGGAGCTTCGGTATTTTCCAAGATAGACCTAAGGATGGGCTATCATCAATTGAGGATCAAGAAGGAGGATATACTGAAGTCGGCATTTCGTACGCGCTATGGTCATTATGAGTTTACGGTAATGCCGTTTGGTCTGACAAATGCCCCTGCTGCTTTTATGGATTTAATGAACCGTGTGTTCAAGGAGTATTTGGATCGGTTCGTGATCATGTTCATTGATAATATTCTGATATATTCAAGAAACCCAGAAGAACATGAACAACACTTGAGGACGATTTTGCAGACCCTTCGAGAACATAGGCTGTATGTTAAGTTCAGCAAGTGCGAGTTTTGGTTAGCTTGCGTAGCTTTTCTTGGACATGTAATCTCTGGTGAAGGAATTGCCGTAGATCCTACCAAGATTGAAGCAGTTATGGATTGGCCAAGGCCAACGACCATAACAGAGATTCGAAGTTTCTTGGGATTTGTAGGCTATTATAGACGATTCGTAGAAAGGTTTTCTGCGATAGCTATGCCTCTAACACGATTGCTGAAGAAGGACGAGAAGTTTGAATGGACCGATAAGTGCAAGCATTGTTTTCAAGAGCTTAAGCACAAGCTAACTATGGCTCCAGTTTTGACAATACCGTCTGGTCCAGGAGGTTATGAAATCTACAGTGATGTGTTGTTTAAGGGATTGGGCTGCGTTCTAATGCAACATGGAAGAGTGGTTGCATACGTGTCCCGTCAGTTAAGGCCTCACGAATTGAACTATCCGATGCATGATTTGGAGTTAGCAGCAATCGTCTTTGCCCTTAAGATTTGGTTACATTATCTGTGCGGAGAAAAGTTCCAAGTTTACATCGACCGTCAGAGTCTCAAGTACCTGTTCTCGCAGAAGGAGCTGAACATGAGACAACGATGTCGGATGGAGCTTCTCAAGGATTATGATTGTGACATTCTGTACCATCCTGGTAAAGCCAACAAGGTGGCTGATGCGCTTAGTCAAAACTCAACGATTGCGCAAATGATGGTTCAAGAATGGCTTCTTCTCGAGGAAGTGCGAGATTCAGACTTTAAGTTTGAAGAAAGCCATCTATTGAGTCTCATGGCTACATTAAGGATTGAACCAGAAGTGCAGGCAAAGATTAAAGCCTTGCAATCGACAGATCCTGCAATCCAAAAGATTCTGCATAAAGATTCAGCAAAGAGAAAAGCTGATTTTCAAGTAGCTGAGGACGGAATATTGAAATTCCGTGGACGGTTGTGCGTGCCCAATGATACAAGGCTTAAAGAAGAAATTTTGTCAGAAGCCCATCGTAGTAGCTACAGTATTCATCCAGGCAGCACAAAGATGTATCAAAACTTGAGGCGATATTATTTGTGGAGTGGCATAAAGGTTGATATCGCCAAGCACGTGGCTAAATGCTTAACGTGCCAACAAGTGAAAGTGCGGCATTGCAAACCTAGAGGACTGCTGCAACCTTTCGAAATCCCAGAATGGAAATAGGAGCATATCACAATGGATTTCATGATGGGACTACCAAGGAGTCAAGGAGGTAACGAATCCATTTGGGTCGTGGTTGATAGACTCACGAAGTCCGCACATTTTATCCCTGTGCGAAAGGATTTCGCATTAGATAGATATGCCGAACTGTACATGCGACAAATTGTTCTTCTTCATGGAGTGCTAATGACGATTACTTCGGATCGAGATCCTAAGTTCACTGTAACTTTTTGAAAAAGCTTGCAGACTGCCTTAGGAACAAAGCTGCAGTATAGCACTGCCTACCATCCGCAGACGGATGGCCAATTAGAAAGAACAATCCAAATGCTCGAGGACATGTTACAAGTATGTGTTTTGGATTTTAAGGGAAGTTAGAAGGAACAACTTCATCTTGTTGAGTTTTCCTACAAGAATAGTTATTAACAGAGCATCAAAATGGCACCATTTGAAGCGTTGTATGGTAGGGCATGTAGGACTCCAATTTGTTGGGATGAAGTTGGTGAACGAAATAGAAGTGGACGACCGAGTGTTGTACGTGGAACGACCAGTGAGAATAGAGGACAAAAAAGAGCAAGTGCTGCGGAACAAGACGATTCCCTTAGTCAAAGTGATTTAGCAACATCACGAAACAGAGGGAGCGACGTGGGAAAACGAAGAGATAATGAGGCACCAATATCCCTATCTTTTTTAGGATGTCATGTAATAGTTTAAATTTCGAGGATGAAATTTCTGTAAGGAGAGAAGAGTTGTGATATCTCGAAATTTCGACTTATGGATTAATCAAAGGACGATTGTCGATTTAATTTGGAAAAAGTGCATAATCGGAGTTTTGGGCGTTGCATTACCGATATTTCAAAGTTTATCGGTAAATCTTAAGTTTTCGGATAAGAGACGGTAAGCCGAAAATTAAGGATCAAAGAGACGTTACGAACTTGGCACAAACTGACAGATCCATTTTCTATTAAATTCGGCCACCAAGAGGCCCGATAATAGGAAATGACCGTTTTGCCCCCGAAAGCCCATTTTAGGCCCAAATAAAGAATTCATTGGATATCAAGCCCATTAGGCCCACAAAATTCAAGCCCAAGCCACGTGAATAGTACCAAGCTCACGTGAATAGTGCCGAGGGTGGAAAAGACCATTTTGCCCCTTCTAGAAGAACTTAGACTTTAGGGGCATATTAATGGATGCAAGACAAGTTTTATTAAGGCTTGATGTGGTCTTCTTTCTCTCTCTTCCCCAGAGTGGCCAAACCATCACCCTTGCCCTCTCTTTGTCCCTTTCTTTCTTTGTCTCATTTATTGCTAAAGTGGTCTTGACATTT
>BCNH02000004.1:15016806-15027666 GCA_001662345.2 Metrosideros polymorpha var. glaberrima | reverse complement strand
TCGCTTTTCAAGACCATAGAATGGAAGGTCAACTTATGCGGTTCTGTTCAGGGTGCCCTTGTGTGGAGGAGATAGGTTAACCCGACCCCGGTACCTTTTTGGTGATCTTTTTAGGAAGTAGCCCGAAAGTGAGGGCTTGTAAATATAAACTTCATAGGGTTAACACGTATGTAAACAAAGCGTGTTTGGTAATGAGATGTTTGTTTTGCTGTTTTTCTGCTATCCCTGTTGTTGTATTTGTCAGGGTGATTATATATCGCTTCTGCATGCGTTAATTGAAAGATAAAATGAATGGGTCGACAACGCGTCCTAGGACGTCGCATTTTTAATGACCTAAGAGAAGAGATGTATCGGGATGGTTGCATGCTCGAGGGTCAGGGCATGACAGGGACTCACTTCGTAGGTGTGTAGTTTGGGGACAAACCAAGCGAAGACTGGTGGACCTATAATGACCTTGTCTGATGAGGGTGGGAGTGATCACCGGGGCGAGAGGGCTCGGACAAGGTGCGGCTCCTGGTAGGCTTCTAAGATGGCAAAGGGATCCGGATTGAACTAAACTGCACATTGAAAAAGGCGGGTATAAGTGTTAAATGCATAGAATGAATGTTGAATTCATTAATGTTGTGTTAAATCTGATGAGTTGAACCTGATGTGTTAAGTTTGACTCCTTTGGATCATACCCGTCTATCGAGTATATTCACTTGAGAGTTTTACCCACTTGTTGGTTTTTGATCATTATTGGTTTCTAACCCGGTGTTTAACCTAAGTCTAGTAAGCAATGAAGGAATAAGTTTAGATACATTTTATCCGCCTAGGAGCAGAGGTGGAGAGCAACAATTGTATTCCTATAGGATGTAATTTCTTATAAAGGGACGTTCTGAAACCTTTGAAGATTTCGGTGCCTCAGAAAGTACCACCAACACTACAGTGGCTCTGGACCAAACAAAGGAAGTATTTGGACATCTTAATGAAAATTTATATAGATATGGTTTATTAAAGTGGCGTAGTGAAAGCATAGTGAGGCCACCTACTATTTGGTAAGTTATCATCGTAAGAATCGAATAAATAATTGTGAAAACATGACGATACTAATATAGATTTTAGAAGTATTGAATTTAACACTAAGCTCGTATGATGAGTAGTAATCTTTTGGATGTTTATATATTACTGGTAAAGTCATGAGAGACTATGGTACTATGACAAGACGTAGTATATTAATGGATAAACTTTGGTTGTTGGTGGAATCATATAAAATAAGATTACAAGCTTAACTTAAGATCCATAGATAGAGTAAGTATGATTTCAAGGATTAAACTATGATCGGATGAAATAGGTCATGATCTCCTAGGAAAGGAGACGCTATATTGGAAATCTTGATGCATTATATGGAGTTATCTAGAATGATAAGTTTTGATTTTAGAAGTCATAAGTTTGAAATGTTATGTAGCGTACAAATTTATTTGAGGTTATAGATCGAAGTAATAGGTTTGATTTTACAAGCTAGGTTGTTAACTTCCAAGCAGTAAGTTACAATCTTACCTTAAAAGTTTGATGGAACTAGTGGACGTGGTCAAATTTTATGGTACTATTCTCAGAATGAAAGGTGAAGTAGTTGATTTTGAAAGTGATAAGTCTAAGTGATGATCTTTTAAATAATGATATTTTTATGTGAACTAAAAGATGAGTTATTGTTTTGATGGTACATGATCTTATAGAAAGGAATGAGGTAAATTACTTTGGGAGACAGTGAGATCGAAATTGGAGAAATAGTTCTTTTTAAGGTGCTATGATTGGAAGTAACTTGTCAAGGATGTATTGGAGATTATTATTTAGTGGATTTAGAAAAGATCAGTTCTGAAGTTATGTTATTAAGGAGTTTTATTTGAGGAATTAGTAAAGTCATGAAAAGTATTCGAATGTTTTGCATCTGAAGTGAGAATTGATCTACATGAATTTTCAATTGGATAACAAGATGTTCTTAGGCTACGTCTTAATTAAGATGATAGGAATCTTAATGGATTAGTTTATGGCTAATGAAAAGTTCAGATGATAATGGTTGTGAAAGGTGCAATACTATGTGATTTGATGGATAATATGGCAAGTTCAAATTTAAGTATCGACAAATGATATTATTTTTTGGTACTAGACAAATTTTTGTAAACATGTGACATTTTGAAGATCTTAAAGACATTTAAGAATTGATGATCCTTCTAATTTGTAAGAAAAGAAGAAGATGATGGTTAGGATAATGTGATCTTCTAGCCCTGATGAATCTTAAGTGATAAATTTTAGTGGTTACACTTAGAGATAACAATGTAGAATTGGAAGAACATACTGATTTGAAATTAGACATTGAACATTGGAAAGAAAAATGTTTAGAATGTTGAAATGGGAAAGACATTTGAGGTCATGGAAGAAGTATCTTCGAAGAGAAAAGAACTATGATAATGTTCGAGGAAAAGTTTGGACAAGAAAAAGTTCGGATTTTTTAGTGTTGAATGATGGAATTTTATCATTTCATTGATATCTGTGTCAACAATGATGTTGATTAGAGAAATGAGATATCGACAAAAGTTCAGTATGGCTACTACGGCGTCTATGTTGAGGAAGTATGGAATTGGATCCCACACATGTTTTAGATTTCGAGACGATTGAGGTAGACGAAAGAGTTCGCTATGTAGAACAGCCGGTGCAAATGTTGGATCGAAGGGAGCAAGTTCTCCTAAATAAGGTTATTTCCCTAGTCAAAGTATTATGGCAGCACCATGACATGGGAAAGCAAAGGGGTAATGAGGCGCCAGTACCCTAATCTGTTTGAATGATCAAGTAAGGTCTTAAATTTCAATGACAAAATTTCCTAAGGAGGGGAGATTTATGACATCCTAATTTTTGCCTATCCGCTTAACGAGCGAAGAGGATAAAATTTGGCGATAGTCGTTGGACCTATTTAATTGACATTAGTCGAAGGCGCGACATTTATTGGAATAAAGGATAATGGCGCCTAACCCAAGCCACAATCGAAAATTTATAGGAGCTCATTGGACATCTTGTAGTCCTAAATTTCGGTCCCTAATGTCTAATTTGCACAATAATGGACACAACTAGAGCAAGCTATCACTATGGCCGGTCACCTAGACAATTGACACCACATTGGCGCATGGGCACCACTTGACAAGAAGGGCACGCCACTTGGCAAGCAAGGTATGCCACTTGGCAAGAAGGGCACGCCACTTGGTCGTGTTTCCCTTCCTCTTCATCAAACTTCATGCAATAAAAGAGACCACCACTCTCTCCTTTTCATTTTTCAGCCGAACTCCACTCTTCATCTCCCTCTCTCAAATTTTCCTCTCTCAAGCTCACTCTCTTCGCACAAGGAGGAAATCGAAGCTGGCGTTGTTCATGCAAGTCCTAGGCAAGGAGAAATTCTGATTTCTAAGCTTCTTGATCTTCTTAAGGCTTTGATTTTGTAGAGGATGAGTGGAAGTGCTTGTTTTGTGGATGTCTTGTTATGGGATTGAAGTATTTCATGGGTTTTTGTTGCTGCATGTGTTTGATCTTGATGAAAGAGGGCTTGAAATGGACATGCATTTTGATCTCTATACTATTTTCTGGGTTCATGTCTGTCCGACCTTTGTGGTTTACTATTTTTGTGTAACCTTTTGTAGGACGAATTTTGCTACACTTTCTTCTTTAGAGTTGTCCAAAACATCTCAATCTATAACATAATTTAATTTCATAATTTTCTAAGCTTAATTTCTATTTTTAGTGGCCTTGAACATTTACGATCTCTATATGGGTTTTGTGGAATCAACCAAGACCCTTAGGTGTTCTCAATTTTCCATTATTTTTCTCTAAACGATTTAGAACAAACTTCCTTCATGAAATTTTTAAATAACATATAAAAATTTCAGAATATTTTGTGCTTTTTAAGTGGGTGAAATGATTTTTACTCTGGCTACTTTATTTAGATATTGGTGATTGATTTTACATTCTATTTGGATGATTTACTGCAACTTATGCGAGTCGATTAAGCCTTAATATTTTTTTCATGAAAGTTGTTAAGTATAATCTTGTCTACAACATACTCAAGTTTCGTGATTTTTAGATGGATTTGCTTGGGTAAAGGCGAAGAATTCATTTGATGCTCAAAATTGTTTATGCTTGACCAAGTACCGAAATTTGAGGAAAACCTATCTTTTTGTTTGTTATTTGAAAATACCTCCTTGATTAAAGTTACTTGTCACATTTCAAACTATCAACCTAAATTTTTTCATGATTTTACATATCAGTTAGTAATTTTTAATGATGCCAAAAGTTTGAGGTTGAGATTTGCTTATATTCATAAGAAATTAGTCTCGGTGCATGCTGAATTGATGTGGTTCGATAAGGAAGAAATGTGGAATGAGTACATGGCACGTGGCGTTGGATATACATGTGATTGTATATATAAGATAAATGCACGAAGTGTGTGAAAATGAGTGAATTAAGTGCCATTCATGTCATGCTATGTGAAAAACATCTTGAAAGAGATGTGGCATATGGCTTGTGATTGTCATGTCATTGCATATACAAGATCAAATGCCTGAATTATGTGTGAAAGAGATGGCGTTGGGAGATGAACATCGGCTAACAAATTGATGATGCCCAGGTGTTTAGGATTCCCCTACTGTGTGGTCATGGGATGCCTTGGCCAGTAAATCGAGATGCCTCAAGAGTTGAGATGCCCCTGTTGTGTGGTCATGAGATGCCTCAGGAGTTGAGATGCCCAAGGACGGGATCCTTGGAAATCCGGCTACTAAATCGGAAGTGACCCGCACCGACTGGCTAGCAAATAAGTTGTACCGTGAGATGGTAGTAGACACGATGACATGACAAGTGATAAAAGAAACGTGTGATGGAAGAAGTGCTTGCTGACATTACATATGTAGTCATTGGAAGAGTCGTTGCATTGGTAGTTGTAAAATGTTGCATTTGAATTATGTCTATGCTCATCTTAGGGTACTTGCTACCTTTCATGTTAGTTAGGGTTCTAGGATAGAGCGTTAGGCAGATCGATTGGCTTATAAATTAGTTATTTCCCTTGCTAAGAATTAGCTTACTCCTGTTGATATATATATTTTACAGATCAGTAGCATTATAGCTGTGATAGGTGATGGAGACGGGAGCTATTGGACGTACCTATAGTGATAGCGTGTGAGTAGTGAACCTTTTTGGCCTCCCAAACTTTGATTTTTTGACATATAAGAAGTATAATGAAAGAAAATGTAATGGTGCTCTTATGTGATATGAATTACTTGAAGTGCGTTTATGTTACTCGTGCGTTATTCTTGCAATTGGGTGTCTGTTTACTGTTCTGATTAGCTTCCGCATGCATAATTAAAAGGAAAAAAAATTAAGAAGACAAGTTAGTAAGTGGTGTGCCTAGGACGTCACAATGGCGGCAAGGTTGATGACAGACCGAGAGAGGTCGGGTGTGTCGATGTCACTTGGCGCATTGTACATTGTGGTTCTAGTTGCCTTGTGCTCAGGTAATGTTAGTTTGAGGATATGGGGAGGCCCTAGTGTAGGTGTCGTCCAGAGATTGTCGTCGTAAAGAATTTATATAAATTAATCGGTGTAGTAAATCTTTGACCTATAACTCGATGATCATTGGTACTTGATGCATGGCTATGTGTATTGATATCTAAATGAGTGAGGATTCAATGTAGGTCAATCGGTTTAGGAAGAAACCCCAAGAGGCCGAGAGCTAGGCTGAGACAGAGTGGTAATTTGCTTGATTATGAGTATAAGGATTCGTAAACTCATGTAGGACCAACATGGATATTCATACTTATGCTCTCGGTTAGCAAGTTAATTTATCAGTACCTCATAAACATAAAATGATAAATTGCATTCATGTGTATTACATACATATTCATTGGTGAGAATGTTCTCAGTGAGGACTATCGGTTTTCAATGATACCCCGTGGGAGCTAGGTGGGAAATTGGGAAGCCTGAGACAGGTATCTCTCAGAGTCGTGCAAAGTATGATGCGATGGCTGCAGCACAAATCAAGTCATGATGATCTCGGAGAAGGAGTGAGATGCCTGTGGCTGGTGTACCACGAAAGTCTGGTCAGCAAACCAGAGGAATTAATGATTGAGGGTATATGAACATGTCATATGCATTCAATAACGTGCAAACATATACTCCTATGGTTTATGATTAATTCAATGATTCTAAATCATGTATGTTTGGGATATTAGCATTGGTATTACATAAGCTCCTAATATGTGAAGCTAATGGATTGAGTAGTTTTGAGATTGATGATTTCACTTGCTAAGCTATTGCTTACTCTCGTTGATTTCCTCTTTTTCGAATAGTTAGACATGTCTGCTATTCCTGCCCTTCCAAATGCTACATATGGCATTCCTGTGGAGTTAGAGTTGTCGTAGTCCGAGCATACCGAACTTGAGATTTTCAATTTTACGTTTGTTAAGTTAGAGTCTACCATATGGGTCAATTGCTGTTTAGAGTCAGGGTTAGTTCCATTCCACTTTGTTGCCGTGTACGCTAAGGTGGATGGGCGACTACATGGTCCCATTCCATTCCCTCTTGGCAGTAACGCGTAACCAGTAGCAGCGATTGGATGGAGTCACTTTTTGGGCAATGGTGTGAGGCCATGGCGGAGATGGACGACTTTCTAGTATTGTGGAGAATTTTTTTACGGTGACCAAAGGTGGTGTGGAACTAATCTACATCTTAGGCGTGCGCGTAAAGTTAGTAAGGGAGTATGTTTAACCTTTTTGATCTCCCAGATTGTTGCCACCTTGTTATGTATGTAAAATTTGATGTTCGTACCATGTTCTCCTTGTAAATGTATGGTAATATGAATGTAAATAAAATGGAAGTCGTCCCTTATATGTAAATTAGGTTAAAATTGTTGTATTGCATTGTTTTAGCTTTCACTTGTGTTAATGAGAATCGTACAACTTAATGAAGCCAAACTAGTTAGTGTGCCCTGGGACGTCACGGCTCAGTATGTTACAAGAAAAGGTGAAGAAGAGGTGGTCCGACAGTCGGATGAGGGAACCCCAAGCACGAGGTGGTCAAGGATGAGCCAAGGGTGGCTGTCGCAAGCCACGAAACGCTAAACAGAGGCCAAAAACAGCCGTGGAAGGCTAGGGGGCGGTTGAGGGATCATCGGTGTACACGCCGATGACTCTAGCCGAGTAGGACATCAACTCCGCCGGCGATCTCCGGTGGTCAGACGGTGGGGCTAGTGATACGAGTGTGTAAAGGGGAGAGAAGGGAGCATTTTGGTGTATGGGGGTTGCCGGCAGCAGTGGCGCGGCAGTGAGAGAGGCAAGTGGTGGTTTAGGAGAGAGAGAGAGAGAGAGAGAGAGAGAGAGAGAGATTCCTAGGTTTTATCCAAAAGTGGCTCTCAGTCAACCTATTCCAGGTGGGGATTGAAACTTGAATTACAATGGATTGGGGATCGCAATTTACATTTCCTATAAGATTGCAATAAAAATCTTGAAACTTTGAGGTGGTATTTTGCTAATGTTGCAAAAATACTAATTGAGGAATTCATTTTGTTGAACTTGCAAAATTCCCGCAACTAAGGCCATTTTTGCTTTTAGTTAAGGATTTCTTTTGAATGAATTCTCAATTGGAGACTTACACTGCAATTTAGATCACCTTGGGGATACAACTGTAAAACCCGAAAAACTTGGGGGCACGCTACCTTTTTTGCCTCCTGCACTATTGAGACTTCCAAATTTCTCATCGCATTTTTTCTTTTTCTTGTTTTGCTTTTTGGATGAGAAATTTGAAAAATCATACAATTGATAACCTTGATAACTTAGAGATGGAAGAATTCCTATGATCTCGGATGCTCTTCAATGCTTAAGTATGTTCTTGATGTCTTTTGAAAGTGGCGCATGTTCGCTTGCCCCGGTGTATAGTCGATGATCACTAAATAGTGTTTAATGAAATGAACATAATAGGCTCAAATAGGCTAAGCAAAGAATAACAGTGTATAGGATAGAGAAATGAAACGCTCTTCATCATCTTAAGGCACTTAAATTTCTGTTCAAGCTTAATATAAAGCAATCCCATGAAGATTAATGCAAGTGCAAGCAAGAAAATCCCTAAACCATTTTTTACCTTCGCCGATTTTACCTCCATGTTGCTCCAATGTGGGATGGTTCTTGACATGGGCAAAGAAATGAAACTCCAAGTGTGTGGGCTCAAAGCGGCTAGCAAAGGATAACGTGTAGTAGTGTTTAGGTAGAAGAAATGAATGCCTGCTGTCATTTCAGTCTTCGTACCTTTTGCAAGATAACCATTTACCTTGTAAATATGGCTTTCATCGCTCAACTCTCACTAGGGCTAACCCCGGGACTATGTATGGGAATGGCTTTGCCTTTCGTCATCCTGACATTCTCCACGTTACACATTCAATTCATTCTACATATTCATCAGATTGTCTAAATCAAATTTCCTTTTTAGGAATTGATCATTCAAACAAGACAGAATAATCATGTCAGAACACACAATGAGCATTTCCATTTTGCAATTCATGTTGGCACTCGCGCATGCATAAATTTTGCAATGAGCTTGAGCAAATTTACTTGCAAATCATGTCATTATTTCGGAACAAACATATTTTTCCTATATTCTCATAACGACACAAAATGTTAGGTATCAAACATATCAAGCATAGGGGGGATGAATTGGAATGCTAGTAAATTGCCCCAATTTGTTTTAGGGACATATTGATCGATCGATTTCAGAATTGAACTTTTGATTCATTCAACTTTTGGCTTATGTCCCTGCACAAAAGAAAAAGTGTATGAATAGGGTTCTTAGTCAAAGCAAAAGTCCGACGTGAGTAGAGATTCTTGATTGCTCATGACGACTGTTGGGGTCATGACTCCTAGCTTGGCATCTGCAAAAAGGAAAATCAAAGTATCAATTTCAGAATGATTCAAATTCAAGGAACGATACTTCACTTTTCTTCGAGGGGTAGATCCTAATTTGACCCTGTCATTTGACAATGTGACGGCGAACGTTGGTCTAGGTCGACTTTTCACGGTCGACCATTCGGTGTCGGGGTCTCCGTATCAAGTCATTTGAATGCCAATTAACGACTTTTTTGTCTAGTGGTTCGCCATGCCTAAACAGATCGTCGCCTTTAGGACATCATTCTTTGAACCTGTCACTTGCAAAGGCAGAGGACAAAATGTCATTTTTGACACAGGCCGCGTTTAGAAGAGATACTCCCTTTTTAAGGTTGAAGGGACCATTCTTAACTTGCCCCCGCTTGAAACGATAGACACTTGACTGGATCAGTCGAGGTCAATAGTTTGATCATTGGCTTGACAATTGTTTCACTTTTGCCTTCGCCCTTTTCTTTTGACATTGGGTGGTCTTCTCTTAGCTCGCCCCCAATCTCTTGCTGTTGTAGGGCAATAGACACTTGGTGAAGTAGCAAATCTAGCGGGCCCGAAATAAGGACCACACGTCCACGGATGCGTCACTCGGTGGTGCATGATAACGCCTTTAGCTTGAGTCACGGGTGGTCATATCTGGGGTCCTTATGAATGGCACTTCTCAGGCAGCGAATTCGTCAACAACTAATGGTAAGACGAACAAATCGAAAAAGGATCCTATCTCAATTGATCTAGACTTGAATCGTCAGGACTATAACTTGACACATGATCAACGATTCTATCCTAACGATCAAGGCCACAGGGAATTTATTTATCAACATTGATGTTGAACTATCCCCTCCGATCGGGTGCCCTTGTCCTAATTCTGAAACATAAAGTAGGCACATCAGTATGACAAACAAGGTTAAACTGACGTGACTATCTTTCTGAAAACGATCATTTTCCTTTGGCAAAACAAACTTCAATCTCAATTTGCCTTTAGTTGTGGCCATGTACGAATAGCCGATGGTCGCTTCATAATTACCTACAGAAAAGGAATAGATCAAAATGAGTATCTAATGAGGAAGATCACTGAGATCCATGATTGACCTGGTTTTTCCTTCGTTCTATTTTTTTGTTTTTTGTTTTTGAAATTGCGCCCCCTCCTTCGAGAGTTTCATTCAAACATTTGAGAAACATGAAGGGGTACGCATTGATAATTGAAAGAAAAGATAGAGGCGGGATAAATCTTTGGGGCCATTTTTTCCTCGAAAACAAATATTCCTCAAGACAACTCTTCGAGACAATTCCTCAGGACAATTCTTTTTGGGACAATTTTTCGTTTATTTTCCCGCCTTTTCCTTTTCTTTGAAAGAAAAACCCGAATCACATAAACATGAATATCAAGTGAAAATGACGCGAGTTTAGTCGCGGACCGACCATAAAATAACATGTGAAAGAAAACTCAAGCACATGGGAGGTGATTGGGAGTGCAAAATCGCGACTAGATCAACATCTCATGGTTTCGGCATTCATCAAAGTGAAAACCCGCGCTCGTGATATTAGATGGGGGGGAGATCACTATTTGTGACGATACCTTCATGAGCCATGACGTCCCAGGGCATCACATAACTAACGGCTTAACTATCAGATTTATTTAAAACGCAAGCGGAAGACAATATACAAACATCAATGTCAAAGAAACAACACGACAACTTTTTATTTATTTCATACTTCGGCGTTTCACAGATTTACATCTAAAAAGAAATGCAAGGAAAATGACGTCAGGGATGGCAAGGGTCTAGCCTACTTTCACCATCATCTACACAAAAGCGTCATATCCATGCCAACCACCAAGCTACTGCACTACGACCTCGAGGGCCATCCGTCATACTAACGGTCTGAAAACATGGAATTCAACAACAGTGAGATAAACTCAGCAAGT
>BCNH02000004.1:14992735-15004925 GCA_001662345.2 Metrosideros polymorpha var. glaberrima | reverse complement strand
ACTGGAAGCTCCCAAAACTACAAATTACACATTGGACCCAAAAGAACACAAACTTTCTTAGTACGAGAAGTTCTTCCATTCGAATGAAGTTATGTCACTAAACTTACGATCTAATCTTTCCAAAGGATAAATATCACATAACTACACACAACTATAAGTAACTTAGATGAATTGAAAGCTCCCAAAACTACAAATGAAACATTTGACCCAAAAGGACACAAACTTTCTTAGAACATGAAGTTTTTCCGTTCGAATGAAGTTATGTCACTCAACTTACGAACTAATCTTTCCAAAGGATAAATATGACCGAAATGCACACTACTATAAGTAACTAAAATGAATTGGAAGCTCTCAAAACTATAAATCAAACATTGGACCCAAAAGGACACAAACTTTCTTAGAATGAGAAGTTCTTCCATTTGAATGAAGTTATGCCACTCACCTGCCATCTAATCTTTCCCAAGGATGAATATCATCTAAATGAACATTGCTACAAGTAACTTCAATGAATTGGAAGCTCCCAAAACTACAACTCAAACATTGGACTCAAACTTTCTTTGAACGAGAAGTTCTTCCATTTGAATGAAGTTATGTCACTCAACTTACGATCTAATCTTTCGAAAGGATAAATATCACCAAACTACACACTACTAGAAGTAACTTAGACGAATGAGAACCTCCCAAAACTACAAATCAAACATTGGAACCAAAAGGACACAAACTTTATTAGAATGAGAAGTTCTTCCATTCGAATGAAGTTATGTCACTCAATTGGTGATCTAATCTTTCCCAAGGATGAATATCATCTAAATGAAGACTATGACAAGTAAATTAGATGAATTGGAAGCTCCCAAAACTACAAATCAAATATTGGACCCAAAAGGGACACAAACTTTCTTAGAACGGGAGTTCTTCCATTCGAATGAAGTTATGCCACTCAACGTACGAACTATTCTCCCCAAAGGATATATATGACCTAAATGCACACTACTATAAGTAACATAGATGAATTGAGAGCTCCCAAAACTAAAAATGAAACATTGGACCCAAAAGGACACAAACTTTCTTAGAACAAGAGTTCTTCCATTCGAATTAAGTTATGCCACTAAACTTACGAACTATTCTTCCCAAAGGATAAATATGACCTAAATGCACACTACTATAAGTAACATATATGAATCGAGAGCTTCCAGAACTAAAAATCAAACATCGGATGCAAAGGACACAAACTTTCTTAGAATGAGAAGTTATTCCATTCGAATAAAGTTATGCCACTCAACTTGCCATCTAATCTTTGTAAAGGACGAATATCATCTAAATGAACACTACTAAAAGTAACTTAGATGAATTGGCAGCTCTCAAAACTATAAATCAAACATTGGACCCAAAAGGACACAAACTTTCTTAAAAGGAGAAGTTCTTCCATTTGAATGAAATGATGCCACTCAACTGGTGATCTAATCTTTCCCAAGGATGAATATCATCTAAATGAAAACTACTACAAGTAACTAAGATTAATTGGAAGCTCCCAAAACAACAAATCAAATATTGTTCCCAAAAGAACACAAACTTTTTTAGAATGAAAAGGTCTTCCATTCTAATGAAGTTATGCCACTCAACTTGCAATCTAATCTTTCCCAAGAATGAATATCATATAAATGAACACAACTCCAAGAAACTTAGATGAATTGGAAGCTCCCAAAACTACAAATGAAACATTTGACCCAAAAGGATATAAACTTTCTTAGAACGGGAAGTTCTTCCATTCGAATGAAGTTATACCACTCAACTTGCCATCTAATCTTTCCTAAGGACGAATATCAACTAAATGAACAGAACTCTAGTAACTTAGACGAATTGGAAGCTCCCAAAATAACAAATGAAACATTACACCCAAAAGGATACAAACTTTCCTAAAACGGGAAGTTCTTCCATTCGAATGAAGTTATGCCACTTGACTTACGAACTAGTCTTTCCAAAGGATAAATATGACCAAAATGCACACTATTATAAGTAACTGAGATGTACTGGAAGCTCCCAAAACTACAAATTACACATTGGACCCAAAAAGACACAAACGTTCTTAGAAAGAGAAGTTCTTCCATTTGAATGAAGTTATGCCACTCAACCTACCATCTAATCTTTTCCAAGGAAAAATATCATATAAATGAACACTACTAAAAGTAAATTAGATGAATTGGAAGCTGCCAAAACTACAAATCAAAAATTGGACACAAACTCTCTTCGAACGAGAAATTCTTCCATTCGATTGAAGTTATATCACTCAACTTACAATCTAATCTTTTCAAAGGATAAATATCACCCAACTGCACACTACTAGAAGTAATTTAGATGAATGGGAACCTCTCAAAAATTAAAAATCAAGCATTTGACCTAAAAGAATACAAACTTTCTTAAAATGAGAAGTTCTTCCATTCGAATGAAGTTATGCTACTCAACTAGTGATCTAATCTTTCTTAAGGATGATCATCATCTAAATGAACACTACCATAGTAACTTAGATGAATTGGTAGCTCCCACAACTACAAATCGAACATCGGACCGAAAAGAACACAAACTTTCTTAGAACGGGAGTTCTTCCATTCGAATGAATTTATGCCACTCAACTTACAAACTATTCATCCCAAAGGATAAATATGACCTAAATGCATACTACTATAAGTAACATAGATGAATGGAGAGCTTTCAAAACTAAAAATCAAACATTGGACCTAAAAGGACACAAACTTTCTTAGAATGACAAGTTTTTCCATTTGAATGAAGTTATGCCACTCAACTAGAGATCTAATCTTTCCCAAGGACGAATATCATCTAAATGAACACTGCCACAAGTAACTTAGATGAATTTGCAGCTCCCGCAACTACAAATCAAATATCGGACCCAAAAGGACGCAAACTTTCTTACAACGGGAGTTCTTCCATTCGAATGAAATTATGCCACTCAACTTACGAACTATTCTTCCCAAATGATAAATATGACCTAAATGCACACTACTATAAGTAACATAGATGGATTGAGAGTTCCCAAAAATAAAAATCAAACATTGGACCCAAAAGGACACAAACTTTATTAGAAAGAGAAGTTCTTCCATTCGAATAAAGTTATGCCACTCAACTTGCCGTCTGATTTTTACAAAGGACGAATATCATTTAAACGAACACTATTACAAGTAACTTAGATGAATTGGAAGTTCCCAAAACTATAAATCAAACATTAGACCCAAAAGGACATAAACTTTCTTAAAAGGAGAAATTCTTCCATTCGAATGAAGTGATGCCACTAAACGGGTGATCTAATCTTTCCCAAGGCCAAATACCATTTAAATGAAAACTACTACAAGTAAATTAGATGAATAGGAAGCTCCCAAAATTACAAATCAAACATTGGACCCAAAAGGACACAAACTTTCTTAGAATAAGAAGTTCTTCCATTCGAATGAAGTTATGCCACTCAACCTGCCATCTAATCTTTGCCAAGGACGAATATCATCTAAATGAACACTGCTTCAAGTAACTTAGATGAATTGGAAGCTCCCAAAACTACAAATCAAACATTGGACCCAAAAGGAAACAAAATTTCTTAGAATGAAAATTTCTTCCATTCGAATGAAGTTATGCCACTCAACTGGCGATCTAATCTCTCTAAAGGATGAATATCATCTAAAAGAACACTACCACAAGTAACTTAGATGCATTGGAAGCTCCCAAAACTATAAATCAAGCATTGGACCCAAAAGGACTTAAACTTTCTTAGAACGGGAGTTCTTCCATTCGAATGACGTTATGCCACTCAACTTACGAACTATTCTTCCCAAGGATAAATATGACCTAAATGCACACTACTATAAGTAACATAGATGAATTGACAGCTCCCACAACTAAAAATCAAATATTTGACCCAAAAGGACACAAACTTTTTTAGAATGAGAGGTTTTTCCATTCAAATAAAGTTATGCCGCTCAACTTGCCATCTAATCTTTACAAAGGATGAATATCATCTAAATGAACATTACTACAAGCAACTTGGACAAATTCAAAACTCCCAAAACTATAAATCAAACATTGGACCTAAAAGGACACAAACTTTCTTAAAAGGAGAAGTTCTTCCATTTGAATGAAGTGATGCCACTAAACTGGCGATTTAATCTTTCTCAAGGATGAATATCATATAAATGAAAACTACTACAAGTAACTAAGATGAATTGGAAGCTCCCAAAACTACAAATCAAACATTGGACCCAAAAAGACACAAACTTTCTTAGAACGAGATGGTTCTTCCCCTCGAATAAAGTTATGCCACTCAATCGATGAGCTAATCTTTCTTAAGGACGAATTTCAGCTAACTGAACACTACTACAAGTAACATAGATGAATTGGAAGCTTCCAAAACTACAAATCAACCATTGGACCTAAAAGGACACAAACTTTATTAGAAGGATAAATATTTCCATTCGAATGAAGTTATGCCACTCAACTTGCCATCTAATCTTTCCCAAGGTCGATTATCATCTAAATGAACAGTATGAAAAGTAACTTAGATAAATTGGAAGCTCTCAAAACTACAAATGAAACATTTGACCCAAAAGAACATAAACTTTCTTAAAACGGGAAAATCTTCTATTCGAATGAAGTTATGCCACTCAACTTACAAACTAATCTCTCCAAAGGATAAATATAACCTAAACGCATCCTATTACAGTAACTTAGATGAATTGGAAGCTTCAAAAACTACAAATAAAACATTAGACCCATAAGAGCACAAACTTTCTTAAAATGAGAAGTTTTTCCATTCGAATGATGTTATGCCACTCAACTTGCCGTCTAATCTTTTCCAAGGATGAATATCGTCTAAATGAACCCTAGTACAAGTAACTTAAATAAATTGGATGCTCCCAAACCAATAAATGAAACCTTTGACCCAAAAGGACACAAACTTTCTTAGAACGAGAAGTTCTTCCATTTGAATGATGTTATGCAATGACATCCTGAATTTGGCTTACATATTTGTATTCATAGAAAATAACGTTTGGAAACGTTTTTTGTTAGACTATCGAAAAACAGTCTTTATACGATTAATTAACAATGCTGTGTTTTAAATGATCGATTTTTGCGATAATCACAATATCGAATTGTATGAGCCTAGTTTTATCTCCGATTTTGGTGAGATATTTTTAAAGTGGATAGAGGAAGCAATGCTTGGCATTCTGGCTTTCGATGAGAATTTTGAAAACAAATTTCCGCAGGGGCATTTTCGTAATTTTCGGGTATCGTAAGGGCATTTTTGGAAAATGCTTTTTTTTTTTAAGGAAAAAGGAACCCTCTCTCTCTAGTCTTGACTTTTGCTTCCCCAAATTTGTTCTATTAACCATTAATGCAACTTTGGAAATAGACCAAGTCCTTTGGGTTTATATGCATTATTGTCTTCCTTTCCCTTTGTCTTTTCTTTTCTCTCTCTCTCTTTCTTCTTTAATTTTTGTCTTGCTTTATTGAAGAAGCTTTGGAGCCTATATGTTGAATTGGACAATATTTGAAGTTGCATTAATTGTTAAATGATGATGAATCTTGACAATTTTGGCTCTATCTCTTTCTTCCTTCTTTCTTTTCCCCTTCATTAGCTTTAGTAGATAAAATTTGGAGTCCATAGGCTTAATTGAATAAATCTTGGAGTTGCATTAATTGAAAGTGATGATAGAAGACAAAATAGTATTAGAAGATTTTTTTGTCATTAATGTTAGAAGACAAAGTTAGAAGATATTTTGTAGTCATTAATGCAACTTGGGGAAGACGTTTGCACCTTAGACAAGAAACCTTCTCTCTCTCTCTCTCTCTCTTCCTTTCCTCCTCATTTCTGGCTGAGACACCCCCCTCAGAAAACTCCCCCAAAATTTTCTTCCCCAAGTTCATTTTCCTCAAGTTTAGCTCGCCTCAAAGTCTTCGTTGAAGCTTGGTTCGTCGGTGGATCGCAGAGGTGTACATTCGTGGTTTTGGTTGTTCGATTAAGGCGAGTTATCTCGCCATTTCAATTCTTTTCAACCGATTATGTTATGGTTAAAAGCGTAGCTTGAATATGCACGTTGAGCTCAAAAATGGATAGTAGTTATATTTTGTCTGAGATTGATGATATTTGTTCGGACATGGAGTAGTTGTAACGATGGAATCGTTCGTTGGTTATATGTCAGAGGAATTGTATTCGTTATATCGAGGTGGTATTGTGGTCGGAGACCGAATGGGGTAAAGTTCAGGTCATATCGGCTTTGAGATGTAAAAATACTGAATTACGTTGTTCCGGCGCGATGACAATGAAGTCGTGGAATGAATTGTGGCATGTGGAAAGAAAAATGAATAGTGCCATGAATAGTGTACATGAATAGTGCATGTGAATTAACTGTATTGATATGATGATTGATTATTCAATCATGTTCGACCGGATTAGTGCCGTACGTTTATCACATCGTAATGGTTGATTGTGGAATTTAGTATGGCACATTACTACATTTGCATTCACGTGCATTCATTGAGCATGATAACAGTGAGGACAATCGAACAGTGATTGTATCGACTATGCCCCGTTGGTGCCAGCGAGAGAAATCGGGATGCTTGCTGCTTAGTGGTCTACAGATACCTGTTGCTTAGTGGTCTGCAGGATATAACCTCTTGGAGTAAGAGACAAGATGCATGCTGCTTAGTGGTCTGCAGATGCATGTTGCTTAGTGGTCTGCAGATGATCGATTCATAAAGAAATCAATAGCGATATTAATGAAACTGATCAATTCTTATAAACTGGTGGTTACAATTGAGAGTGGTACTTGTGGGGGAATTCACTACATGCATATCGTTAGTATGGGCTGACGATCATCATTCTGCATATCGTTAGTATGGGCTAATGATCATCACTTTTATGTTACAGTTGTACATATATGATATCTTTATTTGTATCTTGCTTGTGGTAGCAATAGGTGGTAGGCTTTTTTTCTACGATATGATTATTTGAATATAAAGGTCATGGCTTGTTTGACTTGCTGAGTTTATCTCACTATTGTTGAATTCCATGTTTTCAAACCGTTAGTATGACGAATGGCCCTCGAGGTCGTAGTGCGGCAGCTTGGTGGTGGGCGTGGATATGATGCTTTTGTGTAGATGATGGTGGAAGTAGGCTAGACCCTTGCCGTCCCTAACGTCATTTCCTTGCATTTCTCTTTAGATGTAAATCTGTGAAATGCCTGAAGTAGGAAATAAATAAAAATTTGTTGTGCTGTTTCTTTGACATCGATGTTTGTATATCGTCTTCCGCTTGCGTTTTAGATAAATATGGTAATTCAGCCGTGAGTTATGTGACGCCCTGGGACGTCACGGCTGGTGAAGGTATCGTCACCCTCCACTTGCCATCTAATCTTTCCCAAGGATGAATATCATCTAAATGAACACTACTACAAGTAATTTAGATGAATTGGAAGCTCCCAAAACTATAAATCAAACATTGGACCCACAAGAACACAAACTTTCTTAGAACGAGAAGTTCTTCCATTCGAATTAAGTTATGTCACTAAACTTACGATCTAATCTTTCTAAAGGATAAATATCACCTAACTGCACACTACTAGAAGTAACTTAGATGAATGGGAACCTCCCAAAACTACAAATCAAACATTGGATCTAAAAGGAAACAAACTTTCTAAGAATGAAAAGTTCTTTCATACGAATGAAGATATGCCACTCAACTTGCCATCTAATCTTTCCCAAAGACGAATATCATCTAAATGAACACAACTACTAGGAACTTAGATGAATTGGAAGCTCTCAAAACAACAAATAAAACATTTGACCCATAAAGACAAACTTTCTTGGAACAAGAAGTTCTTCTGTTCGAATGAAGTCATGCCACTCGACTTACGAACTAATCTTTCCAAATGATAAATATGACCTAAATGCATGCTACTATAAGTAATTGAGATGAATTGGAAGCTCCCAAAACTACAAATTAAACATTGGACCCAAAAGGACACACTAGAATGAGAAGCTCTTCCATTCGACTGAAGTTATTCGACTCAACATGCCATCTAATCTTTCCCAAGGATGAATATCATTTAAATGAACACTAGTACAAACAACTTAGATGAATGTGAAGCTCCCAAAACTGCAAATCAAACATCGGACCCAAAAGGACACAAACTTTCTTAGAATGAGAAGTTCTTCTTTTCGAATAAAGTTATGTCACTCAACTTGCCATCTAATTTTTCCATAGGACGACTATCATCTAAATGAAAACTATTACAAGTAACTTAGACGAAATGGAAGCTCACAAAACTATAAATCAAACATTGAACACAAAATGACACAAACTTTCTTACAACAAGAAGTTCTTCCATTCGAATGAAGTTATGCCACGCAACTTATGATCTAATCTTTCCAAAGGATAAATATCACCTAACTGCACACTACTATAAGCAAATTAGATGAATTGGAAGTTTCCTAAACTGCAAATCAAACATTGGATCCAAAAAAACAAAAACATTATGAGAATGAGAAGTTCTTCCATTCGAATGAAGTTATTCCACTCAACTTGCTATCTAATCTTTCCCAAGGACGAATATCAGCTAAATGAACACTACTACAAGTATCTTAGATGAGTTGAAGCTCCAAAAACTACAAATCAAACATTGGACCCAAAAGGACAAACTTTCTTAGAAAGAGAAGTTCTTCCATTCGAATGAAGTTATGCCACTCAACTTGCGATCTACTCTTTCCTAATGATAAATGTCACCCAAATGAATACTACTATAATAACTTTGATTAATTTGAAACTCTCAAAACTACAAATCAAACATTAGACCCAAAAGGACACAAACTTTCTTAAAATGAGAAGTTCTTCCATTCGAATGAACTTACAATCTAATCTTTCCAAAGGATAAATATCACCCAAATGAACTTCACTATAATAACTTAAATCAATTGGAAACTCCCAAAACTACAAATCAAAGATTGGACCCAACCGGACACAAAATTTCTTAGAATGAGAAGTTATTCCATTAGAATGAAGTTACGTCACTCAACTTACAATCTAATCTTTCCAAATGACAAATATCAACTAACTGGACACTACTAGAAGTAACTTAGATGAATTGGATTATTCCAAAACTACAAATCAAACATTGGACACAAAAGGATACAAACTTTCTCAGAATGAGAAGTTCTTCCATTCGAATGAAGTTATGCCACTCAACCTGCCATCTAATCTTTCCCAAGGACGAATATCATCTAAATGAACACAACTACAAGTAACTTAGATGAATTGAAAGCTCACAAAACTACAAATCAAACATTGGACCCACAAGGACACAAACTTTCGGAGAACGAGAAGTTCATTCATTTGAATGAAGTTATGCCACTCAACTTACGATCTAATCTTTGCAAAGTATAAATATCACATAACTACACACTACTATAAGTAACTTAGATGAATGGGAACCTCCCAAAACTACAAATCAAACATTGGACCCAAAAGGACACAAACTTTCTTAGAATGAGAAGTTCTTCCATTCGAATGAAGTTATGCCACTCAACCTGCCATCTAATCTTTCTCAAGGATGATTATAATCTAAATGAACACTACTACAAGTAACTTAGACGAATTGGAAGCTCCTAAAACTACAAATCAAACATTGTACCCAAAAGGACACAAATTTTCTAAGATTGAAAAGCTCTTCCATTCCAATGATGTTATGCCATTCAACTTGCCATCTAATCTTTCTCAAGGAAGAATATCATCTAAAAGGTCACAACTACAAGTAACTTAGATGAATTGGAAGCCCCTAAAACTACAAAATAAACATTGGACCCAAGAGGGCACAAACTTTCTTAGAATAAGAAGTTCTTCCATTCGAATGAAGTTATGGCACTCAACCTATTGTCTAATCTTTCCCAAGGATGAATATCATCTAAATGAACACTACTACAAGTAACTTAGATAAATTGGAAACTCCCAAAACTACAAATCAAACATTTGACCCAAAAGGATACAAACTTTTTTAGAAGGAGAAGTTCTTCCATTCGAATGAAGTTATGTCACTCAACTTAGGATCTAATCTTTCCAAAGGATAAATATCACCTAATTGCACGCTACTAGAAGTAACTCAGATGAATGGGAACCTCCCACAACTACAAATCAAACATTGGACCCAAAAGGACATAAACTTTCTCAGAATGAGAAGTTCTTCCATTCGAATGAAGTTATGCCACTCAACTGGCGATCTAATATTTCTCAAGGAAGAATATCATCTAAATGAGCACTACCACAAGTAACTTAGATGAATTAGAAGCTCCCAAAACTACAAATCAAACAGCGAACCAAAAAGGACACAAACTTTCTTAGTACGGGAGTTCTTCCATTCGAATGAAGTGGGCGGCCAATCTTAGGGAAAAGAAGAAGAAGACTTATTGTCCAAGATGCAAACTTTTTCATCAAGTCTTCACTTTGCATTAATGTCACCAAAATATCTCTCTACCAAAGTTTTCTAAACATTAATGCAACAAATATATTCTAATCCTATTTTGTCTCTTTCCCTATAAATGTGTCCCCTAAAGTCAAGGTTTCTAGAAGGGGCATTCTAGTAATTTCCACTCTTGGAACTATTCACATGGGCTTGGTGTCACGCCCCGGACCTTCGGGCACGCGACCATTCGGATACACTTATCCTTTGAGTCAATAAATGCGACATCCCAGGACGTGTCGGTGACCCATTCATTTTATCTTTCAATTAACGCGTGCGGAAACGAATAACAACACCCGACAGTAGGCATAGAAGGAAAAACAGCATAATAAACAGCATTACTAAAACATGCCTTTTTATTTATGAACATGATAACCCTAGGAAGTCTATAATTACAAGCCCTTACTTATGGGCCACTTCCTACACGACCAACAAAAAGAGACCAGGGGTCGGGTTAACCTATCTCCGCTATGCTACGGGGTTAACAAAAAGAGGTCGGCTTTCCCAAGCCCGACCTAAAAGTGGTGATATCCAGGAGGGGTCTCAGGATCGCTCTCGACGTCAGGGTCAGTCTCTGGATCCTCCACGGCGCCATCTGGGATCTCCATAGACACAGAATCCCATGCTGCTTCCCCAGGTCCACCTCCGTTAGGACCGTCAAAACCCCTCAGCGGGCCAATAAGGACATCACCATGATGCAGGAACCATGCTTTGAACTAGTGGGGAACCAAATGCATCAACCCCTCATCGACCCAGATGGTTGTGATATGAAGCTCGAAAAAGTAGTCCTTATCAAGGATCCTGTGCGTCTTCATCTTGAGGCTCTGATCTGTGGGAACCTCCAAATGCACTATTCTCGCGTTCATACTAACGGTCTGAAAAATGGTTAACAACAACTAAAAAGATAAAAATCTCAGTAAGTCAACAACCTAAGCCTCGTGCAGGGTGGCAATTCACTCAGAGCATACCCTAAACATGCAACTCGACGTCGAAGGCAGATCAATAGCGAGCGACTCTCGCTCTATACAATCTCTAACAGGTTCGGGTGACTCTCACCAATCAATACACAAATCATAGGCATTCTTACCTCGCTTTGGCACATGCACACGCCCTACATGTTATCAGTTATAACATCTCATAAACAATGCATCAGACTAAGCACAACATCAGAACATGTAACATCATTTCTCACACGTAATGCAATCAAGCGTGGTCCAGTTTTATGCCTAGTGATTACGCCCGCTCTCGAGTATCACACAACCCCAAAGGAGAGGTGATCTCGACCTCTCTGGGCCATTGCACCTCTCACAAGTAGCAATCATCTGGCATGACCAGGCATCGTCCCGCCCCTTCGGGCCCGGCTACATCTCCTCCCGGAAGACCGAGGTGTGGCTACACCTCGACCTTCCCTAGAGGTAAAAAGCATTACATTTAAGGAGAATCGGTCCGGCCTCTACCGCGATCTGTCATCCGAACCCCTGCCGAGCGTCCAATAATATCAGCGATAAAGTTGGGCATCATCCCCAATCACCATTGAGGGTCCATACACTTTGTGATCACACGAGCACACAGGCATTTAAATCTCATTTCTTTCTTTCCTTTTGTCAATGCATTCACGATACGTGCTCATGCCATATGTCATGCTCATTGCCATTTTCCCGCGAAAAATGCAATACATAAAT
>BCNH02000004.1:14962311-14973968 GCA_001662345.2 Metrosideros polymorpha var. glaberrima | reverse complement strand
ATTTAGAGATATTTATGATTTATGATGTCATAATGTGAATTATTATGTCAAAAATAATAATAGTAATAATAATTTTTTTATGCAATGTGAGTAGGGTATGAGCATTGATTTCGTGGCTCGATTGATTAATCATACGATCCAATATTGATCGTGCGGCCTTAATTTAATATCGTATGATTTGACTTCGATAGCATGATTTTATATGCTGGTCGCGTGATTATTGTGGCATTTCCATAATAGTTTGATGAAACCAAGTGATCATTATTACCCTGAGGCGTGTTTATGCGAGGTTAAGAATTGAGCTTGAATCGTTTTACGCGGGCTACCCTGATGCGTGTTGACGCGGGGTATAGTTGAGCCTGACGAGGCCAACTGTCGCACACCTAAGGCGTGAACTTTACGCGGGTTGTGGCGAGTCGCACACCTGATGCGTTTTCCGCGGATTGTTGCGAAGACCTGAGGCGTGTTTACGCGGATCGGACTTGAGGCGTGATTACGCGGGTCGAGAAATATCGGAACGTCGGGGTGAATCATGCATCGAGTTGTGCATATAGTGCTTGTGAGCATATTGTCCATTGAGTTGATATGTGCTGTATGCCATGTTTCGATAATAATCAAATTCTTTGATGCCATAAGTTCACTTGTATTATTACCTCGTTCGTTTAATTAGATTTTGGTTAGGACGGCATATTAGGGTATTTTAAAAGTACGCTTTACCCTAGTCGAGCTTAGAAAGTAGACTTATTGAGATTTATATCTCATTCGTTGTTTTTAAACCATTTCAGACCCATGTTCGTGATATGAATTCTCCACCTCAACGTTTTGGTGTACCTATGGATATGGAGTGCATAGAGTCAAGGTATCCGACGGTGAAGATTAAGAGTTTGGGTGGCTCGTGACCCCTTTTTGAGAATCGTAGGAAGTGTAGTAGTTAGACTGACTACACCATCGACCCTGTGTTGACAAGTGTAATACTGTAGTCCTTGGCCTCTAGTGAGGTTTGTAATTATGTTTGTTTTAAACAAGATCCTTTCTCCTTATCTGTCATTCCATATGATGTTTATTGTACGGAGTGTGTAATTGCTTCCGTATGTGCATCTTATCATTATCTTGTGTG
This sequence comes from Metrosideros polymorpha var. glaberrima, assembly GCA_001662345.2. NCBI lineage: Eukaryota > Viridiplantae > Streptophyta > Magnoliopsida > Myrtales > Myrtaceae > Metrosideros > Metrosideros polymorpha. The sequence goes on along the minus strand of BCNH02000004.1, from coordinate 14,972,851 downwards.
GGTCGGCGACAAGCCTGGGATGTTGCATTTCTTATTGACCGTAGCGGGATGTCAACGAACTCGTAGGTTTCGGGGCGTGACAGACGACACACAGCCAATTGTCCCCCTCTCAATTAGCTGGCACAACTGATTACTACAAAAATGCACCCAGCCAAAAGTACGTCAAATTACCATTAAGAGTCGAGGAAAAATTCTAGGTATACGACATACTAAAGAGGTACATTTAAAATTTTACTATCTCCCATGAAAGCAACTGGGTCAACGAGTCATTTGACAAACAGATGGTAGTTTTCTTGTGAAGACAAACAAGAAACTCAGGGGAAAAAAGAGGTGTTTGAAGAAGGCAACAGATAATATGCCTGAAAAAACCTAAGCACAAGAACACACTTACTGACTTTAAGATACAACAAGTTCAATAACCTGTTGATCATCATCATTCTCTGCATGTGCTATGTCAAGTAATCTCCAACCTTCAGCATCATCAGGAATTTTCAGAATTTCAACCTCTAAAGCAAGAGTTGCTTCACTCATAAGCCCTCTGCGGAAGAGGTCTTGGCCTTCTTTTAAGGGATTAGGGTGCCCAACATATGGATTCATATCTGAGAAAACACACACCTTGAATCATCTGACTACTTCTTTTGCTCATTCCAGAACCTGAAAGATACGACAAATATGTAAAAGGATGAACTCTTAAGATAGATAATTATGTTACAACATCATTTAAATTATTTGAGTAGTGTAGTCACAAACATGGTTGATTCCTTCATTATTAGAATTACTGGAAACAAAAACAACTTCAGATTTCAGACATGAAGACAAAATCTCAAGGAAATGGCAGGTGGAAAGTCAAGTCACAATAATGTCTGTGGAAATCCTTCAACGATAAACTGAAAAAGAAAAACTTACGAGAGGAGATGCACATTTTAGAGTGTTCTCTAACGGTCATGACATGCAGGAATCCGAACTCTCTCTTTATAGGTATTTCTCAATTCATAATGACAATACTTTTCCCGTCCCAAGTTCAACAGTGGTGCAGCAGTACCGATGAGACACATAACTATCTAATGAACAATTCACTTGGCTTTCCAGAAGATGGTCCCTCCATGTGGTGAGACCACTGTAATATTTAAGAAAGCAAAGGACCATAGTATTGACATACTCAAATCACTGTTGCTGCTGCTGCATCACTAATGCCAAGATCTAAAAGAAATATCAAAATCGGATCCAGAAATGCATTTAGTAAGTTGCCAGCAACTGTAGTTCAACAAAAAATATGCCAGGAAAAGAACTATAATATCAATAAAATAAAAAGATAAACCATTAAACATCATGTGGCTTTCTGACAATTCTTAACATCATCCAACTATGAACTCAGGCATCTCTTTAAGGACACGCATCTCAGAGTGCTTCAAAAGCCAATCAGCCTATGACCAGCAATTAGCATACAAAAATAGAGATTAGGCAAACCGAGTTAGCCAATTTTAATTTAATTCAAGGCATAAAGCTGCTGAATCCCATAAATATAGATTAGAAACGAGCCTATCTGTATACAACTGGATTTATTAGGTGGATATACTATTTTATAGATTGAGATTTACGCAAAGCCATCAAGGCTAGTTAAGAGGCATCATCGCAACAGTATACTAATTTTCCAAAGGTGTGTGCTGGCAGCCAAAACAGACAAAGAAATAAGCAGCTGAAGTTGTCAAGTCTTAAATCAAAAGCATAGTAAGACAGAGAATTTTGTTCACATCAATTAGCCATATAAAGAAAATTACATGTTTTCAATTAACCAAAAAATCTAGTTTTTCAAAGGGGAAAACTACTTTGTAAGTCCTTAATGATTCTCTGAAAACACTAAACAGCTAATTAATAAAACACTGAACAAAATACAACGTTCTATTTCACTAGACCCCCAAAGAAATGTCTCATCTCACTTTTATTTTCTAGCAAAGGAATTATATTTTGCTTCAGGGAGGATGAGATATGCGCAAACAGGGAACCGACAAATGCCACCATTAGAAAGCAAGCAAAAACACAAGCAATTTAGACTCCTTAAAGAGACAGAATCTGAAACTGTCAAATTATTAGTTCATTACCACTGCTTATTGGAGAATGTCAGGCAATTCTTTGACATGTCAATGCATAGAGACTAGCTAAACTGGTCAGATCTTATGAAAAAACAAGGTGAACTGTTATATAGAAGAAATAAAGTTCAGGTATTGCTTACTGGAAAATATGTTGACATGCCTTTCTGGACAAACTTGCTCCTCTCTCGGAAGAGCCTCATATTCAACACTATCAATAGGCTCCGTGTGGATCATCATATACCCTAGACAAGGGTCTAGATTCGGAACATAGACAAAAAGAAGAATCCCAAATAGAACCTTCATCAAAAGAAGCACAAAAAAGAAGAATATTTAATCGGAATTCTTTAGATCAAGGTGACCAATGACAAAAAGAAATTGCTGATGTTCATATCAAATCTGTTAACGGATGAATCCAAGCAGGAACTATTTGTTCAAAAGGCTAGGAAGTTATAAACAGATGAGTCGAAGAGTAACAGTTTATTCAAAGAGAAATAACCTGGCAAAAAACCGTGCTGATATACAGATGAAGTGCAGACTTGGAGGAGTAAAAAAGACAAAATATTAAGTCCTCCCTGGAACATATTGAATATGGATCTAGAACTCTAAAACAATGTGATGATGTTACACATTATAACAGAACAGCCTACTATTCGACCCAAATTTTTTTTTTTGAACAGAACAGAACAGCCTACTTTGAAAAAAAATTTGAGTCTCCAAGAAAGATTTCCAATTCTAGTAGTTGTCTGAATAAGGAAACTCAACCTACAATCGGCTATCATCTTCGACCAATCACAATTAGTTCCACATTCCCAAAGGGAGATCCCAGTGTCACTTTAATTATGGCAACTCAACAGAGATATGCTTTAAGAACTTACATATATAGTATGAAAGATCTTTAACAGAGAAATGGCATTACTAGCCACATGCACCAGTTTAAGGAAGCAATCTAACCATATTTGCAAGACTTGGACGGGAAATTCTTGCAACTATGTCCTTCACAATGATTTAACGATGACATAATTTTTAGTTAAGCAAATTGGCAACTAAAGACAACAAATGCACACTCTAGAGTATTTTAACAATAAAAATGTGAATTCTTTTGACTGTTTGCATCAATCTGCCTAGCTTGAAGAGAGAGAGAGAGAGAGAGAGTCTCATGACATCACTATACTACTCTACTAGCATCCAAGTTTACATAAGGAGAATGTGAGATGTACATATTCCGAAGTATGAGCAGTTATGATAAATGTCTGCTAAAATATAAAAACTAACCTATGATGCTGATAGTGGTCTCTCATCGAGAGGATGAGATTGAGCATCACTTCTTCCCCCACCAGAACATAAATTAGTCCAAAGCACAAGTACCATCTGAACTCCCGAATGTAAAAGTGCATTTCTAGGCTAATCATAACTAGCATGGAGCACCAAGCCAGAGACCCTATGGTTAACGAAACCATCTGCCAAAGAAAAAAGGAGCTGTGATTACATAGCGAATTGGAGACTTAGTTTGTTCTCTCCAGTAAAGAAATATCAGGAAATCAATCTTTAGCCAGTACAAGCTCCATGTTTTGGGACCTAAAACACGTATAAAATTGCATCACGATTGGCAAAATGTCAATTTGATCACCAGGGAACAGAAGGTATACGTATGCATACCTCAATTCCGTACAATCTCTATCATAGGAAAGCATCAAGACATTGCATGGAATCCGTTCAAAGTGTTCATCTATGGTTATGTTGACTTCAGCACACTTGCTGCAATAACTCCTACATGTAAGGCCTTCTTCCTCACAGATATCTGCATTTAAAAGATCGTTATGGAGTTAGGACAGCTCTCGCTGGCCACAAAGGTAAGATCTTTACAAAAAAAAGTGCCTTCTTATCTCTATGTCTTTCGGCTACTTGAGATATTGGTGCGAGTGGAATGATCTTTAAATTACATTTTGCCAGATCTAGCTGCCACGGCCTGTGTTCTCACCCTATCATCTATGTCCAATAGTCGTCCCTCAAAGTGCAGCTGCCCAAGGTACTATCAATATTTGAGAGGCATATAGTAGGGAAAACTACAAAGTCAAGAATTAATGCCACGGTAAATCAACATGTTAGATTGCTGAACAGCTTACAAAGAACTTCAAGTGATTCAGCCCCAGTGGGGTTGGCTGTACAGAAATCTTTTACGCACTACAAAGCTGTCACTCTAACTTCCACAGATTTATCAGAGAATCTGTTCAAAATCTCAAAAAAAAGATCGTGATAATTATGTTCAGCTCGGCATCCAAGCACAGCAAAGATTTTCCCAATCAAACTTACAGCTTTTATTCGAACATCGACTTGATCAGTCTACACAGAATAAATTAATCAGGAAACACACAAGAATGTATTTAACTTATAAGCAAGTAGAAAAATGAAGAAAAAAGGGGATTTTCTAAAATGCAAACACTTTAAAGTGATTGAGGTCCTCCAATTGAAGCCAATACCAGTAACTCTTGTGTCAGGTTTGGGATGACATCAAAAAGCATTTGCGTGCAGATGAATATTTTAAATATTATTTTATGGTAAATCTCTCTAAGTTCACTCCCTTCAGCGTCTCTATCCATGATGCAGGATGTTAAAAAACCATGATCGAAGGGTTCAAGCTTCAGGCAACAAGTTTGCAGGACAGAGACGGCAAGGCAAGCTGAGAAGAAGCAGATGGTACAACCAGTACGTGAATAATGTATACTTTAGAAGAGAGCAAGTTGAAACTTTCAAACAGGAGTGAAAGCAACTTCACTACTGACCAGACATCCTATGAGCACATGCAAACAGAAAGACACAAAATGAAGCATTTGAATGCAAGCCCAGTGGCCGTATCACTGAGCACAAATAGATGAGCTTTGACTCCATCAGCACTTACTTTTCCTCTTTCAAAAGATTACGTAGTATCACTTCCAAGAGCTGTTCGGAAGCTTCCTCGTCGATGATATGTGTCAATATCGACATGATATCATTAATTTAGACATACGAAGATGTCAACAGAAACTTTAACGAAAGATCTCGACCACTTGAATCTTTCCTAACACTAGATAACAACAAGAAGACAGTAGTGTAAGAGCGATTGACCCTTATAAGGGGATGACGGTTGTTATGGTCAGCTCTCTCAATTATGTTACTATGACGTAACTGATCAAACTCAGCCTAATGTATATTTATTTTTATTTCAACTCATGCAAAAAGAACTATCTTGGACTCAGTTTAATTATGAAGAATCACTAGAACTCAGAAGTATTATACATTGTAATCTTAAGTATATTCAACTATATCGAGCTCGTTTATTATAAGAAATAATCCAAGACATCCTATTACCAGAGCTTTGTGGTTTTTAATACAGGAAAACAATAGTTCTGAACTTTCAACAAGTAGAAAATCATACTTGGCACGAACAATCCAGGAAATTCTGGATGTCATTTATTATTGTGAAATTGCCAACCGATGTGGGTAAGTATCATCAATTATCCAATTCCTTGGGAGGAGAATTATCAACAAGATAATCTAGACTCATTCAAAAAGTTTGTTAAAGATGCCAAATGGAAGTGCCTTAGTCAGAAAAGACTTCTCACAATCTCTCAAAGAAATAGCTTTTAATCCCATCCTTTGACATGGGAAATCAACTTTTAACACTCAAAATACCTAACACAACCTGTGTCAAAGGGTTTTGGAAATATTCGCAAAGGATACACTTTGATCGATCTAAAAAGTCTTTTCAGAGGACCGTAATATTGGCTTGGTCATGGGCTTACACAAAGGATAATCATTTTGAGGCCAAGAAAGAAATATTCATCAATTTATATCTTCATCAAGTTTACAAGTCAAGAACCTCAAAGATAAGATAAGAAATTATTGCTTCCACTCCTTCAAGCGGTGGCTTTCTTTGTGAAATCCTCACGTCTACTCGAAGCAGCCCAATCAGAAGAGACTTTTCGAGGGTTATAATGTAGGTTCGGTGATGGGTAGGAAATGAAAGGCTGATAAGGCTCAAAAGTTCTTCAAGGGGTTTCGATATTAGTGATTATATTGGCATCATCACTAGCTCATTCACAATATTTTGACTCTTGACATTTAGTTTATCTCGAGAGTCCATCGGTCAGTCATTTCATTTAAAACATAAGAGCTTTGCTCTTATTCTAATTATTTTTGCATTCAACCCAATTCTTTTTTGCACAGAATTTTGCTCTTGATACGATTTTTCTTTTATGGGCATCGGCCTTGCTTTTACCAGGCACACTGCTTTTTCATGCCCTCTAGTTTTTCTTGACCTTTTAATTCTTTAGACTCTCGAGATATTTTTCTATTGGTACCAATATTCATGGTAAATCGTATGCCTTGCCCTTGTGTAGGGAGATAACCGCCAACTGGGTTTAGAAATGAATATTAAGGTCCAACTTGGCTATTCAAAGGATAAATAGTGTTTGGGTAAAGAAAGGAATGCTCTTCTTCACTTTGGGATATCTTGAGCTTTCATGAGAATTCACCAAAAGTCACCATTAAAAGGTTGATGCAAGTGAAGGCAATAAAATCTTTCTTAGTCTTTCTCTCCAAATGTTTTCAACCTTAATCTCCAATTTGCCCCAATGTGGGGTAGTTCTTGATATGGTTATTTAAGAAATCCTCCATATTTAGGCTCAAATGGCTAGCAAGGGTCATTCTTAGTGTTTCGGGTAGAGAAATGAAATGCCCTTCATCATTTCAATCCATGTATTCCTTGAGAATAAATCATCTGCCCTAAAACACGGTTTTCTTTTTCACTCCACTCTCAAAGTGTGTATTAAGGACGTATTTAGGCATGGATTGCCTTTCGTCATCCTAAGTGCTTTCACCTGGCATATTTCAACACTCCCTTTTATTTTGTCAAAGTCACTTGTTCAAACTATCCTCCGTGGGGACTTTTGATTTGTGATGCATATAGCCATGCATGGAAAATCAATTCTACAACGAAGAATGTCATTCAAACTCTCTGGAAAAAATGTTTCTGACCTTCTTTTCTGTTCATTTAAAGGAACTCTAAGAATTGCCCCTTTGGAGTGTGAGGCTCTTTGTCCATGCAGAAGCATGCAGAAAAAAATAGAAAATAAAATAGAAATGGGAATCAAGCTAATTAGGAAAATACTTGTAAATGAAAAAGAAAATTCTCCAAGTATCTCTTTTGGCGTTTTAAGTGTTTGACCTCGCTTGATTATTTTTAGATAGAATAATAGAAAACCAATTTTTAGTGCCAAGCATGAAAAAAAAAAAGAAGCAAAACCAATATTACTAGGATTTGAATACGGTCATTACATTGCTCATATAGAGCAAATTGGCAAGCACTGGTGGATGGAAAACCAATTACAGGGTTGAGTAGAAGAAGAATGCATGTGATCAGAAACACAGATTCCTTATTTAAAAATAATACCTGGAAAGGACAGAATCAAAAGTTTTTCCTTCTTGCAACATTTTCACCAACAAGCTCAACAAACGGTTAATATTTCTCCTCACTTGACTGCCACGATGGGGCAAAAAGCTTTTGACCAGAGTTTTCTGGCAATAAATCTGCACCAGGCATGAGACAAATGAGTATAAGCTTAGACCATTCTGAGGAAGTCAAAAGTCATAATGAGCTTTTATCAATGAAGGATTCTTTTTAATTGCAAGAGCTTAGATCTTTATAAGCCCAAACAGAATTGGAGATAGGCTGCAGACTATTTCTCATTCATCACTGCTAAGCACTAAGGCACTATCTTCTTTCACATGAACCAGGGGCAGGGTTTCTATCAAGTCTTTGCAAAAAATCCACTTAAATTTTGGTTCGGCTTTTTATAGGACCATCTCCTTGCACAATTAAAAAGTTCAGTCTTAAATAATGGTCATTCGTATTTTGTTGACTAAAAGATATAAAGGCAGTTGCAACCTCAGTCCTAAAGTTAACACACGCAACTTTTGTACTCTTAAAAATACAGTTTGTCGAGTAATGGGAAAGAGATACCTAGAGCTACAATCAAATTACTTCAATTGCATACAGATTCGTGCATGTTGACCTTCATCGTGCTTTCTGTGGAATATCAAGGAAAAAATAACACTTGGAATTGATAATGGACTCCAGGACAAACGTACACACATAGGACAAAGGATCGGCATGACAATCTGCCCCCAACTTCAAAAACAAAAGAAGAATAGAATGTGAGAATTTAAGCAAAGTACCTTCTCTTTCTTTCTTAGAGCCAAAAAATTTCTTAGCTCAGACTGCAACCTGCAAGTATAATTGTTTCATAAGTAAACCATGCTTCACTCTGCCTAATGCAGCATCTACTAGTTCTGCCTACCTACGTTTCTGAGACAATATAGTATCCAACGCCTTTACATGCGGAGACGTGAACAGAAAAACCATGTGCACCCATTGCATATGCATGTCAAACTTTTTTGCTGAATACTAACTCATGGCACTTGCCTTCTGTTAATTCGACTTGATTTTTCTGCTTTCTTTGCCAAAGGGCATTAACCTAGTCAATTGTTGTTGTCAGCATCTCAACACTTGCATGCTTAGACAGTGTCTAACAATCCTTGTCCTTCACAAGACAATTTTCAAAACTTTAATATTTTCCCCTTGAACATTGTTAGGTAACTACCGATAATTTCTCTCTCTCCCCTCTCATAATTTTGAAATTTCCTCTCTCTCACTCACTCTCTCTCTCATTTTTCTCCTCCCCCTCCCTCCTTGTTTGGCCACCACCAGCCACCGCGCACACCACTAGCCACCGCGCACGCCGACCACCACCGTGAGCCACCTCAAGCCGTGACCGCCGTTCGCCCGAGAGCCAAGGACCGCCGTTCGCAGTGAGCTCTAGGGGTGATTTTAGGGACTTTGCTTGCTTGAATCCTTGGTGAGTCATCCCCAACCTTATATTAGTGCTCTAAGTTACTAATAGACATGTATAGATGAGATTTGGAAGCTTTTTGTGGGCTGTTCATAGTGGGATTGCTAAGGATCCGAAAATTGCATTATGTGAGATTTGCATGTTGGGTGACTTGTAGACTTGAAACAAGGTTATGTAGATGGTTATGAGCATGTCTTGTTTAGGTTTAGTTGAAATTTAGTGGATATTTGGGATACGTGAACAGTAACCCGAAATGGTGCCCTATGGGGTGCTTTGTGCGTATTGTTTGTAAATTTTATGGAAATGTCTTGTGTGTTAGGCCTTGTGTGGTTTGGTGCTAGATGGTCCAAGGATGGCCAAATATGTAAGTAATGCTATCTTGTGCCATGCAAAATGATGATGTGAGTTGTGATTGTAAAAGGTGCATTTGGTGCAAGTTGAGGTATATGGCATATTCTTGCATGTTGGTTAGCAATTGGCTTGTGTAAGTGTTAATTGATGGCCTATGTATACTCGGCCTTATGTGATTATGGGTGACTTGTCGATGTGGCGAGTGAATGCTAAGTGCTGAGATTGGATCATAATGATCTCGGCCTTATGAGAGGCTATAAAGTAAGCCATATAGTAAAAGTCACATATTATTTATTATATGGCCCGATGAGCCAATTATTTATTATATGGCCAGATAAGCTGACGAACCAATGAGCCGACAAGATTAATATTATGCTATGGCCGAGCGCTAAAGCGCGTAGTGAGGGTTGGATAGCGAAAGGATGGCTTATATGTCATGAGGGATTGGGTAGTGAGATGATGACGTATATGTCATGAAAGTTGGATAATGAGGAATTGAATTTTGGGTGGGAAGCATTGTCCGTGGTTTATGACATTTTATGCCTTAAGTACGAAGCCTAGTTCGAATCAAGTGCTTGTGAATTTGTGAATTGCTTTTGAATTGAAAATGTGAATGTCTGATGTCGTGTCTTCATTTTGTTAACTTTTGGTCATGTGAATGCCCGTGGTTAGAACTTGCACGTTGTAAGAGTCTGGAGGTACCTTTGTATTAGCATAGGATTAGGTTTGGTTGTGATATCCCAAACTTCGACGATGTGGAATACTGTACTATTCTGAATTTTCGACAGTATGAAATAATCGAAGGACGATCGTCGAAATTAATTGTTTTAGAACAATTAACAAAAAGGGAAAAGAAAGAAGAGAATGGAAACAGAGGCCGTCATCCACGGGTTTCGAACTGCGGACCTCCGCTGTCTCATGCGCGTCTCGTGCGTCTGCCACTCAGCTAAGGCACGACTTGTGGGTTAACAACGCCAAAGGTTTTAATTAAAGTATACAACACACGTTAACGGAGGAGAATCAACCGAAGCCGTCGTCTGTGAGTTTCGAACTCGGGACTTCGGACTGTGCCGTCTCTTACCACTCGACTGAAGTTCAAACGGTGAGACAGAAGCGCCAAAAGTTTTATTTAATGAACACGACACGCGAGTAAGGGAGGAGGGGCAACCGGAGCAACCGAAGTCGCCGCCTCCAAGTTTCGAACCCAGGATC
>BCNH02000004.1:14930082-14941082 GCA_001662345.2 Metrosideros polymorpha var. glaberrima | reverse complement strand
AGTGCTTACCTTTAGCCAAAGCTGATATGTATTCTGAAGCAGAAGATATCGTTCTACGAAGATCCGTGAGTTGTGAGTTGCTGACCTCGACCCCCAATCGAACCTATGATTGGTAACCTCGGTATGAACGCGGCCTGTTGACGAACCTGTGTCAACCAATCCATGCTATAATGCCACGAACAAGAGAATTCGTGATCTTGTTCGATAAGTTGAATTTCGATCGTCACAAGAAAGTCTTGATAAGATCTAGTCCTCAAGAGAACTCAAAGAAGAAAAATTACTCTCCCAAAAATCCATCCCCTTAGAAACCTATAAGCAACCTTATATAGGGTGCTAACTCTAATTCTAACCCTACTAGGATTAAAATTACAAAAATATCCTTAATTAATATAAAAAATTAGTCCAAAAATGGAAAAAGGCCTAAAGGTTCATCTAAACGACTCCAAATCACTAAAAAAAAACGTCATCAATCACTACTAAAGTAATGAGTATTGATCAGCGGCCCACTTCCAAGCGTCCATCCAAATTTGAGCCAATTCGGAGTTCGTCAACTCTAAGCTCCTTCGGAATTCACTAGACCAAGAGTAATCATGCTGCGCTAAGGAGCTTCAGAATCTTCAAGTCTCGAATCCAGGTTGTCTCCATTCCGAATATCTTGAACCAAGATGCCGACAGCTTGTTTGAATTCTTTCGCTCTCGCTTGACTGATCGGGCTTAGTGGATAGACCAACGGGTCCCGAGCACCTCCTCCTCGATAGGGTTTGATGTCCACATCATTCCCTCCCCCGTGCAAAGGATTTGCCCTCAAATCAGCATCTGCATAAAAAAAAGTCAAATCAGAAACATTGAAAGTAGCACTAATACCATACTCACCTGGAAGGTAAAGCTTGTACGCATTATCGTTGACTCTTTCCAACACCATGAATGGTCCATTCCCTCATGGTAGCAATTTAGAACGTCACTGTTTGGGAAAACGCTCTGTGCGCATATGAACCCAAACCCAATCGTCGGGCTCAAACACTATTTTCTTGCGCCCTTTGTTGGCTTGCTTTACATACTGCTCTATCTTGTGCTCAATATTCAGTCACATCTTTTCATGCAAAGTCTTCACAAATTCAGCTTTCTTAGCACCATCCAAATCCACATACTCATCAACAGGCAAATGGATTAAATCTAACGGAGTTAAGGGATTAAAACCATGAACAACCTCAAACGGTATGAATTTAGTAGCAGAATGCACGCTCCTATTATAAGCAAACTCAACATGCGGTAAACAATCTTCTCAAGACTTAATGTTCTTTGTAATGATAGCATGCAACAATGTCCCTAAAGTCCTGTTAACTACTTCGGTTTGACCATCAGTTTATGGATGACAAGTAATAGAGAATAAAAGTTGTGTACCTAACTTCTTCCACAATGTCTTCCAAAAATAGCTAAGAAATTTAGTATGTTGATAAGAAACAATGAACCTAGGCATGCCACGCAAATGTACAACCTCACGAAAGAACAATTCAGCAACATGCTATGCATCATCAGATTTATGACATGATATAAAATGAGCCATCTTTGAAAATCGATCAACAACCACAAAAAATAGAATCCCTGCCATGCTTAGACCTAGGCAATCCTAACACAAAATCCGTAGAGATGTCAACCCAAGGATGCGTCGGAATAGGCAAAGGTGTATACAAACCATGTGGTTTAATCGTAGACTTAGCCTGCTTACATGCGATACATCCCTCACAAACTCATGTGACATCTCGTTTCATGTGTGGCCAATAAAAATGTTCATGCAGCACTTCATAAGTCTTATTGATTCCAAAATGCCCCATTAAACCACCACTATGTGCCTCTCACACTAACAACTCGCGCAAAGAGCATCTAGGCAAACACAACTTATTTTCACGAAAGAGATATCCATCATGCCTATAAAACCTTTCAAACGCAGCATGCTCACAAGCTTCAAATACTCTTCCAAAATCATCATCGTTAGTGTATAAACCTTTGATATGCTCAAAACCTAGATATTTTGCTCCTAGAGTAGTTAGAATTGCGTACCTTCGAGAAAGTACATCGGCTACCACATTTTCCTTACCTTTTTTGTATTTGATTACATATGGAAAAGTCTCAGTGAACTCCATCCATTTGGCATGTTTTTTGTTCAATTTTTGCTGCCCCCTCAAGTACTTTAAGGTTTCGTTGTTGGTGTAGATCACAAACTCCTTTGGCCATAGGTAATGTTGCCAAGTCTCCAAAGTTCGCACCAAAGCATACATCTCCTTATCGTAAGTCGGATAATTCAATGTCGCTCCGCTTAACTTCTCGCTGAAATACGCTATAGGACGTCCTCCCTGCATCAACACAGCTCCAATTCCTATACTAGAAGCATCGCATTCTACCTCAAAAGTAGTACTGAAATTCGGTAAAGATAACAAAGGAGTATTAGTCAACTTATCCTTTAACCGATTGAATGCTCTCTCTTACTGTTCTCCCCATGTGAAACCCACATGCTTCTTGATAACTTCGGTTAAAGGTGCGGCGATGGTGCTGAAATCTTTTACAAATCTACAATAGAAACTGGCTAAACCATGAAAACTGCGCACCTCTCCTACTGTCTTAGGTGTCGGCCATTCACGGATTGCTTTCACATTTTCTTCATCAACCTGTATTTCATCAGCACCAACAACAAAGCCTAGAAATATTAATTTGTCGGTTACAAAACAGCACTTCTTTAGGTTAACATATAATTGCTCAGCCCTTAAAACCTACAAAACAGCTCGCACATGCTCAATATGGTCATCAAGGCTTCGACTATATATCAGGATATCATCAAAATAGACAACTACAAATCGACCAATAAAAGCACGCAGAACATGATTCATAAGTCGCATGAAAGTACTAGGTGCATTAGTTAAACCAAATGGCATGACTAACCACTCATACAACCCGTACTTGGTCTTAATGCAGTTTTCCATTCATCCCCCTCTTTCATCCTAATCTGATGATAACCACTTTTCAGATCAATTTTTGTAAATATGCAAGCTCCATGCAATTCATCCAACATGTCATCTAGCCTAGGAATAGGATGTCGATACTTTACCGTTATGTTATTGATTGCTCGGCAATCAACACACATTCGCCAAGACCTATCCTTCTTTGGCACCAACAAAACAGGTACAGCACATGGGCTAAGAGACTCTCTCACATATCCTTGCTTTAGTAATTCGCTAACTTGCCGTTGAAGTTCCTTTGTCTCTTCAGGATTGCTTCGATATGCGAGTCGGTTAGGCAATTGTGCACCAGGAATCAAATCAATTTGATGCTCTATGCCTCGAATCGGTGGTAAACCTCCAGGTAACTCATCAGGAAAAACATCGTCAAATTCCTGCAACAAAGACACGACAGAACTTGGCAAATTCGGGTCAAGTTCGTTAGTAGTAAATAATGCCTCATTGTACAAAAGTACAAGTATCGGTCGGTCCAGAATCAAAGCTCTCCTCACTTCGCTCGATTTTGCATAAAAATTCTTTTCTCTCTTTTCTTTTCTCTCTCCTTTTCCCTTGGTTTTTACCACTCTACTATTCTCTTCCTCTCCTTTTATTTGCGTCTCAGAATTTCCATGCAAGCCCTCAATTTTATCACTTTTTCTCTCTCTCTCTCAGCCTCACGTTGTAGTTTCAATTGATCTTCATACACCTCAGTAGGTGTCATTGGTACCAATGTGTAAGTCTTCTGATTCATCACCAATGAATATCAGTTAGTGTACTCGTCATGATGTACCTTTCGATCATACTGCCATGGCCTACCAAGTAAAAGATGCCCTGCTTGCATAGGTATAACATTACACACCACCTCATCTTTATATCACCCTATCTCAAATGGAACTCGGACTTGCTTCGATAATTTTACTTCACCACTATCATTTAACCACTGCAATCTATATGGTCATGGATGCTTTGCAGTCTTCAATCCCAACTTCTCCACCATGGTACAACTTGCTACATTTGTACAACTACCTCCATCAACAATCAAACTACAAATCTTACCATTCACCAAGCACCTTGTATGGAACAAGTTATCGCGTTGCTGATGATGTTCCTCCTCCTTGACTTAAACACTAAGAGAACGCCTAACGACCATCAATTCACCCTTGACTGGCATCTCAACATCACTGCAGTCATCCAACAGTGGCATGTCAACATCCTCTTCCTCCTTATCACTTTCAGATTGAACATCTCCAGGTTTAGTCATTATCATCACCCTCCTATTAGGGCATTGATTTGCCATATGACCCCTGCCCAAACACTTAAAACATTTAATTTCACGTGTTCTAGTGTTAGAGTTTTCAATTTTACTTGAAGCCGGATTCGAACCAACTCTGCCATCTTTCTCCTTCTCCTTTAAAGATTCGGCCTTGGTGTTGTTTCCTTTCCAAATCGGCTTCTCATCTCTCTTCCAATTAGACTTCCAATTCGAGCTTGAACCTCTACCACTCTTGTAATTTCGATCCAACTTCAATTGTCGCTCAACTTTGATGGCTTTGTCCACTAATTCCTCCAATTCAACATAGTGTTGCAGCTCTACCACACTTGCTATATCTGGACTCAAACCACACAAAAATCGTGACATTGTGGCCTCATGGTCTTCCACCGCATTAGCACGGATCATAGCAATCTCCATCTCTTTATGGTATTCTTCCACACTCCTATTGCTTTGTGTGAGATTTTGCAGCTTATGGAACAGGTCTCTATGGTAATGACTAGGTATAAAGCGCCTCCTCATCACCGCTTTCATCTCATCCCACATTTCTATTGGTCTTTCATCATTGCATCTCCTGCTAGTCACAAGTTGATCCCACCAAATTATCGCAAAATCAGTTAATTCAACAGTTGCAATTTTTACCTTTTTGAGCTTCAAATATCGCTGGCAATCAAAGACCATCTCCGTCCATTTCTCCCATTCTAGATACGCATCAGGATCATTCTTTCCTTGGAAAGATGGAATTTTCATCTTGATATTGCCAAGTTCATCATCTTCTCGATGTCTAAATCCTCGGCGTCCGTTTCTCCTCTCAAACCCGTCATCTCGATCATCTTCAATATTGGACACATATGCATCATCAAATTGCCGCTGCCATCTAGGTTGTGCCCTAGGCTCCTCTCGCTGATTTTGTGGCCTCCCTTGTGGTGGCTCTCGGTCATCATCAAGTCTCGTCTCACATCTTGCAACTCGGGTGCTAAGTGCTTCAATTTGTAAACTCAATTGCTGGATACCTGCTAGAATCGCATCATCCCTTGGATGAGTGCCATCCTCCCTTTGATTCACACTTTCCTGGCCTGAGCCTGATATTTTTTTTTTTAATCTTTAAACCTGCAAGAAAACGTTAGTGATAAAAGAAATATCACCAGACACTCCCTCATGTTTTTTGCTCAAGGTGTTTGTCACTCCTCTCGTGTTTAACTCAATTTCGGCTTTTTTTTTTCAATTAAACTCACACACTCTTGCCTTTGACCTCTCATTTCCTTCTTGCAAGCTCTTTATTAGACTTGAATCCAGTCTCACAAGCCCCTCACAACAATTGATAAACCACCACGCAAGATCAAATTCAGCAATATACCGCTTAACTCAGCAATTCAGGAATATTTTTTTTTGCTAGATTCGGATTCAAATTCAATTCTCACACTGAATTTTTTTTTTATTTAGTCCAACTATCAATGATAAACGAGTCGCCCTCTTGAAAAAAAAAATTTGACGAACTCAATTACAATAAGAAAATAATATGGATAACTAGACCTTGTAGAACCTGGAACCTCGCTCTGATACCAGATGATATGAATTCTGAAGTGGAAGAAATCGTTCTACGAAGATTCGTGAGTTGCGAGTTGCTGACCTCGACCCCCAATCGAACTTGTGATTGGTAACCTCGGTATGAACGGGACCTGTTGACAAACCTGTGTAAACCAATCCATGCTATAACACCACGAACAAGAGAATTCGCGATCTTGTTCGATAAGTTGAATTTTGATCGCCACAAAAAAGCCTTGATAAGATCTAGTCCTCAAGAGAACTCAAAGAAGAAAAATTACTCTCCCAAAAATCCATCCCTTTAGAAACCTATAAGCAACCTTATATAGGGTGCTAACCCTAATTCTAACCCTACTAGGATTAAAATTACAAAAATATCCTTAATTAATAAAAAATTCGTCCAAAAATGGAAAAAGGTCTAAAGGTTCATCTAAACGACTCCAAATCGCTAAAAAACCGTCATCAATCACTACTAAAGTAATAAGCATTGATCAGCGGCCCGCTTCCAAGCATCCATCCAAATTTGAGCCAATTCGGAGTTCGTCAACTCTAAGCTCCTTCGGAATTCGCTAGACCAAGAGTAATCATGTTGCGCCAGGGAGCTTCAGAATCTTCAAGTCTCGAATCCAGGTTGTCTCCATTCCAAATATCTTGAACCATGATCCCGACAGCTTGTTTGAATTCTTTCGCTCTCGCTCGAGTGATCGGGCCTAATGGATAGACCAACGGGTCCCTAGCACCTCCTCCTCGATAGGGTTCGATGCCCACATCAAAAGCACACCCACAACTCAAGAAATGCCATGTGAAGTACCAAACCTGAAAGAAAGACCAGTAATCACCAACCCAGAAAGAGAAATGAATCAGAAGGACCTTGAATTCTTGATTTCTAAAGTCTAGCAGAGTGTGATTTCGCCCCGTCAAATGGCAAGTAAAACCACAGAGCGAGAGATGGGTTGTTAATTGGTAACAAGAAAAACAAATCTAGTTATTTTAACCAGAATCTGAAACAACCCCCCCAACAAGGAATCTTTCCCACAAATCTAGTTGGGGAGCAGCCTCAACAAGGAGTGTCACAGAAGCTCACCGAGATTTAAGATTCTTTTGCGCATCAACTCATCAAACAAAAAGCATAACCACCCACAAAATAAATAGATCCAGCACAAAATCAAAGCACTCAACACCAATAATTAAGCAATCTGACCAAGATTCACACAACAAAAAAGGACGAAAGAGCAGAAGCCGATCAACAAATGCTCTACCAACCAGATCCAACAAAAGCAAGCATATAAGAACCTGCACCTCGAACTATTCCACGCTCTGCTTTAGCTAAGGGCGCCACCTAGAAACCCGAAAACCCTAATCGATTTGACGGATCTAGAGAGAGGGAGGGAGAGAACTCACTTCTGCTATGCAGAGAGGAGATAGAAAGACACGAAGATCCTTGCCGAGGAATGAGAAGAACCAACTGAGAAGAACGAGAAGAACCCACGAGAAAGTGAGGTTTTCGAGATCGTTGTTCCCACTAAGAAAGGGAGAGGGGTATGAGGACGACAGAGAGCGCAACGGTAAGACTCGGAGAGAGAGAGTGAAAAAAGAACAATTTCTATTTTTTTTTTCAAAAATAGAGAAGTAAAAAAAAATTGTTTTCATTTTATTTCCAGAAACAATGCATGACTTGTTCAAATTCAAAATAGTTTAAATTAGTCTATTTTTATCTCATGTAGTTATTATTATAGTTATTATTGTAAGGGACTAATAATCCATTCTTATCTCATATAGTTTTAACTGTAACGGACTAATTCCAATTCAAAATATTTTGAATTAGTCCATTCATATCTCATGTAGTTATTGTAACAACAAGAAGATAAATTCTATATATACAAAAGCTATCCTATATTTAAAAGGAGGCCTAATACAAAAAAAAAAAAAAAAGACCTCAAACTTTAACTTTTGTCCCAATTTTACCTTTTGCTTCATAAAATACCTCCAACTTTAAGTCGAGTCTCAATTATACCCTAAATTTTTTTTTATCCCATAAAAAACCTTCAACTTTAGGTTAAGTCTCATTTCTACCATAAACTTTTTTTGTCTCATAAAAAACTCTCAACTTTAGTTTCAGTACCAAATCAACCCTAAAGTATTTTTGTCTCGTAAAAAAAACCCCAGCTTTAGATTCGGTTTCAATTTTACTCTAATTTTTTTTTGTCTCATAAAAGATCATCAATTTTTCATAAGCCCAAATCTGCCTTTATTAACACAGCTTTGATGATTTTACGCTCGGTCTTCGATCTCTCATGTTAGGGAATGTTCCATCTTTCGCGGTCAGAGAGCTCTTGTTCGGAACGCTAGAATAGCTTGTGCTTGGGAGTAATCCATCTCTCAGTTGTCAACAAGAAATTTTGGATGAAAGGTTAAGGAAGACAGATCTATTACTCAAGTAAAAATCTGTTGTTTTTTATGAGATTGTTAAAATTTTAGGATAAAACTTGGACTGGATAATAAAATTGGACAAGACTTAAAGTTGGAGGTTTTCATAGGACAAAAAAAAGTTTATGATAGAATTGGGACATGACCTCAAGTTGAGGGTTTTTTATTGGACAAAAAAAAGTTTAGTGTAAAATTAGGACTTGACCTAAAAGTTGGAGGTTTTTTATGAGACAAAAGGTAGAATTGAGACAAAAGTTAAAGTTGGAAGTTTTTTTAGGGTATTAGGCCTTTAAAAGGATAAGTGAAACTCATACTCAACTTAGAGTAATTTTTACACTTTCTATGCAAAGCATGTGTTTAAACGCATGGCAATCATACTAGAATAGGGACTAAAGCGAAGCTTGGGTGTTGCCAGTCACAAATCGAATCAGCATTGCAATTTACTTTAGTCACTCAACCAAAAATTGAATAAAAAATTGCTTTAATTAAGCAAGAAAAAGGAGAAGACACCCAGGAAAGCATATGCGCAAATATGCATTGGTATATGATGCACATATTTGCATTCAATGCTCAATTTTGCCCCAAGCACTAGTGTTTGAATCTTTTGAACTACACATAAGACTAAATTAGGAACCTAATTAGGTTGTTTGTTAAAGAAAGGAATAGAATAGAAAATATAAAGCCAATATAGCTCAAGTAAGGGTTCCAGGTTAATTATTTGGTGGACTAAAGGATGTCTAGATAAATTTAGCTCAGCATTTGAATCCACTAGTGATGAAAAATACCCAACAACACGGCACACAATCACTAAGATTCGACAACTAAAGGCACGTTCATTTCTTGGAATCCTAGCTAGGGACTATTACGGAAGCGAAAACCATTACCATAAGAAAGGGACTACTTTTGCTGGGGAAAATTGTCTATAAAGTCTTAAATCGATTATACGACGGCCAATTCAGTCCTAAACCTTTCAATTGTGCCAATTTAGTCCTAAACCTTTTGACGATTTGCCAATTTTTTCATAAACCTTTCAATTATGCCAATTCAATCCTAAACTTTTTGAAGATTTTCCAATTTAGTCCTAAACATTTTGAAATTTTGTCAATGTAGTTATTTTGGCTAACTATCCAAACAATATTTTTAAGACTAAATTGGGAAAATTTCAAAAGGTTTAGGACTGAATTGATATTTCATCAAAAGGCTTAGTACTAAATTGACAAAATTGAAATGTTTAGGATTAAATTGGCCACCGTACAATAGGTTTAGGACTTTTTGGATAATTATCCCACTTTTGCAGCCCAAGTGACAAAAATTCAGTAAGAAAGAGGAGGGAAACAAATATTGAACCAATGAGTTAGTTCATCAAGAATGCAATAAAAGCAGGTCTGCCCAACCTGTCTACCTGTACTATTGCATTTTCAAGCTTCCAATTCATCTCAGCTCACCTGGATTCATCTCTCCGATTGACTACCAAGTCGTGGAATGTACTCAAATTTGTGTGCAATCATGTCGAAATCACAGCTCCTCCTCCTTGAAACGAAGTCTATAATGACAATGATATATCGCGTAACCATTTGTGGTGTGCTTGCTTAATTTGGAAATTTTTTTGGTTTCTTTTGGCCATGAGGAAAGATTAAGTGAAAATTGATCACATATCATGAATGGGAAGTGAATGAATCATGTAATGGAATGCAAGAGTAACGCTGAAAGTGACAAATACTATGAACTAAGGATCAATACTAGCAATTGATCCTCATGTTAATCGTTGAGTTGGAGCATATAACATGTAAAAGTTAATGAGTGTGAGGCATTCATTCAAGGGAAAATCATTGCAAACATGTCATCAATTTACCCCACTATACTAATGTCAGCTTCCGAAAAGGTGAACACTAGCCATATTTAGAAATTTACTTGGTAGAATAATGAATTGAATACCGCGGTATGAGCACAGGATTGTCAAAAACTGGGGATACACGTTGGACTCAAATGACTATATTAGCCCTAAAATGGATCCAATTTAATGCTCAGTCACTTTAGCTAAATAGAAAACCAATTTATTTTATCAACTTAGCTAATATGTAATTTGAGTTTGTTTCTGCATTTCAGAATAATTTAATATTCAGTCTGTAGATGGTAAAATTGTTATTTCATTGATAACTTATAAACAATTAAGCATCCACTTTTCAAATCTAAAAACAAGTGGTGATATATTATTGGGTTTGTAGATGGTAAAATTGCTATTTACCGATGACTTACAATCAGTTGACCGAATTGATAATTTACCAGTCCCCTTTTACTTACCATCGATATTTCAAATATACTACCAACGTTACATAGTTACCATATAAGGAATAAAATCCCACTTTTGGCAGACAAGTATTAGAAATTGATTTAACTCTATCGCCGATGGGTAACATAATCAGCAGTTCAAAATCATCAAAAGAAAATATAGCTAAAAGAGCCCAACCAAACTAGTAAAAGAAAACAAATATCTATACATAATTAAGAACCATTTAGCTATAGTGGTGAAAGGACTAAAATTCAAGATAAATTCAAGTAGATAGTATTCACCCTCACTAGGCCAAGCTGGTATAGCAAAACGAAGCACGAATGTAATGGCTATGTGACATGCACCAGTGCACCCATTTTCTCTACTTTAACTTTGATAATTGAGATATATAGATTCGATTATGCTAATTTAATTGTCAGTGTAGTTACTGAATTAACCTACATCGAATGTCCACCTTTTAATCATATTTAATGTTGAC
>BCNH02000004.1:14906784-14928392 GCA_001662345.2 Metrosideros polymorpha var. glaberrima | reverse complement strand
AAAATTAAAATTACAAAATTAAAATTAAAATTATCAAAAATATTAAAATATTATTATTTTGGCCAGCTGGCAGGCCACGTCACGTCAGCGCCGGCCAACCAAATGGACTGAATTGGTACAAATGCAAAAAGGTTTAGGTGGTCCAGAACTCATTCTGGAAGAGAGAAGTAAAAAAAATTACTTCTTTTTGGGGGCTCAAAACTCATTCTGGAAGAGAAAATGCCTTCTGGAGTAAAAAAAAAAAAAAGAAGCTATTTTAACAAACGGATTTCTGCTCCAAAAGTGAAAAAAATGCTCCAGAAGTATAATAGTGAAATTTTTTAACAAACGCATTTTTGCTCCAAAAGCACTTCTGAAGTAGAAATTCTACTCTAAAATGGTTACCATGCACCCCCATTAACTAACTCCTATGGTGAGGTATCATTTTAATTCTAGTGCTTAACAATGACAGCTTGAAAATTTACTATATAATTTGACATTACGAAATTCCTCACTTGCTCAGTCACTTACAAAACTAAAAGCTAGCATACTAGTCCGGTAAAGTTATTGATTCCCTAGTCCATAGCAATGCTTTGCCACCATAAAAGCGGAGCTACGTTGGTCAGTTATTAACTTAAGTGGTAACTTACTATTTCCAACACCAAGATTTAGCTCTTAATAGTAACACCAAGATTTGGCATCGTAAGTTGAAGGGTAATTAATTTCTCTGGTGATAAGTTGATATGAACATCTTAAAAGCAGGGCTATGTTGGTAAGTTCTTAATTACAGTGGTAACTTATTATTAACACTGCTGAGATTTAGTTTTGAGGCGGTAAATTTATAAAATAGTTGCATAAGTTATTAGTACATTAATGCCGTAAGTCCGATGGAAAATTAAATAGTCATGTGATAATTTACTATATGAAAGTGTTGGTAAATTCCCTATATATTTTGAAAATAGACAAAACATTTTCAATGAACTATGTGTATTGTGCAAACGATGTATCCTCTGCATACACAAGTTCATATATAGATGATATTAATAACATGACGTTTGTGTTGGTGGAAAGATTCCGTAACCTGCAAATGCACAATATGATACCGAGTGGAAAGTGTCAAAGTTTGGTGACCTTTCGATTTTGGTGAATGTCACGACCTAAATTTCGCCAAACCTAGGTGAATGGATTAATAAGTAGATTAATAAATTAACTAATCTAGCTCGAGTCCTCCCAAACTCTACCAAATCGCGATTTAGGTTCAAATTCTTAAACATGCAAAAGATTTAAATTGGAGCCGCCATTAATCAGTTTTTCGGTAGGTCGATTAGACACCTAAATAAAACATTATGGAGATAATGTTCTATTCCTACGAACTAGAGATTATGAATTCAGGCACTGATTACGCTAGATATTTATCTAACGCCCTTTCGGTACCATTTTCATCTCATAAAAAATGTTTGCAGGCAGCTTGAATTAATTTTAAACTAAAGTCCTAACATGTGAAAATGATCATGCGGGCTGTGCAATCATTATTTAACACTCAATAAATGAAAGCATTTTTGGGAAGTAAGGGAAAAGATAACATACCTAGATGCTACAACATAATCCCTAACACTTATCTCCCAAGCGTAAAACTTAGACTAATGCGATTATTTTTGGGATTTTCACTTATTTAATGAAACGAAATGAATGCAATTTTATACTAAAATGAAATGCATTTATTTAAATGACCTAAGTTTAATGACATGCGAATTAAATGACATGCATTTATGATCCTAACTTACCTTGACTAAATGACGGGCAAATAATGTCATGCAACTATGTCATATATCATGCATTTAATTTAAATTAAATCTAAGTGACATAATTAAATGAATACATGTGACTAAACATTTATACAATATGAATGTGTCTAAGTATTATGCTAAATGAACATAAACACGGCACTAAAGTGAACCTAGATATGATTCTAATACATGTACCTAGACAGGATTCTAAGGGTGCGTTTGGTAACGTTTCTATTCTTGGGAACAATTTCTGTTCAAAAATAGTTCTATTTCTGTTCTCGGGAATAGTTTCTGAGTAAAAGAAATCATTTGGTAACTGCACAAAATTTCTGTTTCGGGAATAGAAAAAGAACACAAATGTGTTTGGTAACTACATAAAATTTCTGTTTTCGGGAACGATTTCTCTTCCCAAGTCATCTCCACCTTCCTAATTTTTTTTCATTTAATTATAAAAATGTCAGTGAAAGCGGTGGTAGGCAATGATGACGATGGTGGTGGTGGCCGGCGGAGGTGGCCGGTGGCGGTGGTGGTGGCGGCAGTGGCTAGCGGAGTCGGCAGTGGGCAATGAGGAAGTGGTGATTAGCGACCGTGGCGGTGGGCGGCAAAGGTAGCTTGTGGTGATGGCGGCGAAGGTGGGCGGCAGCGATGGTGGTTGACGACAGTAGAAGGTGGAGGTGGTCGATGGCGGTGAGTGGGGGTGGTGGCGGTGGCCAGGGGTGGTGGGTGACAGAGGTGGCTGATGGCGATGGCCAGTGGCGGTGGGTGGCAGAGGTGGGCGGCGACGGTGGCCGGCGGAGGTGGCCGATGGCAGTGGCCGAGGGTGGTGGTGGTGGCCGGCGAAGGTGGCTGACGAAGGTGGTCGGCGGCGGTGGCTTGCGGTGGTGGCGGCCGGCGGCGGGAGGTGGACACATAAGCGACGGTGGAAAGAGTGGTGAGAAAGAGCGACAGTAAGAGTAAGAAAAATAAGTTGATTCTTTTTTAAGTGACCTTATTTCTCAAAAGTGATTCTGAAACAAAAAAGCAATTTTTTTTTGCTTCTTGTTTCTATTCCAAATCTATTCTCGGGAACAGAAATAGGTTTTGAGAACAAAAAGTTACCAAACCGGTTTCGGTTTCAAATCTGTTCCCGAAAAGAACAGAAAAACAGTGAAATAGAAACGTTACCAAACAGAGCCTAAATGAACCTAGACTAGATGATGTACAAAAATATGATATGCATTTGAGAGTATTTTTGGATGAATTTCGGAATTAAAAGCTAATGAAATTTAAACTATCCTAAATGAAGATTATTCTAAATATCTAGGAATTAATTAAAATTAAATCCAAAAAATAGTTTAGAAAATCTTATCCCTAATTCTAAATATTTTAGAAATGAAATATTATCTAAAATGATGCAATCTAATCTATATGTAATGTTATTTAAAAAATGAATCTACCCTATGAGATAACGTTTTAGAAACGTTATCTTTCTAAAATGCATGCAATCCTATGAGATAGGATTTCCTAGGATGATTTTCAAGCTCGCTGAAGATGATTTTCAAGATGGATTTCCTAATAAAATCCACCTTTCTATTTATTTTTGAATTAAAATGAATTTCGAATTTCTTTTATTTTTTGGAAAAGATTTCCTCCACAATCTTGTTTAATTAATTTTAAAAAATGACTTAAAGTTGGCGGACCAAAATCTATAAAATTATAGATTGTGTTGTCCAACTTTCCATGTGTATCAGGGCACTATTTTAAGATTAAAACAGGATTGCTGATATCGCCATGTTGTCGGTTAAATAAGGATAAAATCCTTATTTATTTTCAAATTAATTTTAAAATTTTAGAAAGATTTTTGAAAAATATAAAATCAAAGGAGGTTATGGAGATATTCTAAAACACTCAATTTCAGATCATATTTTCAAAAAAAGTTGTTAACATCAAATGTTATTCTATGTGCTTGTTAAGGGATAGGCGAAAATTTAGGATGTCACGTGAACAACTTTTTTCCTTAATCAGCCATAACAGCAAAAACAATCATACTCTTAAACTCAGTGTAAAGCTTCTCATCATTGTCCTCATTTTTGTTATCCACTTCTACACCAACAGCAATTTAAACTACATCAACTAGTGCAAAAATAGCCTTCTCCTTACCTTTCAAACTAGAAACAGCCTCTTTTGTTACAGCAACAGAGAAAGGCTCACCAATCCTTTCCTTTTGCAGACAGTTTTTCACCACTTTGCAACTTCACATACTCAGAGTAAACATACTCAACTTGCCTTTCAAAAGAAAAATTACTCAATCGAATGATGTCTACAATAGACTTTTCACTATTACCGCCTTCTCTTGCTAAAGCGACAAAATTATTTAATTGTTTGGCCAATCCTTCTTTTGCTAAGATCTCTTCTTTAGTAAAAGAGTATGGGCCTTGAGTCTTACCAGGATATTCTTCTTCATTTGTGGACGAGCCAAAGAGATCGTACACTGTAGGAGCGTCCATTACCCTAGGACCAAGGCTCGTACGGCAATTGGAGCGGTGAGAACCAATTTGCACTTTCGTCGAACCAAGAGCAGATTTGGGTGCCATAGAAGGTTTTATGAGAGATTGATGAGAGAAAGTTTGATTTTTGGGGCAGAGATCGAACAGAATGGATTATTCGATCTCAATGTGGTTCGAGAGAGAAAGGGAAGAAGTCTATAATCGTGAGAATGCAGAGAGACTAAACAGACTTATAAAGCAATTTTCAAAAAACTGTAAAAGGCAGTTATTGATATTTTTGAAAATCCTATCCGAAAAATTAGGGATTGAAATGCTATAATAAACAGTTTTGGAAATGATTTTTTCAAAACGATTCAAGCAATATCAATCATTATGTTTAACCAAATATGAAAAGATATGTTTAGATACGTGCCTTGGCACTTTGGTGACATAGAATTTAGGTGCCAAAATTTGAATTTTGACCTTAGACGATGATAAGTTTCTAGGTACTTTACCTTAGATGTTAGTAATACCTTAGATGTTGCTAGCCCACAACATTACAAATAAATTGAATGCAATCAATCTCCCTTATGAATGCAGATTAGTAATACCCAATTCATTACAAATAAACTCAAAAGCATTCTTTTCAAGAGGTTTGGTAAAAATGTCAGCTAATTGGTTTTTTAAATTAATAAACTGAATATTGACTTCACCATTATACACATGATCACGAATAAAATGACGCTTGATTTCAATATGCTTAGCTCTTGAGTGAAGATTGGATTCTTTGTGAGATTGATTGCACTTGTGTTGTCACACTTGATTTCAACATTTGAATCTTCAATTCCAAAATCTCTTAGTTGTTGTTTCATCTATAGTATCTGAGCACAGTAGCTTCCAAGAGGTACATATTCTGCCTCAGCAGTTGAAAGGGCCATAGTCTATTGCTTTTTAGAGTACTAGGAAACCAGCATGTTTCCAATTAATTGACAAGTCCCTAATATACTTTTCCTGTCAATTTTACAACCAGCAAGGTCGGCATCTGAGTATCCAGAGAGAGTAAAATTTGACCCTTTGGTATACCATAAACCAAGTGAAGGATATGTGCCAACATATTTAACGATCCTTTTAACAACAGTAAGGTGAGATTCCTTAAGATCGGATTGAAATCTAGCACAAATACAAACACTAAACAGAATGTCAGGTCTAGAAGCAGTTAAATATAACAAGGATCCTATCATGCTTCTATATAACCTTTGATAAACCTTTTTGTCCTTCCCATCCTTGTCCAATTTTGAGAAATAAGACATTGGAGTCTCAATCTTCTTGCAATTCTCCATGCCAAACTTCTTGTTGATTTCTCTTGCATATTTTTCTTGAAAGATGAAGGTGCCTATCTTGGTTTGCTTTACTTGAAGACCAAGGAAGAATGTCAATTCTCCCATCATGCTCATCTCGACTTCACTCTACATAATCTTGGAAATTTTCTTGCTAAGAGATTCATTAGATTATCAAAAAACAATGTCATCTACATAAATTTGTACCAAGAGTATATTCTTGCCTTCCCTTTTTTATAAACAGTGTAGTATCAACTTTACCTTTTTCAAAGCCATTGTCTACTAGAAAGTTGGTTAGTCTTTCACACTAGGCATGAGGTGCTTGTTTCAAAATCAGGTGGTTGTTCCACATATACTTTTTGTTTTATGTAGGCATTCAGGAATGCACTTTTGACGTCCATACGAAAAAGCTTAAAATCATGATAGCAAGAAGTAGCCTTATGGCTTCTAACCTGGCAACAGGTGCATAAGTTTCATCATAGTCCATTCCTTCTTTTTGCAAGTAGCTTTTTGTGACCAGTCTTACTTTGCTTCTTGTCACCTTGCCTTTGTCATCCAGTTTGTTCCTGAATACCCATTTTGTTCCAATAACAGGATGATCTTTTGGTCTAGGTACAAGTTCCCAAACTTGGTTGATTTTAAACTGATGAAGTTCTTCTTGCATAGCATCAATCCAGCTTTCATTTGAGAGTGCTTCTTCAATTCTTTTTTGCTCAACTTCAGATAGGAGTGCTAGGGCACTCATCATTTCCTTCAGTTTTGACCTTGTCTTGATGCCATCATTTAGATTTCTGATCATGAGTTCTGTGGGATGACTGGATTTGTGTTTCCAGTTTTTGTTTAGTCTTCTACTTTGTTGCTTGCTAGCCTCAGAGGATTGAGATCCACTCACATTAGTAAATGCGTGAGATTCTTGAATATTGTTAGAACTTTGAATCTGTTTGGATGCTTCCAAGGTTTCATTACGAGAAGATATAGGCATTGCTTAAAAAGCTTGAGCAGGATCAAATTCTTCAAGAAGTTCATATGTTGAAGCAAGTTCTGAGGATCTGATAGGCTCAGACGTTTGAGACAATTCTTTAAACTTCACATTCATAGATTCTTCTACTGTACAAGAATTCTTGTTGCATCCTCTGTATGCTTTGCTTGTAGTGAAGTATCCAAGGAAGATTCCTTCATCTGATTTCTCATTAAACTTGCTAGGACAATCATTAGCATTTTTTAAAATAAAAGCATTTGCAACCGAACACACGAAAATATTATATGTTTGGTTTTCTATTTTTGAACAACTCATAGGGGGTTTTCTCTAAAATGGGTCTTAGAAAAACACGATTAATGATCTAGCATGCAGTTGAAACAGTTTCAGCCAAAAAATGAGATGCAATTTTATTCTCAATTAAAAGAGTTCTTGCCATTTCTTGTAAAGAACGATTTTTCCTTTTGACAACTCCATTTTGCTTAAGAATATAAGGAGAGGAAAAATTATGTTGAATTACATTTTCATCACAAAATTCTGAAAAATTTTGATTTTCAAATTCTCCCCCATGATCAGTTTTAATGCAAGAAATAGTGTGTCCTTTTTCATTTTGAACTTTCTTTGCAAAATTTGAAAAATGAGAGAATGCATCACTTTTATGTGCAATGAAGAAAACTCATGTAAATCTTGTATGGTCATCTACAATAACCAAACAATTATTCTTACCACCAAGGCTTACACTTTTTGTCGGTCCAAAAATGTCCATGTGAAGTAGCTGCAAGGCACGGTTAGTACTAACTTGATTAATGGATTTAAATGAACTTCTAACCTATTTACCAAGAGTGCATGCTGAACATAATTCTGACTTTTCATACTTCATCTCTAATAGACCTCGAACAAGTTTCTTTGAGGATAGCTTTGAGATCTATTTGATGTTTATATGTCCAAGCTTTCTATGCCAAAGCTCATATTCATCTTTAATGGATACTAAGCACCGAAGGTCTTCAGACTTTACATCTAAAAGATAGATATTTCCATGTCTTTTCCCAGAGAATGACTGCTTGTTATCTCGACTAGATCCTGAACATTTGTCTTCTTGGAAGCAAATCTTGTAACCAGCATCACATAATTGGCTTATGCTTATCAAATTGTAGTTCAATCTTGTGATCCCAAATTCAGTTTATAATTATCCACATTAAGTTACGTGATACATATCCATATTAATCACATTGGGTTATGTGATGATCACTCTTGATAACTCTTGATGGAAGAGTTATTTGTAAAGAGCTGCTAATGGAATATAAATAGGTCGTCTAAGCCAAACCCTCTTAAAAAGTGAAACACACCATCGATGTTAGAGATAACAATTGGGTAGAAGTACCTATTTAGATGTTCAATGCTCCATGAGTACGTTCTTCATCGAACTTCATCAATGGCTGGAGGTTAGTAAAGATTTTATCACGTTTCCGCATACAACCCTGGTTATACATGAGTTATGCTCGTCCATGTGTAATCGGGATATTCAGTCCCTTTCAATTTTTATTCTAACATTTTTTTTCTTTTGATAATCTAATCGCGGTGATTGAGAGTCCGCTCTATCTAGGGAAGAATGGATATAACATCAGCTTCCTATATAATTAATCTACCAAAATTAGAACATGCACATGTCAACATTGTCAGGTATCTCAAATAAAGATGTCCACATTCAATGATTCTTAAAAATGTAATAGCACTAAGCTCCAAGCTCATAAACTACAATTAGGGGAAAAAAGATGACTCCTCTCATATCTAAGCACAAAAATTGGTTCTCTTTTATGTTGGTCTTGGAGATGTGGCCCCCCACTTTCCAATAGACTGACAGTCTCAAAGTCTTTGCCAAGGACTTGTAGACATCGTGAGACCTAGTCTATTGATATTCCGAGTTCAGAATAAAACTTCGATATACTTCTATTCATTTGATGTGTTAAAATAAACATGAAGTGCCAATATTTTAGTCATTATTTCAAGTTTAGCTAGACATTCAAATTGCATTTGAATAAGTGCATCTGCTGAAGTACTTTGGGTTTAGCCTCCATGACTCTGTCATTGTGATTGATCACCTTGTGGGATTCGATGATCCCTTTGTTAGAATTGGTCATTAAGATTGATTTATTGCAACATCGCTCCAGCCTGCCAAAGTTGACAATGCTTGTTTTTTTATAACAAAAACCGAGAAAGGATTCAAACGAAACGCATCGAAGTTTACTGAAGCAAGGCACACCGGAGATAATGCTTAGTCACCTGTTCAGCATGCTTTGAAGGTCCCAGAGACTAATGAGTTAAGAAGCCAGAATTACAAATAGAGATCTCTGTAAGTCATACAACTTAGAAGCCATAATTGGCTAAATATGCAGAGAGCCATGTGCCAGTTTGCGAGAATCGGTCAATATGAATGATTCAATGCACGTCAGTTAACATGTAATGCATAAAACAAGGTCGGCCAACGGTTTCCTGGATGCTTTATAATTTCTTTTGCCAGCTTAATCATCAGGCATTTCTTAAAGTATTAGGACGGGCCCACGGCAACATCATCAGGCATTTCTTAAAGTGATGTCCGCATCGCACAAAGTCAACTCTTTAAAAATAGTACTAGCACATGATTATGAGCTCATAGACTTTGATAATTAAAAAATATTAGTTCCTCCCGGATCTCAAGTAGGAATTATGTTTTGATGATGTTTTCGGAGGTGTGGCTCTTCACCCTCTCAATAATGCTTGCAGATTATCTAATATATTTTTTAAAAAGGCAAAAAGAAAAGAACTTGTTAACAAAGCGGGACTAGTCTATGGTAAATCTTCATACTTGTAGTAGGAATTTAGTGTACTAGTGGATTCTTCCATGTTTTTAACACCGAAAGCTCTTAATGAGGTCCATCCGCGATTCCAAGATATTTCCTTGGATAATCTTAATTGCGGTAGTGAGAGGCCCCATATATTCTATCAATATATTAGGGCAGTCCTAGATCAACATCGTTAGCCATTTCTTTCAAACGATTGTTCACATAGAACAAAATCTGAAGTCCTAAAAAAATACATTAGCACAAGGCTCTAAGGTGGGAGAAAGAGAGGTTGAATTTGGACAAAGGTGGTGTTGAGAAACGGCACTTGCTACGAGGGGCATTCCTCTATTGGGATGTGATTCATATTCCCCATCGACAAGAAAACACAGGGATTTCGCTCTCTAGTGAGCAGGTAGGGATCCAGGAGGGCCGCCTTGTGGGGGTTGCAAGGGGCAATGCCCTTGAGCCACCTAGGGCTTTTATATTTTGGGTTCATATTTTATTGGTAGTTTAGGCTTAAATATAGAAATGGCTACTAAGAAATATATTGTCTTTCTTTTGTAATTGAGAGTTGTAACAGGGAGGTGGAAGATACTAATTATAGTGGAATCATCTGCTGGATATAGCCCTAGTTTAAGGGTGAACTAAGATAAATCTTGTGTTTTGATTTTTCTTTCTCACATTTAATTTCTATTTCATTAGGTTTGTGTGCCTAATCCTAACATTCATGTATTCTCTCCTCTTGTGTTCGCGACGGGCTTGTCGTGTTGGGTATCTAAAAGCCCATGAGTCTACAACGTGCGTGAATGGCTGGATATGGCTCGAACAAATCCAACATGCCACATGTCGGGCCTAGAAAGTATGAGAAAAGGCAAAAAAAACCCGAAACCCGTGTGAGAAGGAGTTTGGAGAGACGATTAAAACATGAAATAGGAGAAAATATTTGGTGATTTGCGAGCCTCACGTCAACTATTGACATGGCGTGTATTCATACTGAGCCAATTATAAATCGACACATATATACTGACATAAATTAAATAAAAAATAAAAAGTTTCTCTGTTCCTCCTCTTTCATCTGGAATCACGCTGGAATCGCCTCTGAGCTCAACCTTTAGGCCTCCTCCGGTCATCACCACCGGCGGAGTCGCCGACGCCGCATCCAGGCCGAATGGCTGCACGTCCAAGCCAAGCAGATGTCGCGCTCACTGGCGAGTTCCACCTGCGAACTCCGAGATTTGAAATGGCTTTAGATCTTGCAAAGTTTCATCTATCTTGCACCACCTGCTTCTTTGCCATCGCTCTCTGCGCTACCACCTCTTGTTCCACCGACAACGCCGCTGCCCTCCTCCACAGCAGCGCGGTCGCTGGGACCCTCACCACCAGCCCCACTTTTCGTTGACTACTACCGTTGTTCTCACTCTTCTCATCGTTGGATTTCTCTACCGAAGTCGCGGAGAGGAGAACGAGCGAGTAATTTTTGGTCAAACGAGCGAGTTTCTAAAGATGGGTATGTCTTTTTGGGCTTAAATTCTCTCAAATCTGTGGACGAAAAGCCATGACGGAGAGCAGTGGTTGTCACCGGTGAGTTTACGTGACCCACTCCTCTCCGTCGTCTATGGCGTCAATGGTGAGTTCAAACAAACGCTCGTCCACAAATCTGGAGATGTAGAGCAATGGTCGGCCTCTCATCCACAGATCCCGTCCACCCTCAGTCCTCTGGCTTCGTCAGATTTGAGCCATTTTAGAACTGGAAGTTCGCCCGACGGAACTCACCGGCGGATGCGGTGGTTGCAGCGGGCGGTGGGCTTGAGGATGGAGGAGGTTGCGGCAGCTTGAGCGGTGGAGACGCCGGCCAGAAGGTGGCCGTGGATAGAGATGGAAGACAAGAAGCATGCGTCACATCAGCTATTGACGTGACGCTCGCAAATGACTGAATTTTCTCGTGAAATAGCTTTCCTCAGTCGTCTTCTTTCTTTCGTTTTTAGAATCTTTCATGAGGAAATCATACATCTTCAGTAGCACATAAACTCATTTCCGATAGATAAATTTTAGAATTGCGAAATACCCACGCTAATCTCATAAACCAATGAATTGTTGAATTTAAGGTAAGACATACTAATCCATGCTATGAAGTTCTAGTTATTTTGCCCAAAAAAGAAGAAAATAAAAAGGGACAGTGTGAGAGGCCCTTAGTTAATTAGTGCCAAGGGGACTCAATGGAAGGCCATCCAATTGCTTTCTCGTTTGACTTAATTTAATCCAACAAAACTTAGGAGATCAAGTATATTTCTGGATTCTTTTACTTAAAAATTTTGCGATTTTCGCAACTTAAAAGTGTCCATAATATCAAGAGAAATACCAATAGAGAAATATAGAGCATGAATGATTTTTTATTTTATTTTATTTTCTAATTGTAAAGGGAAAGTCAGAAGTACAAATAATAGAGAATGTTTTTGAGTATTCGAACAAGCCTTTTTTTTAAAGGTAAACTCTAATTTTACTTTCGCAATTTGACTAATAGCAAATTAACTTAGTGTTGTTAAAGTAATGTCGAGTTTTGAATCACTCTTTGTCATGCTAGAAGGAAGTAATCAAATTTTCTCATGAAAGCCCCGTGAGAAATACTTCGATGCTCTAGGAGAGCACCACATTAGCACAAAGTCAAAGCAATCGGAGAAGGTTAACTTCATTGAATTATATTTCTTTAAAAAAGGTAAAAGTTCAAGGATTCCTGAGTCTTGGTGCTTAATGATAGGTTGGCACTATTTTCTAATTAGATTTTGAACTGCCTCCCATACGATCTTCTTATTCCAATTCAATTGTGCACCAGTTAAGAATCCAACTCGTTCTTCAGTAAGGTTTTAATTCCTTTCGGATCTCAAGCATGCAACTTCTCTTTCAGATGATGTTTTCAAAGATAAATTCAAGTAGATAGTTCACACCTCACTAGATCAAGCTGAGGAAAGTTCTCCAAAAAGTCAAATCTATTGCACTTTTGTCAATTCAGTTCTAAACTTTTTAATTTTGTCAATTCAGTTCTAAACATTTTCACTTTTTGCGAATTGAGTCTATCTGATCAATTTTGGCCAGAAATCATTGACATGTACGCTTGCTGTTCTACATGGCACGATCAGCGCTAACATAGAATTTTTTAAATAATATTTTAATATTTTATTGAATTTTTTAATATAATTTTTCCCTTTTTTCCCTTCTTTTTGCGTGGTTGGCCAAGCCGACCCTTGCCAACACAGGCGAGGGTCACCTATGGCCTGGGCAAGGCGAGGGCTGGCGTTGCCATAACTGGCAAGGCTAACCCTCGCCCAAGTCACGACGACCTTGCTTGCCTCTGTCGACGCTCGCCCAATGCTGGGCAAGGTCGCAATGGCCTAGGCGAGGGTCGACCTAGCCAGATCTGACAAGGTTAGCCCTCACCTTGCCCAGCATCACCTAGGCCAAGGCAACGCCCGGCAAGGGTCGACTTGGTGGGCTAGCCCTCGCTGGCCTCGCAAAAAAAAAAATAGAGAAAAGAAAAAGGAAAGGGAAAAAATATTAAAAATTGAAAAAATATTAAAAATTGTCCACGTTAACTCCAGCTATCCCACGTCAGTGATTAAATTGGCAAAAAGTTAAAAGGTTTATGAATGAATTGGCAAAATTGAAAGGTTTAGGACTGAATTGACAAAAGTACAATAGATTTAGAACTTTTTAAACAATTTTCCCAACCAAGTTGGTATAGCAAACCCATGCATGAATGCAATAGTTACATGGCATGCACTGGTGCAACCATTTTCTCCACTTTAAGTACAATAATTCAAATAAACAAATTTAATTATGGTAATTTAAATGCCAGTTGTGTCAAACACCAACACGCGTGTCCCAATTTACAATCTTCAAATTTATGAAAATGTTAGGCCCATGGAGTGTAATGAAGGCCACTCGACCTAGGCCGCGAGCCTTCCTCATCACCCATTGGAGCCTGTTTAGGTATATGTGAAACCTTCCCTCTCCTTTCCTTTATATTTTATAGCCTCACATGACTTCCCTTCTCTTCTTTCCCTCTTACGTGGGACAGTGGGATGTGCTTGAGGTACAAGTTGTGCTCGACGTGGGACAGCGGGACTTGATGTGCAAGTCAGAACAGAAAGTAGGAGGATCAACTCCCAATACTTCAACGTTTTAGCCATGAGATTTCAAGATGGAAAATTTTAACTTTTGCGAATCAACACTCAACCACACAAGATATAACAAACTGACCGCATTGCAGGCAACTGTATGAACAGTATTACCAATCCAAAAACAAAGAACACAGCTACAACCCATAAACACGAGGAGATGAAAGAGCAACGCCAGAGAAAGAGAGCTATTACTAATTAAACTACATTATGTTACGCTCTTTGTTGCATCACAGCCAATGGTACAATGTAAAGAACAGCAGTATACTGTCACAGCGGATGTTTCCAACCAGGTAAACACATCATTACGATCTCCTATTCATAACAGAAAGTAAAAGGATCAAATTAATTTGATTGAAATAAAAATAAAAATAATAATTTATCATGTATAAATAAAAATATACATTTAATATATAACGTGTCCCAATATATCGAAATACTCTATTTTTAAAAAAATGACGTGTCGTTTCATGTCGTGTGTCGTGTCGGTGCTACATAGGTTATTGTATTAACCGAACGAGAGTTCCGGTGATTGTTGAAAACTGAACCTTTTTTTTTATATTTCGAAACACCTACTGGTCCTCACAATCTAATTCAATTGCATACATTGTTGGAATCAGAACATGAGCTGAAAACTCAACTCTACCACCAAATTGAGGGTCCAAAGTTAGGACAACTCACCCTTGAAACGGACGTGGCCGAGTCAACTCTGACCATCTATAACAAAACATATTGACTTTACCTTGCCCTCGGTCTTAAGTATTCGGACCCAAAAACCAAAAAACAAGAAGACAAAAAAAAAAAACAAATGAAACACAGAGGGGGTAAATCGAGAAGAACCTCTAATTTCACGAGGCGAATCATAATTAACTCCTTGACATTTACGAGTGTTATCGAAAAAGGTTGGACGAGGGTTTGAAGCTGATTCCGAGATTGAAGTCGTCTTCGAAAAGTTAGACGCAGATACAGACATGGAAGCTTGTCCAAAATGAAAACGGCTGTGCACAAATAGTATTCAATTTAGACAATTGAATGCATGCTTCATGAGCTAAATTTCCTTGTGATAGATTTTCGATTCAAGACACCAGAATCACCTGCTGAACTAACGAGTACATTAGTTCTTTTAGTTAGTAATTAAACCTCGAAAACAAGGAACTAGAAGTAATTTGTTTCCCTTTAACTTATATACGTTCATATACATATTCATTTATTTTCCTCCATCGGTGCCAATATCGTTTTACCGGAAAAATTGTCAAAAAAGTCCTAAATTTATTATACTTTTGCCAATTTAATTCTAAACTTTTCAATTTTGTCGATTCAATCATAAACCTTTTTATGATTTGCCGATTCAGTCCTAAACCTTTTTATGATTTGTCGATTCAGTCCTAAACCTTTAGAATTAATTTGGCAAATTATAAAAAGATTTAGGACTAATTTGACAAATCATAAAAAAATTTAAGACTAAATCGACAAAATTGAAAAGTTTAAAACTGAATCGGCAAAAATACAATAGGTTTAAGACTGAATCGGCAAAAGTGTAATAGATTTAAGATTTTTTTAACAAATTTTCACCGTTTTACCTGTAAGGACTTTTGCCTTTTTAACTTACAATATATGTTATAGCTTTTTGTGTGACTACCAAATCTGAGGTTTCTTGAAGTTGACAGTGCAAGCCTGAAAGATGGACTTATGGAAGATGTCCGTACTTTTTTGGGACAATTTCTCATCAAATGATCTTCCAATTCCAACCAATGTTCTCCGGCGAATGCCAATTCTCCTTCCGCAGTTGTGCCGGCTTTCTCTGAATAATTTCCCTCGAATGCTTAACATAACGAATTTTCCCCAGGTGAATCTAATTATTCTCGATGTATCTCAAAGTGGAATCGCGCGTGATTAGAAAGAGTGGAGGCACATGATGGTAAGTCACTATACCACGTGACATCTATTTATTTATTTATTTTTGAGTTGAATATGTGATATCCGGTTTTATTACATCAAACACTCAGAATAATTTACATGATTTTTCTTTCACAGATGGAAAAGATTTTAAAAGTTCCATCGAAATCCAACGCTCATTCTAAAAACTTCTTTAAAAGGTCGTATTCAAACAAAACCCGAGAGAGACCTATAACCGAACCGACCCGCAAACCTGAGCAAGCAAACAAGAGATCCGGCCCCATAATTCCAACTAGTCCAGTAAAAGAACGGCGTAGGCAAACATCGAACCTCATCGTCCTCCTCCTCGGCCTCGCCGTTCTCGTCGGCAGAGTGGGCGACGGCCTCGAGCTCCAACTCGTTGACTGGCTCGTTAAGTTGCGGCTGCTCCTTCTCGGAGCCGTCGGACAGGACCTCATCGGACGATGCCTGCTGCTTCGAGGGTCACGCCGTGGCTGTATGGAAGACCTGTTTCGGCAGAGATCGACAAATCGATCGAGGTCATCACTGCTTGTTCTAGAGAGAGTGAGAGGCCGAATTGGAATCCGAAGTGACGATCTAAATTAAAAAGGGAGGAGGAGAGTCGGAGACGGTGTCCAAAAATGGAGGAAGGCCCTGTTTGGTTCGGCATTTAGAAGGGGTTTTGGGGCCGTAAAGTCACTTGGGCAAATGCAATCTCGTTTGGTAACTTTTTTTTGAACACTTTGGGAAAATGCAATTGCATCTCGAAAGCTCCCTAAGGTCCCTTAGCTCAAATTAGGTCCAGAAGTACTTTAGGAAGTTACATTTCCGGAATGGAAATTGCACTGTTCATTTTCATCTCGGCATTGCTGGATGGAGGCCGACAACCACTGCCTGAGGGTCGCCGGAGGCCGGCCACCAGGGTCGCCAACCTCCGGCGACTGTTTGCCTGGGTCGCGTAAACCCAGGTGTGACCTCAAGCCAGGTCGCCTGGGTCGCGCAAACCCAAGCACGACCTCAGGCGAACGTCGCCTAAGGTCGCGCGCCGACCAAATCTGGCCGGCGGCCATTTTGGCCTACGGCAGTTGAGGTTTTTTTTTCTTTTAAGTTGAGTTCATATGAGAAAAAAAAAAAAGCAAAAGTTTTTACAAATGTTAGTTTTTACCAAACAACATTTATATGAAAGTAGCTTTTTAATGTGTTTTTAAAATATACTCAATCAAACAGTTTTTGCATTTACCCAAACGTCTTTAGGCTAAAGGTATTTGCATTTTCTCAAGTGTATTTCCCAAATGCTGAACCAAACGTGGCCGAAGCACAGGAGGGTTTGTGTCTTTGCATTTTTTCTGCTTTAAATAGTTTTTCACTTTTTATTATTATTTTTTTCTTTGGAAGTAATTTTTTTATTTTCATTTTTGTTTTATGCAAATGGGTGCGAAAACTTCTCGCCAGTCAGAGTGGGGGGAAATGGATTTTCGTTGCGGGAATTGAAGCCAGCGTCGGCTCACGCGCAAGGAGGACTCGCAGCTTGAGAATAATCCGATTTGGCCTCGCCACCCGATTTTGTGATGGGTCGCGATTTGATTTTTTTTCTTTAATAAACAAAAGAGTAGGAAGGAACACATTCTTGGTGTTACCATAAAAATGTTAAACCAGCCGAAAAATGTTCGTTTGAGCCATAATTAATCAGTTTAGTTCATTCGCAAGTGTATGAGTCTATTATTGTTTAATCAATTTAGTTCATTCGCAGGTGTATGAGTCTGTTATTGTAACCCTACAGACGCATTAGAAACCTAAAAGTATTTCGTGTGAAGTGGCAAATACCAAAGACACTTCTTGATAAGAGGTCACTTGCGATAGAACTCGAACTTGTGAACTCATGAACTATGTTACACGGACACGTGTCCGAGTTGAACGCGTCCGACACGCTCGAACATGTGTGTCCGAGCGTTGACCGTGTGTCCGAGACTCAAACACATAGTCAACGCGTGGGACACGCGTGTCCCGGTGTTTATATATAAATAAATAAAAAACTCAAAACATGAGTTTTTGAGATCCTACTCTAGGTTGGAGTAAGATGAGCAGAGGAGCAGCAACAGGGACATGTCATGCATTGAGCTCCACTTGCTTATTTGCAACAGAGACAATATTTTACTTTTTTGTGGATAGATTTTACTTTAGTTTGATCATTTTGTTCTTTTGGCGAGTCCTATTAGGTATCGATGCACAATCACACGAAAAAGAGTAAAAGTTGAGAAAGAGAGAAATTAAGACGCACATTTTTATCCTGGTTAACCATTAAACTAGGGCTACTTCTAGTAGAGGATTCCATTATAATTAGCACATCACACATCTTGTTACATCACTCAATTATAAAAGAAAGAGAATATATATAAGTTATAGCTATTCATGGGCCTAAACCCAAACTATTAATAGAAAATATGAGCTTAAATCATAAAAGCCATATGGCTTTCAAGGGGCGTTGCCCCCTTCAACCCTCGCCGAAGTGGCCCCCTCGGACCCCCACCCCCTCACCTGGGAGCGAGACCCCAGTGCTTTCCTGTTGATGGGGAGTATAAACCACACCCCAACAAGTCTCACCTCATCTATATCCAAGCGACCATATACTCAGGCAAACCTTTTTTCTTGCTTTTGGTGAAGCGCTCTTTTGTATGCTCTTTCTTTGCTGGATCACTATGGTGCTTCACATGATTTTAAAAAGTAAGCATTTGACATCAATTTCATGGCTCATAAGTCTATTGCAACACTTTTTAAATAATTTATCATGTATATATAAAAATATATATTTAAAAATAACTTATCGGAACATGTTGAAATTCTTTATTTTTTAGAAAGTACGTGTCGTGTCGTGTCGCATGTCACATGTCGCATGTCACATGTCGCATGTCGGTGTCGGTGTAACATAGCTCATGAAAGATAGTTGACAAAAAAAAAACTCATTAAAGATAGTGTGACCTTTTTATTATTGAGTTACCACGCTTAACGGTGGGTTGCTGAGTTTTTCATGTTCATTTTGTTTTCTATTTAAAGTGAATGAGTAACTTACGTGCCTGATAAAAAAATAAAAAAATATGTTTTGTACATATGAAATTTGACTTAAGCTGGCTAAGGGATCGATTTATCTATATTACCTATAAAGGAAGAGATTGGGAGATCGATCTCTATAAAATTGCTCATTTAATTTCTCTTGAATTTCACTATTTCCTTAACTTCCACTTTGTGTTTTCTGTACTAATTTCTCTGTGCTTTGTAATAGTCCACTATATATATAAATTGGTGAGAGCCACCATATATGTTGCGTACCACGCATTGGGGTTTTCATTTTATATTATTCATGTGAACTAAATGCGAAAGGCAAAAAATTATTTGCGCTCTTGGTGTTCTTAAAACATATATTTATGGCTTTTTTTGTGTGAAGTTATAAACTCATTTTTACGTCACACATAGCTGGCGATAGGGGTGAGCACTGAGGACTGGACCAAACCGGACCAGACTGGATGGTGTGGTCCGATCCTAGGGAGAACCGGCCCGGTCCTCGGTTCCTATAAGTGGAACTGGAGGCCGGTCTAGTCCGGTTCTCGATCCCAAGGGGTATGGAACCAGACCGGATCGGACCGGTCCCCCATATATATATTTTAAGTTTTTTAACAAATAGAAACACTGAAACAAAATAATGTCATGTGTTGTTTTTTATCAATATGAACTTCAACAGTAAAAATGCACGATTGTTCATAGGAAATGATGTCCTGTGTTGTTTTTGGCACACACTCACCTCCATCCCTCTCACACATGCTCGTCAAAGAAACAAATGAGTAGATTCTATTTGCCCCAAGTTTTCATATTTTTCCAGCTCTTCGTTTTATCTTGCATTTGTAATTAGGGGTTTGCATGGTCCTGGTGGGTCCGGTCCCCGCATGGAATCGTAGACTGGACCAATGACCCCGGTCCCCATATTTTCAGGATTGAGGATCGGACTAGGACCGGTAAAAACTAAGCAACTTCTGTCCAAACTGAAGGTCCAGAGCAACTCTTGTCTGAGCAGCAAAGCGTTTAGTAGACTCGGTCACCAAATGGTCTCTTTCTTTTGCTTATAAGTTATAACCCTTAAATCATGTGTTATCTGCTTTACAAGTTGAATCTTTATTTCTTTTCAATGGAAAATTGTGTTCGACTCCTATGAATGATTCTTGTTTGGGCTTTTTCACCAAAGTTAATGTT
Organism: Metrosideros polymorpha var. glaberrima; assembly: GCA_001662345.2. Classification (NCBI taxonomy): domain Eukaryota; kingdom Viridiplantae; phylum Streptophyta; class Magnoliopsida; order Myrtales; family Myrtaceae; genus Metrosideros; species Metrosideros polymorpha. The sequence continues at coordinate 14,908,722 of BCNH02000004.1, read as the reverse complement.
TCCTTCTGTGCCCATTGAACGTTCAAATCGTTTCTCTGGATTCATTGTTGCATAGGTGATGCATCTTGAGGTTGCATAGCCTTCATGGTTAATGTAGCAGAAGAGTGAAACAAGTTACTAGGATAGAGTATGGAATGTCAAGGGGAGAGCTAGGAGAGCTAGGATAAGACCTTGGTGTTGCTTATGGTCTTGCCACAACGCGGAACACATGAAGATCTTGGTACTTGACGATCTAGTTTTACTACCATAATATGAGCCAATGCATGGACATCATGTCGGCTAGATAGTGTAATGAGCACATTTGACCCTTTTAGTTTCTATTCTAATTGTCTAACTTTTTAAAAACTTAAATATATATAATATAGGGGATTGGTTCGATCCGATCCGGTACCCCTCAGAACTGAGAACCAAACTGGACCGGTCCCTCTCAGGACTGGACCAAACCGGTCGGTCCGGTCAAGTCCCGGTTCGGCGATTCCTTTTGCTCACCCCTATTTGTAATATTGTTAGGCATCGTGCTGTGGATTATGGCAGAAGGCATCCTGATGTCGTTTTTCAAGTTATGATATGATCATTCAACCTTTGGGTTTGGGTTAATGCTACTTGGTATGAGTTTTAGAAGTTGGGGGCAGAAAGAAATATGATGTTGTGAGGCCTAGGACGGTTTTTACCGGTCCCACTTAGATCGGACCGGATCACCGAACCGAGTCCGGTCCGGTTCCCGGTTCCATGCGGGGACTGGACCAACCCGAACCATGCACACCCCTAGCCGGCAAAAAGTCCCAAGACTTTTGTTCTTCAAAGTTAATGGGCCTTCTCTTTTTTGTCGGTTTCTTTTTTGTTACATGTAAAGTATTCAATTGTAATGATCATATGACTCCGATATTCAATCAAACAATTATGGGATGACAATGCCGTGAATTTTAAGATGGTGATCAGTCCCAAATGTTTTCGCATTACAAATAGTTCGTAAAATTTCGACAAAGCGATTTAACTCAAAATATGATAGACACGTTTCTTTAAGAAAATAGAAACTATTGAGTCGAGTTCAATACAAGTATTCATAGAGTATTTAAGAATCCATGCATAATAACACGTTGCATTCTCAAACTCTCTCTCAACCCAAGAGAAGTGAGTTCCACAAGTCACAATTAAGCTTAACTTGACAATCACTCAAGTTCAATTACATTCTTTTGAAATTTAAGTAATTTGAGTTATTAGATCGATTCAAGCTCTAAGCTCTGTTTGTTTCATGAAAAATATGATACTTCTGGAAAATATTTTCGCAGAGCTATTTTAAAGAGAAATGGTAGTATTTTGCAACATTTGGTTAAAATACTCAAATGACTTGACAATTATTTTCTGCTGTTTGGAACAGAAAATCAATTTTTATAAAAATAACGTCATTGTTTCGATCTATAGGCTAGCTATTCCTTCAAACTGGAGGGATATTTCAATGGATCTCTAACTTTAAAAGATAGCTACAGAGACATATTTTTCCGAGCACTTTATTATGTTAATTAAATGATTATATATAATGCTTTGTCTAATTAATTGCTTGTTATTGCTGCCTCTTCTCTTTCACGTGATCTAATTACTTTAGCAAGATTGCAGTGATTTGCAGTCAAATTACTTTGAATACTTTACACAAACATTCAAAAAATTGTCCAGTTAGTCCTAAACATATTGTACGGTTGCCAATTTAGTCCTAAACTTTTCAATTTTGTCAATTTTGTCCTAAACCTTCGCGCAAAATGTAGTCCACAATTTTGCGCAAAGGTTTAGGACTAAATTGGCAAAATTGAAAAAAAATTTAGGACTGAATTGATATCTATAAATAGGTTTAGAATTGACTGAGTAATTTTTACACAAACATTTGGTGAGCGAAATATTGATACTACTACAAATACCACTCCACCCATTCTTGATAGGACCAAC
>BCNH02000004.1:14831657-14906735 GCA_001662345.2 Metrosideros polymorpha var. glaberrima | reverse complement strand
GCTTTCGAGCATAGGATAAGCCACTTTGATGCAACCCAAAGTCAGCGACAGAGAATGTATTCACCGAGAAAGGAGAAGCAGTAGTCACCCAGAGAGAGAATCGAAGAAGATGCGAACCAAGTAAGCTCATTCGTGTTTAGGAAAAATGATTTTCGGTTTTTAATCTCGGAAGTCACTGTCCTAATCTCTTAACTCGAGTTATCCAATAAAGAGAAAAAACCTTTTTCATGACCAACTAATTTTATTTTTTTTTGCAAACAAACACAGGAAAGAGTAAAAAATTATCTTCCCAAAAATCATTTTCAGTCAAACGAACGTAGCCTAGATTTCATAATGTCAGACTCGAGAAGCTTGCAAGCATAATGGAGCAATTGCATTCTCATATTCACAAGCACAACAGATAAATAATATTTAGTTTAACTTTAGTGCATGTTGCGGAATTCAAGTTGGAACCGACTAATTGAAACTAGCTGGGTCAAAGTGCTAATGTGGAGACATCAAAGGGAAAGCTCCAAAAAAGAGAAGATAGAGCACAAATTTGAATTTTTAGCAGAACTTCCTTCAGTGCCCTCATGCAAACGACGAAATCACCGGATGTGACCGCCAACAGAAGTAGATCCCGAGGGCAAATCAGGAAAACTCGTAATTTCATCATCCTCTCGTTCCTTTGCCCCAAGTTGCCGTAGCTTTCAATCACCATCTGTCGCGAAAATTGCCATAAAAATCCACGAACCTAAGAGATTGGAATCGAGGTTTGAATTTGAACAATATGTACAAAGATCGCAATCGATCTCTCTATCTCGCTGTGCGATCGCACCATTTGATTGCGTGCAATTGTTTGTGTATGTGAATTCGTACAAAGATTTGAATTTTTTACGATGACGCTGTTCAATACGGGTGTCAGAAACCGAAACCGAACCGAACCACGAACTGAACTGAAAATTCATGCATTTTGGTTCGGTTCGGTTTCTTAAAAAATAACCATTAATTTTTTTTGGTTTGGTTTATTACATTTCGGTTCGTCGAACCGAACCGAAAAGTAACCATTAGTTCTTACCATCTCTCTTCTTTCTTCTGTCTCTGTGGAAATGACAGATCATAAAGGGAGATTGATAAAGCTACATGAAGAGATTGGAAAACCCAAAAGTAATGATGAAAAGTTTGAGCTTTCTCGTTAATTTCTGCTGATTAAGAGAAGTGAACCGAGCAATCCTTCCCTCCGTCTTTTAACTTCCCGGTGCGTCTCGACGACGAAAGCCCGATGCTCAAATCCCCGCATGTCACCTCCACCAACGCTCGCTTGCTCGGCAAATACCCACGCGTGAACTTAACGCTAACCTTCATCGTCAATGACATCACCGCCGACCCTTTCCTCAGGTCCTCGTCCACAGTGAACTGAAACGGTCTCTTACTCGACGGCAATGACCGCGCCGATCAAGACGACGACGAGGACCAGCGACCGCATTGTACGGAAGACGATCTCGAAGGATCTGGAGGAGGGGGCGGCGGCGGCGGCGGCAGCAAAGGAGGTGGTGGTGGTCGCCATTGGGAGAAAACTTCTCTGGTGCCTGAGAGTGTTAAAGAAAGGAGGTGATGGAGGGAAGAAATTGGATGGACGACATGCTTTTATAATAATGAACTAACAGAACTTTTCTCTCGAAGCCGCGTCTGAGAAGATTCATGGCTTCTTAACGTTGTGCGTTCGGAGGAAAAGAGCGATGGCAGAGAATGCCCCAGCTAGCAACTGTAGTGAAAACGATTGGTTTGCTATGGAGCACTCGAGTTCTCTTCCTTCTTCTTCTCTCTCTATGGCTGTCGGTCTTTGTTCTTCCCCCTTCTTTGGACTCTTTTTCACTGTTTGAGTTTCTTTTGCTGGGAAGATGAGTATCTACCAAGTGACCCAAGTTAGCTCCTCTGTCTTTCTTAGCACTTGATTGTAGTCGCATACCAATTGCTTGATCATATGCTTTGGTGATCTCAAATGGTTGTTGTTCTGCATGGAGTCTTGACGAGGTTCTTCCTTTTGCAGTTGATGAGGAGGAGGAGAAGGAGGAGAGTTGGAAGAAATAAAAAAACCGAACCCGAAAACCAAATGGAACCGAAACTGAAAAAGAATTGGAAGAAATAAAAGGAAAAATAAGAAAAACCAAACCCAAAAACCGAAACGAACCGAACCGAAATAGATTTTCGGTTTAGTTCGTAATTGGTTCGGTTCTCTATTTGGTTCAGTTTGGCCACTATCCTTAATGGTTCGGTTTGGTTCGGTTTTTTTGAAGAACCAAACCGAATTGAACAGTTGACACCCCTACTGTTCAATCCGTTTCTCTTATAGAATATGGAGAGATAAAAGATCATTCGATAACAAAAGTGGGACAACTCACTGGTTCGACATTTGTTTTCCCTCCTCTTTCTTACTGTTTCTCCTGTTATTAAGATCATGCTCTGCACCAAGAAAGCTAGCACAAGAATTACCAGAGGACCGGAGGGGGTGGACAAAGAATGCTTCATTCCATAACAATAACATCGATACCCAAACTAACGAAATGTTAATGCGATGTCTTCTAGTTCGATCTTTTTTAAGGATATCGAACATGGTAATTTTGTTTTCTCACAAACGAGAAGGGTACGTATAAAGGAGAATCCTTTGGTATCAGCGAACAAACCCCGAATTTTTGTTGTTTCTGCAATTGGAGTTGATTTGAGGATAGGCCATATGCTCAATAACCGGCATCGGAGGGGACTAGAGACGGGTGATTAGGTTGAATTAGATTCCTCAAAATCACAAAAAAAAAAAAAATACCCTAGAAGACAGAGAAAGAGACGGGATCTGCGGGAGAGGGAGAAATAGGTAGAGCTTGTCGTAGACTAGCTCGCCCACGAGGCCAAGAGTGGCGGCGGTGTGTTGGAGCTAATCGGTAAGCATCGGGTGCTTCCGTCACTCGTCCCTCCTCCTAATGAACTCTCCCGTCGGTCCAAGTGATTTTGCCATCAGGGGCAGGTGTAAATCATCAAAGCATACATTTTATTTTCACCATCATTCAATTTGAGTAGATTGATTAAGAAGGATGGAAGTGATTTGGATAATTTGGTGCAAGAGAAAAGATTGGAAGAGAATCTGAATTATATTTTTATGACCATTTTATTCATAATATTAATAATGCAAAACTGATTAGACAACGTACCATGACTATATCGATATGCAATATTCACTGATTTTCTCTATCTTAACTATCGAAATAATTCTTAAAAGAAGTCTTCCACTACATATTATGATATCCCGAAATTTCAACTGTATGGATTAATCGACGGACGACTGTTGATTCAAATTGGAAAAAGTGTATAATAGGATTTTTGGACATTTTTGCACTGTCAAGACAATAAAATGGAATTTGATAGGTTTTAAATCACGAATTCAAATCCGATGAAAAGTTTTGGACGATTCGTTTCCGATAATTCAAAGTTTATCGGTAAACCCTAAATTTTCGAAAAAGAGATAGTAAGCCAAAAATTAAGGATCGAAGAGACGTTTCGGACTTGGCATGAACCAACGGGCCTAATTTCTATCAAATTCGGATTTCAAGAGGGCCTATAATGGAAATTGACCATTTTGCCCCCGAAAGCCCATTTTAGGCCCAAATAAAGAGCCCATTGGGTATTTGACCCATTAGGCCCAACAAATTCAAGCCCAAGTCATATGAATAGTACCAAGCTCACGTGAATAGTGCAAGCCGTATGAATAGTGTCGAGAGTGGAAATGACCATTTTGCCCTTTCTAGAAGAAGTTGGACTTTAGGGGCATATTAATGGATTGAAGACAAAAATGATTAAGGCTTGCGAGTGGCTCTCTCTCTCTTTCCCCCCCTCTTGGCCGAACACTACCCTTGCCCTCTCCTTGTCCCTTTCTTTCTTTGTCTCATTTATTGCTAAAGTGGTCTTGATATTTCAAGAAGCAAATTGGATAGATTTTTAAGTTGCATTAATTGAGAAGACAAAAGAGGTTGTCTTGAAAATCAAGATGCAAACTTGGTGAGAAAGTTTAATAGCAAGACAACTCTCTCTCTCTCTTTCATTCACTCACTCTCTCTTGCTTTCTCTCTCTCTCAAAATTCGTAGCTCCCCCCCTCTCTCCTCCATTTTCACTCTTTTTCCTTCTTGTTTCACACCGTTCACCTTGCCGCCGTACCATCCAAGCCATACCATACCCTTGCCATACTTTTGCCATAGTGAGGATCGTCGTTGCCGCTGTTCGTCGCCGTGTCAAGCTTGAGCCGCGCCTTGCTGTCGCCACCATCTAAGTCGAGCAAGCCACCGTTGCACCAAGCCAAGCTCTGCCATCCAAGTCACCGAGCCGAGCCACCACCATCACCGTCTTCGCGCCGTCGCCGCCGCTGCCGTCGCCGTAGTCGTCACCGCCGTTAAACGGTGAGTTAACTCCCTAATCCTTGATTAGGTTGTTGATTGCACTTAGGGTTAGTTTAAGGTGCAAATTAGACTTTTAACTATGGTTAAATGAGTAACTATGGTTAGTTTAGTTAAACTATGGTTGGGTTAAGTTAACCTTGATTAGGTTAGTTGACCTTGGTTAGGTTAGTTAACCATGGTTGGGTTAGTTAACCATGGTTAGGTTAATTAACCATGGTTGGGTTAATTTTTCTATATATGTTTTAGTAGGTTTTTAAGTTGATGTTTGCCTTGGATAAATAATGGTATAATGAATTGAGAGTTTATAGTAGAAAAGAATGCATTTTGGCATGAAAATGGATATTGATGTGGTGCCGTGCTGAAATGCTGAATTTGATGCTTTGAAACCATTTGTTTGACTTGAAAAGTGAGGCACGTGGAGTTTGGCATGAAAAGCATATTCGTGTGATCAAGTGTGAATTATGTATTGCATTTTTCGCGGGAAAATGGCAATGAGTATGACATATAGCATGAGCATGTATCGTGAATGCATTGACAAAAAGAAAGAAAGAAATGAGATTTAAATGCCTGTGTGCTCATGTGATCACAAAGTGTACGGACCCTCAATGGTGATTGGGGACGATGCCCAATTTTATTGCTGATATTATTGGACGCCCGACGGGGGTTCGGATGACGGATCGCGGTAGAGGCCGGACCGATTCTCCTTTTTAGAATGCCGTCTGCCTGTGGGGGAGGTCGAGGTGGGGCCGCACCTCGATTGACCAAGAGGAGACGTTGCTGCGCCTGATGGTTTTGGGGCGATGCCCGGTCATGTCGGAAGACCGCCAACCTTTGGGTTGTACCGTGGCCCGGAGAGGTCGAGAACCGCCAACCTTTGGGTTGTGTCGTGCCCGAGAGCGAGCGTAATCACTAGGCATAAAATTGGACTACGCTTGGAAACATTGCGTGTGTGAGATGATGATATGCATGTCCTGATTGCCTTGTTTGATGCATTGTTTATATAATGCTATGATTGATAACGTGCAGGGCATGTGCATGTGCCAAGGCAATGTAAGAATGCTTGTGAATTGTTTATTGTTCGGTAAGAGTCACCTGAACCTGTTATAGGTTGTATAGAGCGAGAGTCGCTCGCTATTGATCTGTCATCAACGTTAGGTTGCATGTTTAGGGTATGCTCTAAGTGAATTGGCACCCTGCGCGAGGCTTAAGTTGTTGACTTACTGAGATTTTATCTCATTAGTTGTTGTTAACCATATTTCAGACCGTTAGTATGAACACGAGAATAGTGCGTTTCGGGGTCCCTACGGATCAGAGCCTCGAGATTAAAACGCACTTGGTCCCTAATAAGGACTACTTCTTCGAGCTTCATATCACGACCGTCTGGGTCGATGAGGAGTTGATGCATTTGGTTCCCCACCAGTTCAAAGCGTGGTTCCTGCGTCATGGTGATGTCCTTCTTGGCCCGCTGATGGGTTTTAACGGTCCTAGTGGAGGTGGACCTAGGGAAGCGACGTGGGATTCTGCGTACATGGAGATCCCAGATGGCGCCGTGGAGGATCCAGAGACCGACCTCGACGCCGAGAGCGATCCCGAGACCCCTCTTGGATACCACCACTTTTAGGTCGGGCTTGGAAAAGCCGACCTCTTTTTGTTAACCCCGCAGTGTAGAGAAAATAGGTTAACCCGACCCCCCGGTCTCTTTTTGTTGGTCGTGTAGGAAGTGGCACCATAAGTAAGGGCTTGTAATTATAGACTTTCTAGGGTTAACATGTTCATAAATAAAAAGACATGTTTTAGTAATGCTGTTTGATATGCTGTTTTTCCTTCTATCCCTGTTATGTTTGTCGGGTGTTTGTTTCTCATTTTCGCATGCGCAATTCAAAAGATAAAATGAATGGGTCGCCGACACGTCCTGGGACGTCGCATTTATTGACCCAAAGGATAAGTGTATCCAGATGGTCGCGTGCTCGAGGGTCCGGGGCGTGACACATATAATGACTTCTTTGTGTGATGAGGTGGAAGGTAAATGTTAGTGATATGAAAGTACCAAACCGACGGAAATCATGAACTTTCAAATCAACGTGGTCTTGGAATTAGTTAAAACCTACGGGAGGTGTTTTGCCCCGAAAAATGATAAGCTGACCGTCGGCACCACACATTTTTCAATTGGGCCCGCGAGATATGCTTGTCTTCCCAATTTCCCTTTCTTAAAAGTAAAATACTTAGCCTAAATTGCACCGTTACTTGTGGAAGTAACGGTTCCATTCTCCTAGCGGGGCCGTTTTGCCCCCTTCCAATATTTGTTGATAGATTATGTTCTCGAGAAATAAAAATGATTAAGTATGCATTACACTCGTGTGATCTTTTACAAAAAGTAAAAATGAAAAATGAAAACAAGTTGAAAAGTCGGTACCAGAAGTAAAAAAAAAAAACAAGTTGAAAAGGCATGTTTACAGTATAAGAGTTATAGCAAAATTAAAAATCAAACAAATGAAAAGGAGAAGAAGTTTAGGGATAATTATAAAAAAATTCTGAACGTATTTTACGAATGCCAATTCAGTTTTAAATCTTTTGATTTGGTCAATTTAGTCCCAAAACCTTTCGACAATCTGAGAGAGGCCTTCGTGGTCTCGAGCAAGGGTTTGGCAAGGGCCTTCGCATCCTTGCTTGTGGCTAGCGAGGGTCGCCGACAGCAACAATGGAAAAAGAAAAGATAAGAAAAAATATTTTCTACTCATTACAAAACCATTATAACAATTGGAGGACCAATTTTCCCTAAAAGCCCACATTTCATTTATAAATGAGCTACCCTTAATGGTGAATCGACCTATGATCATGCTTTTCTATCTAACTAGACATGTATGAAGTGGCTGAGTTTAGTGAATAGCAATAGTAACCCTAGAATATTAGACACGTCAACGCCTATCTTTTCTTTCTATTTTTTCTTCTGTTGTTTTTGTGCATGGGAGTGTTTTTAGTTTTAATTATCTCAATCCCAGAACTTCAAATTTGACCAAATCTAAGATGAGAAATGTCGGATGTTGTAGTTAAACCATAATGATACTGTACACTAATATATTTCCTCCTTTAAATATAGGTTTCCAATGTGCTGAATAAATTGAAGTAGTTAGTTGGTAAAACGAGTGGTGATTTACCAAGCAATAATTTTGGACCATGTAACATTAGTGTAGTGGGGAGCAGGGTTTGTGAAGGCTGGGACCTTGATTTTTGCCTGGTTTTTGTTTGTACATTTCAATTAAGCAAGTGTAAACAAGCAACTTGCACAAACTATTGGCGTTCAAATTTTAGCATATTGAAGTGAGTCTTACTGCCTTTTTGAGAAAGTATTCAATGATCAATAGTATCACATCATAGGCTGACATGGCATTTTTTTTTATACTGAAATTCAATCATAAATTGACAAGTGGCAATGGCGTGGATAAATGTAAAAAAGATCAAAAATCTCCTGGATTTTTTTCTCTCTCCTCCTCTACTCCATTCACGTCACGGCGAGCTCTCCACGCATTTAGGTCCTTTCGTCGCCCGCGGAGTTTGGTGATTCCTGGGTTTATTTTTAGATATCCACTGACGAGCTCTCCATACGTTCAGGCCCCTTTGTCGTTCGTAGTAAGCGGAGTTTGGTGAAGTGATTTTTGATGTATGTCGTTGCACTTGGTGCTGAAACTAGGAGGATCAAGGGCGATGGCTTGAAAAGAACATTGGGCTGGTGAAGACTTTCTGCCCAAGAACTAACCAGCCTGATTTTTAGTGACGGGCTGGAGATTAGGGTCTTGATCTCTGCTTAAGGACATGTGGTGCCAAGAGTATCTTGGAAGAGGATTTTTGCGTTCAAGCTTATCTGGTCTTAGGCCGGGCCAGCTAAGCCTATTCATAAACCATGCTTTTGGTTTGGAGCATTGAAGCGTCTTCCATTTTTTCCCGGAATTACCATATTTCTTCCATGGCTGAGGAGCTTGCTATTCAGGGGCCGGTAGAGTTCACAAAGGTGGAGGTTGGTGTGAGGATTTGAGTACATGAAAGTTGAACTTGCTTTTCGCTACTTCCATCTGTGGGGGCCTTGAGAGGTGAAACTATTTCCATGACGTACCTTTGAAGGAATTGAAGGTTGTAGAGATGACGGAAGTCAACTGGAATAGAAGGTTAGACTGGGAAAGATGACTCTGTTGGTAGTGAGACAATTGCAGAGAGCATGAAGAGTTTTAGATCTGTTGTTTTGAGTGCCGCAGAAAGTTGGGTTGGAAAGTGGCCCAAAAAGATTGGTTAAAAATGGGAGGCCTTTCATTGAAAGGAAGTGAAAGGAAGGGTTTTGACCTTTGGGGTTCAAGAGAAATATGAATCTGAAGAAAAGAAGTTGGGCAAAATTTCCAAAGAGATTGTCTTTGTCTAAGCATTATGAACAAGAATGATTTTATTAAGTACAGCATATAAGATTGTCTTCCCTGAGAGTGCTGTGACTTGGCATTTCGAAGAGAAGTAAGGAGCAGGCAGAAGTTCCTGACAAACACTGCAATACGAAAGGCACTACTTGATCCGAAGCACGAAAATCATTCATTAATGCATCCCGATTAACAGATAAAGTGAAGAGAGAAGGAAAATCATATTTAATAGATGCATCACCCCACGAGATTGTGCCATAAACATCTGTGTCCATCAAAACTGATCCATTGTGTCAAAGAATCCCATTCTTCTCAAATGTGTTTCCAGACACCAATGAAATGGGGAGGCTACTTCCTTAGTATAGTAGTTGCTGCAAAGAGAGCTATATCGCCTTGATCATCTCATTTTTGTTTTTCTTTGGCCATGCACCTTGATCATCTTCACCCAAGGAGAATAGATAACATTATATAATTTATTTTTTGCTATTATTATTGGCAGAAAAAATTAGAAAAGATGATGCGGTAGTGTCGGATTCTGGCTTTTGTGGTCAAACCTTCGGCTTATTTCCTTATTCATCCAGCATCTTGTGAATGCAGATCAGCAGAGATTGTCAGGAGCTAGAGCCCTCTGTTGGTGAGCAGTTGGCGTCCTTGCTTTATCTAGAGCTGGATAGTGAACTCATGGTATGTTTTACTGTAGAAATATTGTCTGCAGTGCTTTAGCAAGGTTCAAAATAAACATTTTTGTTTTATTTTAGCTTAGCTTGCTAACACAATAAGTCAAACTTTTTGGGTGTCATGATCAAATAGGATATCAACTTTCAGCAGTATGCTGTAGGTTGGTTCATTCCTTAAGAAATTTGAGCTTTGGCAGCCATCTGATGGACCTTTGGCTGAAAGGTTGTAATGAAGGAAGTAAAATATAGTGATAGTGAAAGAGGAGGATATAAACAATGTTAAAATTAACTCGGATGTGAGAAAATGTGATTACCCGCGAGTAAGTCCATAACTTAATATCCTTGTCGTATTTTTGGTCTGACTTTCATACATAATCATCTAAGAAGAAGTTAATGGAATTTGGTGGTTCATAATTCAAGAGCAATCAAAATAGTCAAAAGAACAGCAAATGAAACAACAGTGGAGGTTAAACGGAAAATAATCAGGAGAAGAACATATGTGATTATTATGCATCCCTGCGTGATATTCTAACTGCTTTAAATAAATTTAAAGAACTCTAACTGAAATCCCTGTTTTATCATGGCTGCAGGCGATTTCTATGGTAGCAGAATCTAAATGCGAGGAGGAAAAGGCCAAAGGACTATATCCTGATAATGGAGCAGAGAATCCGGATATCGTTCCATTTGATGACAATGAAGAAGAGGAAGAGGAAGAAAGTAAGGAGGAGGAAGAGAGCTACGGTCCGCTTCTTGGACCGGCATCTCTTGGTAGAGGAAGGGGCAGAGGAATGACGTGGCCGATGATGCAACTGGCACGTGGAGCCCGGCCAATCCCTGGGATGCGGCCTTTTCCTCCTGGGATGATGGGTGCTGATGATTTTCCTTATGGAGGTGTTGCTCCTGATGGTTTTTGGGGGACTTTTCAGGTATGACATTTCTTGTGATATAGCTAATAATATCACCTAGAGGGGGGTGAATAGGTGAATTCAAACAAATTTAAGAAATTAATGCGGAATCGAAACTCTTAAGTTTGATTATGCGGAATTAACAAACACTGATGAATAGCAAAGTTGTATCAGAGATTAATTAGAGTGCAATGCTCTATCAAAATAAAGAGATTAGGGATATAGAAATTGCACAAGAGATTTATAGTGATTCGGCTTAGTTAAGCCTACGTCCACTCTCCACGTGATTAGCCTCCTTGGTTGGTTTCCACTATCAGTTGAATCAATAAGAGGTTACAGTATATGCACTCAAGATGATCACTCTCTTGATCACAGAGATTTCAACTAACACCTCTCAATGATTACAATATAAACTCTCTCTATAACAAGTGTATATGAACTAGACTCTCTAACACTTTGGAATTCATGATTTGCGCTCCTCACTTGGGCATCTCGTCCTCCTTTTATACTCATCCACTTCCAAACTAGCCGTTGGACAGCCTTCAGAGGATGGTTAATCAAACTTCCCATCATATCCGAACTTACCAAAAAGAGATTAAGTAGCCGTTGTAAAAGAGATTGAATCCCCTTGTGATTCTGTCGCCCATACAACTAGAATATGAGTTTCCATAAGTTGAGTTCCAAGTAAGTTAAGTGTATCTCGTCAATCGAGAGAATGTCCGATCAAATAAAGAAGATTTGCTTTTGATTATCCGTTACAAATCAATCTAAGATTTGATCATGGATCAATTAAAACCAAAGTGGAACATTAGGCCAAATCCATAGTTATCACATGATTGTTAAATATCCGTTGGAGATTAGATCTAAGAGATTTTTGATATTCAGATGTTGTCTTCAGAAGATCGCTTCAGATGTTGTCATCAAAAGATTGATTCAAATGTTGTCTTCAGATGTTACTCCCGAACTTCTGAATTGAGTACAGAAACTTGATAATATTCTCCATGCAAGTTATATAAGTCTTCTTCATAATACTCTAGTAGAGTCCATTCAATATACGAACTAAGACTTCAGATGTAGTAACATTCAGAAATTACTTAATAAGATCTGAATAAGTTTTCCTTGGATATATTACCTAAAAATTATTTTCATTAGTATGAGTCAGTTTAATATAATGTTTTGTCAGTCTTCAAAACTTGTATAGAGGATTTCCACAACAATCTCTCCCTTTTTTATGATGACAAAACATTTCTTGCATAAGTTCAAAATATATTAGACATTCAGCACGATATATGTTCTAGAAACACATGTTGTGCAAAATAAGAACAGAAAACTATGTTAACCAATTGATGATCGATGATCTGATCTATCTTAGTCATCATAGTTTGTTCACATGATTGAACTGTACCTGTCGTGTACAAGGATATATCTTTCTCCTCCTTTTTGTCAACATCATAAAAGTAAACAATAGAAAGAGAATGATAATCAAACATAGTTCAGCATACCCAATCGTAAAGGTCAACAAACTAAAAACATATGATGTTTGTCAAACACAATCCAAGCACGACAATAAAAAACATTAAAATAACTGAAAGATTGTGAAGATTATTTTGAGGTGGAGGGTTGGCTTGATGCAGGTTCAGGGATTGGTGCAGAAGTTGGAGTTTGCTGATTCGGAGCAGATGTGGAGACATTCAGGTTGACACCTGATGGAGGAACAAACTACTCAAAAGGTTTAGGAACTAGGTCAAAGAATCTCATCTTTTGTTGAGCACTTTGAAATTCCTTAAGGTATATCTCCAGCAGCCTATCAAAATTTCTCAATTTTCCACACATCACTTGATCCAAGAGGTTCAGTTTGTCTTTAACATGATGTTTGAGATAATCAATATCAGCCTCAATTTGAGTTTGTTGCTGTTGAACATCACTGAGAGGATGCGAGGAGTCTGGTTTAGCAATCATGTCCATCATCAGCTTAGTTTTGAGATGAAATTCATCTCTGATGCGATCAATCTTAGCACACAGCAATTGAAACATTTGATTTTTTGATCCAGGTGTTGGAAGATCAATTGATCCAGAAGGCTCCTCCTCAAATTGTGCATATCTTCGAGTTTGAGGAGTGTAAGAGGTTCCAGCAAAGTAGCCACCACTAGCAGAGATAACTGGCACAAATGAGGTTAGTGCAGCGGCTGCTAAAGCTCTTCGAGGGCTTACGTTCTTAGAGCTTGTAACAGTGATCGTAGGCTCTACCATTGAAGGATCAGTTTCGGTAGGCTTAGAGACTGAAATGCTTCCACCTTCTTTGTTCTCAACCCTATATGCAAAGTATTCTTCAGCTCTTTCCTGGTCATACAGGTTTTGCTCCTCTTCAAGCCTCTTTTGCTCAGCTTCTTGTTCTGCCCTTAGTCTGGATGCTGTATCTGCTCTTTCTTTCTCCTGTGCTTTATCTTTTTCTTGAGCTTCTTTTTCCTCTATTGCTTTCAGTTTTTTAGTTTCAGCTCTCATTTGTTCTTGTTTTTTTGCTTCAGCAGCAGCCCTGGCTTTCTCTTGTAACTTCTGAAGCATTATTTCTTCAATGCTCAGACCTTCATCAGTATGGAAGTCAGAGGTGTCATCTTCATCCATATTACTGGTAAAGGACTCTGCATAAGTTTTGCTCTTTTCTGATGCGTCCTCAGCATTGACAGAAGAACTTGAGACTTCCTTTCTTAGAAGTTTTTGAAGTAGCCTGAGTGTCAGTCTTTTTGGACTGCATTTTTCTTTTCTTTGAAACCTCAGTTTCATCCACCTCTAGAGGATCATTAATAGTGACCCTGATTTTCTGTCCCCTCTTCATCAATCCTTCTTCATTCTTGAAGTACCCCATTCTTCTTGCCATCCTTTCACCAATCATCATGGTGTCTGTAGATTCCTCAGACAGTTCATCGGGAATTATGATATGAAGATGCTCAAACATTTTGGTAATCAATGATCCATAAGGAAGGTTTCCCTTTTTCTTCTTGATGGATCTGTACATGTGCAGAATAATCATGTGTGGCAGAGAGAAGGGTTTGTCATTTGCCAATGCCCACATTACTTTGGCCTCGTATCTGCTTACATTTGTCTAGACCTAATGACAATTCTATGTAGAAAGATGTTATCTAGAGGAAATAAGTTAGGTGAAACATGAGTTTAGCTTTTCATGCAAACTTTGAAATTCCAGTCAGAAACTTATAGGCTTCATCAGGATTGACAGATATAGGAGTGAATTCAGAACACTTTACTCCAAATATCTCAACAAGATCAGAAGCTGTGACTATGTATTCATTGTCATAAACATGGAACTGCATAACATTTGACGAGAAAAATGATAGATTGGAGTAGAAGTAAGCTGTTAAGGCAGGATACATAGGATAGTCAGATTGATAGAAATTCTTGAGTTTTGGTTCGACAAAATAGTGTTGTATTGGAATTCCATGATTGTCGAAAAACTCAAAATCAACCGTTCTATGCTCTAGAACTCCCCGATCCAGTAAAGCATTATAATACTCAAGATGCTTCTTTAATCTAAACAAAGATCCTTTCTCCTTGCCTAGAGTGTAAAAACCACTCAACCTTTTCTGAAAGTTTCGAAACAATTTCTCATCATTCTCTTCCTCTTTTCCATCAAGGAAGGTTTCCTTAGCCACATTCTCAGACACAGGAGTTTTTAAAGGATCATCAACTTTCTCCTTTCCTTTCTTTGAAGAGCTTCCCTTAACATTTTCTTTCACAAGAGGCAAAGTTCGCAGTGGTTGTTCAACTACATTATTCAACGCTTCCTCATCAACATATCCATTCTAATTCAGAAATTTCATGATAATAGGCTCAGCCACTCCACAATTTTGAAAATAAATTATCAATTTCTTCAGTTCAATGGCAGCAATAACCTTAGCATCTGCAGGAGGAAGAGTCTTACCAACTGATTCAGAGGAATGGGATTTGGATGCATTGTCCCCTTCCGAGTTGGAAATCTCGAAGTGTGTATGATCAGTTGTAGGTTTGCCCATTGATCTTTCTAAGATTCGAGAGGATTTGCGAGTTCTCCTTGAAGATTTCTTTGTTGACGAGGCTGATTTTGGAGCCATGAATGGATTTTGAACTGGTTTAGGAAGAAAAGTTTCGAACATTTGGTTTTGGAAGAGTCAATCGCACAAGAGAAGTGAGGGTTTGAGTGTTTAGTGCAAACGCAAAGAATGAGAAGAGAGGGAGGATTTGAAGAATTTGAAGCGACGCTTTGGTTTAGAGCTTTTGGAAATCGTATTTTGATAATTTTTAGAAAGAATCGGAAATTGATCCGAAATTGAAGGGAATAACTGTCTTATAGTGCTATTAATCTTACTAAAAATCCAATCCTACATTCTAGAGCAAAGCATATAGAGATCAAGCATCATTTCATCAGAGATCATGTTCAAAATGGAGATATGAATATTCAATTTGTGATTCAAAACATCAATTAGCTGATATTTTCACAAAGCCTCTTGAAAAGAATGCATTTGAGTTTATTAAGAATGAATTGGGCATTACTAATCCTTTTACTTGAGTCATGAAGAATACAAGGAAAATCTTCAGAGTTTAAAGGATTACAACATCTGAAGATGCTCACTGATAGTTGTTGCAAGTGCTTTATTTAGTTAGAATCTTCAAATTTTGGTGCGTAAGTTTTATTTTTGCAAGGAAATCAAGTACGAACAACGATCTCTTTTATTTTTAGCATCTAAATATTTTAAATCTGCAATTACGGATAGAAATCTCCTCGTAAAATTAAGTGACAGTTATTCCCTTCAATTTCTGATCAATTTTTGATTCTTGCTAAAAATTGTCAAAATACGGTTTCAAAAAATTCTAAACTAAAGCGTCGTTTCATATCTTCTTTCTTAACATTAAATTTCACTTCCTCTCGCACTCTCTTTCCACTCTCTATCTTGAAAGATTGCACTAAACACTCAAACCCTCACTTCTCTGGTGCAAACAAATCTTCCAGAACCAAAAGATTGAAAATTTCTCTCCAAAACCTGTTCAAAATCCATTCATGGCTCCAAAATCCACCTCGTCGACAAAGAAATCTTCAAAAGGAACTTACAAATCATCTCTGATTTCAGAAAGATCAATGGGCAAACCTACGATTGATCAGACTCACTTCGAGATTTCTAACTCTGAAGGGGACAATGCGTCCAAATCTCATTCCTCTAAATCAGTTGGTAAGACTCTTCCTCTTGCGAACGCCAAAGTTATTGCTGCCATTGAACTGAAGAAATCAATAATTTATTTTCAAAATAGTGGAGTGGTCGAGCCTATAATCATGAAGTTTCTAAATGAGAGTGGATATGTAGATGAGGAAGCGCTGAATAATGTAGTTGAGCAACCTCTGCAAACTTTACCTCCTGCGAAAGAAAATGTTAAGGGAAGTTCTACGAAGAAAAGAAAGGAGAAAGTCAGTGATACTTCAAAAACCCCTGTATCTGAGAATGTGGCTGAGGAAACCTTTGTTGATGGAAAAGACGAAGACAATGATGAGAAATTGTTTCAAAACTTTTAGAAAAGGTTGAGTGGCTTTTACATTCTGAGAAAGGGGAAAGGAGTCATGTTTAGATCAAAGAAACATTTGGATTATTATAATGCTTTACTGGATCAGGGAGTAGTAGAGCATAGGACGGTTGATTTTGAGTTTTTTTGACAATAATGGAATTCCTATACAACACTATTTCGTTGAACCAAAACTCATGAATTTATGTCAATCTAACTATCCTGTGTACCTTGCATTAACAGCCTACTTCTACTCCAATCTGTCATTCTTCTTACCAAATGTTATGAAGTTCCATGTTTGTAACAATGAATACATAGTGACATCCTTTGATCTTGCTGAGATATTTGGAGTAAAGTGTTCTAAATTTACTCATGTATATGTTCATCCTGATGAAACTTATAAGTTTCCAATTGGAATTCCAGAATTTGCACGAAAAGCTAAATCTCATGTTTCACCTGACCTGTTCCCTCTGGATAACATATTTATGCATAGAATCTTCATAAGTTGTCTTAGACCTAAGACATCTTCAAGGATAGATGTAAGTAGATACGAGACCAAAATGATGTGGGCCTTGGCAAATGACAAACCCTTTTGTGATATCCCGAAATTTCAACTATATGGATTAATCGACGGACGACTGTCGATTCAAATTGGAAAAAGGTGTATAATCGGATTTTTGGACGTTTTCGCATTGTCAAGGCAATAAAATGGAATTCGATAGGTTTTAAATCACGAATTCAAATCCGATGAAAAGTTTTGGACGTTTCGTTTCCGATAATTCAAAATTTATCGGTAAACCCTAAATTCAAAGAAAAGAGACGGTAAGCCGAAAATTAAGGATCGGAAAAACGTTTCGGACGTGGCACGAACCATTGGACCTATTTTCTATTAAATTCGAATTTCAAGAGGCCCGATGATAGAAAATGACCGTTTTGCCCCCAAAAGCCCATTTTGGCCCAAAATGAAGAACCCATTGGATATTAAGCCCATTGGGCCCGCAAAATTCAAGCCAAGCCCA
The DNA here is from genome assembly GCA_001662345.2 of Metrosideros polymorpha var. glaberrima. Classification (NCBI taxonomy): domain Eukaryota; kingdom Viridiplantae; phylum Streptophyta; class Magnoliopsida; order Myrtales; family Myrtaceae; genus Metrosideros; species Metrosideros polymorpha. Next base: position 14,889,774 of record BCNH02000004.1, on the reverse strand, counting down.
TGTGAATAGTGCAGCCCATGAATAGTGCCGAATGAATAGTGCCAATTTGGGAAAAGACCATTTTACCCTTCTTGAAAGTGAGATATTTTGATGATCTCTTAATGGACTTAAGACAAAGCTAATTAAAGCTTTTTGTCTTGCATTTTACATTCACCCCCCCTTTGCCTTTCCTTGACTTTTCCTTCTTAATTCAATTATTGATGAAGATGTCTTGAATTGCAAGAAGCCAAAGGAAGATATTTTTGAATTTGCATTGAAGTGAGGCAATGATGCCATCTTGAAAAGATATTGCAAGACAACTCTCTCTCTCTCTCTCTCTCTCTCTCTCTCTCTCACTCTCTCTCTTTCCTCTCAAAATTCGTAACTCCCTCCTCTTTCCCCCATTTTCACCCTTTTTCCTTCTTGTTTCACACCCCTCACCTTGCCGTCGTGCTACCCAAGACTTGCCTTGAAGCTGTGCCCTTGCCGTCGACGTTTAGGCTACTGTCGCCAAGCCATGCCGAGCCCTTACCGAACCGTCGTCCACACGCCGCGCCGCGCCGAGTCGAGCCGCCGTTAATACCCATTTTCCATCTACGCGCCGTCGTCAAGCCACCACCACCATCGTCTTCGCATCGTCGCCGCCGTCGCCGCCGTAGTAGTCGTCGCCGTTAAACGGTGAGTTAACTCCCTAATCCTTGAATAGGTTGTTAATTGCACTTAGGGTTAGTTTAAGGTGCAATTAGACTTTTAACCATGGTTGGGTTAAGTTAACCTTGGTTAGGTTAGTTGACCTTGGTTAGGTTAGTTAACCATAGTTGGGTTAATTAACCATAGTTGGGTTAGTTAACCATGGTTAGATTAATTAACCATAGTTAGGTTAATTAACCATGGTTGGGTTAAATTTTCTATATATGCTTGGTAAGTTTTTAAGATAAAAATTGCCTTGGAAAAATAAGAGTAATATGCTTTGTGAGTTTATAGTAGAAAAGAATGTATTTTGGCATGAAAATGAGAATTATACTGGTGCCGTGTTAAAATGCTGAGTGTTATGCTTTGGAACCAATTATTTGATTTGAAAAGTGAGGCACGTGGAGTTTGGCATGAAAAGCATGATCATGTGATCACGTGTGATTTGTTTATTGCATTTTTTGTGTGAAAATGGCAATAAGCATGACATATGGCATGAGCACGTATCGTGAGTGCATTGACAAAAAGAAAAGAAGAAATGAGATTTGAATGCCTGTATGCTCGTGTGATCACAAAGTGTACGGACCCTCAATGGTGATTGGGGACGATGCCCAATTTTATCGCTGATATTATTGGACGCCCGGCGGGGGTTCGGATGACGGATCGCGGTAGAGGCCGGACCGATTCTCCTTAAATGGAATGCCATCTACCTCTGGGGAAGGTCGAGGTATGGCCGCACCTCGGTCTTTTGGGAGGAGATGTTGCCGGGCCCGAAGGGGCGTGACGATGCCTGGTCATGCCAGATGATTGCTACCTATGAGAGCTGCAATGGCCCAGAGAGGTCGAGATCGCCTTTCCTTTGGGGTTGTGTGATGCCCAAGAGCGGGCGTAATCACTAGGCATAAAATTGGACTATGCTTGGAAACATTGCGTGTGTGAGATGATGATATACGTGTCTTGATTGCCTTGTTTGATGCATTGTTTATATAATGCTGTGATTGATAACATGCAGGGCGTGTGCATATGCCAAGGCAAGGTAAGAATGCTTGTGAATTGTCTATTGATTGGTGAGAGTCACCGAACCTGATATAGATTGTTTAGAGCGAGAGTCGCTCGCTATTGATCTGCCATCGATGTTGAGTTGCATGTATAGGGTATGCTCTGAGTGAATTGGCACCCTGCGCGAGGCTTAGGTTGTTACCTTACTGAGATTTTTATCTCATTAGTTGTTGTTAACCATTTTTCAGGACCGTAAGAGGGAAGGTCGACATGTGCAGTTCAAGGTGCCCTCGCATAGAGAAGTTTAAGTTAACCCGACCTCGGTCTCTTTTTGTTGGTCGTGTAGGAAGTGGCCCATAAGTAAGGGCTTGTAACTATAGACTTCCTAGGGTTAACATGTTCATAAATAAAAAGGCGTGTTTTTGTAATGCTGTTTGTTATGCTGTTTTTCCTTCTATCCCTGCTGTCGAGTGTTGTTATTCGTTTCCACATGCGCAATTCAAAAGATAAAATGAATGGATCGTCGACGCGTGCTGGGACGTCGCATTTAATGACCCAAACGATAAGTGTATCCGGATGGTCGCGTGCCCGAGGGCTCGGGGCGTGACACCTTTTCTCTGCCACATATGATCATTCTGCACATGTATAGATCCATTAAGAAGAAAAAAGGAAACTTTCCCTATGGATCCTTGATTACCAAATTGTTTGAACATTTTCATATCACAATTCCTGATGAGCTGTATGAGGAATCAAAGGACACCTGATCATTGGAGAAAGGGTGTTAAGAAGAATGGGATACTTCAAGATTGAAGAAGATTGGATGAAAGATGAAAGAAAGTCAGGGTCATTGTCAATGATCCTCTATAGATGGATGGAACTGAGGCTTCAAAGAAAAGAAAAAGGCAGTCCAAAAAGTTTGCCACTTAGGCTTTAAAAACTTCTAAGAAAGGAAGTTCCAAGTCCTTCTCCAGAATGTTGCTGGTGGACGAAGAATCTGATAAGAATTCTTCTATAAATGTCGATATCCATGATGTTGAGGAAGCATCAGAGAAGAGTAAGACCTCTGCGGAGTCTTTTACTAGTGCCATGGATGAAGATGACACATCTGACTTCCATACTGATGAGGGTCTAAGCACCGAAGAAATAATGCTTTAGAAGCTACAGGAGATAGCCAGGGCTACTGCTGAAGTAGATAGACAAGAAAGAATGAAAGCTGAAGCTGAAAGACTGAAAGCAAAAGAAGAAAAAGAAACTCAAGAAAAAGCTGAAGTAGAGGAGAAAGCAAAAGTAGATGCAGAATCCAGAATAAGGGCCGAACAAGAAGCTGAGTAGAAGAGGCTTGAAGAGGAGCAAAACTTGTATGAGCAGGAAAGAGTTGAAGAATACTTTGCATACCGGGTTGATAACAGAGAAAGTGGAAGCATTCCAGTCTCTAAGCCTACTAAAACTGATCCTTCGATGGTAGAGCTTGCGATCACCGTTACAAGCTCTGAGAACTTAAGCCCTCAAAGAGCATTAGCTGCTGCAGCACTAGCACTGACCTCATTTATGCCAATTACTTCTGCTAGTGGTGGCTACTTTGCTGGAACCTCTCAAACTCCTCAAACTCTAAGATATGCACATTTTGAGGAGGAGCCTTCTGGATCAGCTGATCTTCCTATACCTGGATCAACAAATCAAATGTTTCAGTTTCTATGTGCTAAGATTGATCACATCCGAGATGAATTCCGTCTTAAAACTGAGTTGATGATGGACATGATTGCTAAACCAGACTCCTCGAATCCTCTTAGTGATGTTCAGTAGAGACAAACTCAGACTGAGGCTGATATTGATTATCTCAAACATCATGTTGAAGACAAGATGAACCTCCTAGATCAAGTCATGTGTGGAAAATTGGGACATTTCAATAGGCTGCTAGAAATATACCTTAAGAAATTTCAAATTGCTCAGCAAAAGTTGAGATTCTTTGACCTGGTTCCTAAACCTTTTGAGCAGTTTGTTCCTCCTTCAAGTGTTAACCTGCATGTCTCCACATCTACTCCAAGTCAACAAACTCCAACTCTTGCACAATTCCCTGAACCTGCATCAAGCCAACCCTCCACCTCAAAATAACTTTCAGATCTTTAAGTTATTTTCATGTTTTTGATTGTCTTGTTTCGATTGTGTTTGACAGACATCATTTGCTTTTGGTTTGTTGACCTTTTCAATTAGGTGTATTGAACTATATTTGCTTAATATTATCTTTCTACTATTATCTTTTATGATGTCGACAAAAAGAGGGAGAGATATATTCATGCATGATAGGTACAGTTTATCATGTGCACAAATTATGATGACAGAGACAGATCATCGATCATAAATTGGTTAACATAGTTTGCTGTTCTTATTTTGCACAACATGTTTTTCTAGAACATATATCGTGCTGAATCTAATCTTTTTTGAACTTATGCAAGAAATGTTTTGTCATCATAAAAAAAGGGGAGATTGTTGTGGAAATCCTCTATACATATTTTGAAAACTGACAAAACATCATATTAAATTGTACTCATACTACTGAGATTGTGATATATCCAAGGAAAATTTATTCAGATCTTATTAACTAATCTCTGAATTTTACCACGTCTGAAGTCTTGGTTCGTATATTGAATGGATGCCACTAGAGTATTATGAATGAGCTTTTTATGACTTGCATTAAGGATATTGTCAAGTTTATGCCCTTCTTTATACTCAACTTATAAGGCAATCTCATACCTTAAGTATATTCAGAACTTCGTAAGTAACATCTGAAGACAACGACTGAAGCGATCTTCTAAAGACAACTATGCAACAGCTAGGGATCTGGCTTGGTATTCCCCTTTGGATATAATTGATCCATGATCAATTCTTAGATTGATTTGCAACGGATAATAAAAAGCAAATCTTCTTTATTTGATTGATATACTCTTAATTGACGAGATATACGTACCTTACTTGAAACTCAGCTTATAAAAACTAGGATTCTGGTTGTATGGGCAGCAGAATCAACAAGAGATTCAATCTCTTCTACAACGGCTACTTAACCTCTTTTTTGAAAGTTCGGATATAACAGGAAGTCTGATAAACTATCCTCTAAAGGCTGTCCAAAGGCTAGTTTGGAAGTGGAGGAGTATAAAAGGAGGACGAGATGCCCAAATGAAGAAGCGCGCGAATCATAAATTTCAAAGTGTTAGAGAGCCTAATTTATATACACTTGTTATCGAGAGTGCTTATATTGTAATCATCAAGAGGTGTTAGTTGAAAATTCTGTGATCAAGAAAGTGATCATCTTGAGTGCACATACTGTAACCTCTGATTGATTCAATTGATAGTGGAAACCAGCCATGGAGGCTGATTACGTGGAGAGTGGACGTAGGCTTGATTAAGCCGAACCGCTATAAATATCTTGTGCAATTTTCTCTATCCCTACTCTCTTTATTTTGATAGACCACTGCACTTTACTAATCTTTGATATAACTCTGTTATTCATCAGTATTTGTTAATTCCGCATAATCAAACTTAAGTGTTTCAATTCCGTATTAATTTCTTAAGTTTGGTTAAATTCACCTATTCACCCCCCTCTAGGTGATACTACTACCTACATCATTCTTCTCTCTCTCAACAAAAATTGAGGAAGAAGTTTTCAAGAGTTTATTTAAACTCATCCCTCATTCTCTCTCTCTCTCTCTCTCTCTCTCTCTTTCTCCTTTGGCTCTCATTCTCATCTTTTATTTACTCAAAACTCGCCGTTCTCTCCCTACGTGAAACTAGGACGCCGGTGAATCTCAAGGAAGCAAAGGATCTAGCGTCGCGGACAAAACCTATGGCGAGTAGTTTCGCCATTTCTCTTCTTTTCAACCTTTTATATTGTGGTTATAGGCGGAGCATGTTTTAAACGTTGAATGTAGAGTCAACTGCTAGTCGTACGGAACGTGTGATTGTTGGCGAAAACTTTAAAATGAAGTAATTGTGACGACATGATCGTTTGTCGTTGAAATGATGGAAAAGTGTGATATTTTGTGGGATCAGAAAGTTCCATGGTGGCCGAACATGTTGATGTTTGTGAGGCTTTGCGGCTAAACATATTGATGTTCGTGAGGCTTTAGTCTTTTCGGAGGTGAATTTATCGACTTGCAATTGTGTAGACATGATAAGGCCGTGTGATTTAATTCCGTACGTGAGTGACGATAGATACGAAAACACCTTCGCATGGCTAGTTTTATTGCTTGTACGCCTTGTCTTCACCTTATAAAATAATTTTATATGTCTGTCATGACGAGCTGGTGAATTAATGAAAAGATTGACTTCGATGGTGCCGAGTAGTGAAGGACACGTCTGATGATATGATTTTGGATATGCTGATGATGAATTATTGGGTTATTTTTATGATTATTGTTGAATATAGAATTTGACACCTGCATTCTCGTCATTATGTGCATATATACATATCATTATAAGGGTAATGGTGAGGACCATCGGCTTGTATGCTGATGATGCCCTGTGGGAGCCAGTAAGGAAAATCGGGATGCCTATTACTGTAGAAACCTTTTGCTATATGGTGCTGCAGGAAAATCGATCCTTAAAGAAATCAATAAACCTTGTGATGTAAGAGATGAGATGCCTATTCTACATGGTACTGTGGAAGATCAATCCTTAAAGAAATTTGATAGTGATACGAATGAGAGTGATTACCCAGAGTGGCAACATGTATCTCATGTATATCATAACATTATTCATATCATAGTGGGACTTGAAAGTCATATTTTTGCATACTCTTTAATTGTGATATAACTATTTGAGTAGAATATGGCCTAAATTACTTGCTAAGTTTATCTAACTGTTGTTGTTTTTCATGTTTTTCAGACCGTTGGCGGGTAGTCTTTTAGGGCGCTGTACGGCAACTTTCTGGAGGGTGTGGAGATGATGTTTTTGTGTAGCTAGTAGAAGAAGTAGATTAGACCTTTACTTCCCCAGTTGTCCTTCTCCTTTTGATGTGTATTTGAACAACGTCTAAAGGAAGAAATAAATAAAAAGTTGCATATTATGTTTTTTTTATAATGTCAATTTATATTATAGTCTTCCGCTTGCGTTTTAAAATGAATCAAATTATTAAGCCGATTAGATTTTGTGACGCCCTGGGACGTCACGGCTCATGTTGATATCGTCACATTTTATGGTATCAGAGCCATAGGTTTACCTGGAGTGATAAGGTGCGCTAAAGATTTGAAGACTTCGTAGATATGTACACGCGTGTGTTTCTAATTTATTGGGTGCACGTTTTGTGCATGCTACTTGTGATAGTGACCTCAGTCATTTTTCTAATCTCTGTCTTGCTTGTAATTATCATTCAAGTAACATTATGTTACTTATAGATTAGGTCCCTCGGTCATTAATAGTTGTGACCAATTTGAAGAGGCTTTTTTAACATAAGATGAGAAGGGGCAAACCTCCCAGGCTGCTACACACATTGGGGCGGATCCATGGGTGGATGGGATCCTAGAGGTGTTAGGCGAATTGATAGGACAACGAGCTCAAGTACCAACTGAGGTAGAAGAAAATGGTCGCCATATGTCGGGGTTAGTTGAGAAATTTTTTAACTTGAGGCCATCTCGTTTTGCCTGACTGGGAGATTCGGAGGAGGCTGAACAATGGATAAAAGGGATGGAGAGAATTTTCAAACTTTTAGATTGTAATGATGCTGATAGGATCGTTCTTGCTAAATACCAATTGGACAGCAATACAATGCATTGGTGGGAGGCGATGCGAGGAGGGGTATTCCCTAAAGGTACGGTTGTTACTTGGAGATGTTTCAAAAAGGCCTTTAATGAGGAGTATTTTTCTGATTGTGCCAAAGATAAAAAGATGGAAGAGTTTATGATGTTGACTCAAAAGGGTTTATCTGTGGATCAATATGAAGCGAAGTTTGCTGAGTTGTCCAAGTACGCTCCTCGATTTATTGAAAACTCGGAGGAAAAGGCATAAAGGTTCCTGAAAGATCTAAGGACCGATATTAGGAGACAATTGGTACCTATGGAAATAAGAGGTTACAATCAACTCTATCGATGTGATCAATTGGTCGAGCAAGAGCTAGCACAGGAAAAAGCTAAGGTAGTGTCACAAGTGAGGTTAGGGCCTCCAATCGGAAATTTCAGGCGTGACAAAAGGCCTATGCATTTTGGGGGGACATCGACGATATCTAATAAGAGAGGAGGATTTTCAGGTTGTGGAAATTTTGGTAACAATCGCATGATGAGCCAAAGACAGAATTTTGGCAAGAATTGTCAACAATGTGGTAGGGCACATGGAAACACGCCATGTAGAAGACCGAGAATATGTTTCAATTGTGGACAACTAGGCCACCTAATTAAAGACTATACTCGTGGGACACAACAATCACGTTTTGGGATAACATGCCATTTCCAATCGACTTTTTTAGGCATTACTCCGCAACAAAGAAGTTATCAAAGGCCTACAACAAAAGGGAGAGTTTATATGGTGACTCAAGAGGAAGCTGAAGCTTCCTGTAGTAGTTATATTTTCCATCGAAGCGTGTCAACTTCTTAGTAAGGGATGTCAAGGATTCCTGACAGCGGTAAAGGATCTGTCCAAAGTAGAAGAGAGCTTGAGGCAACTTATGTAGTTCGAGATTTTCCTGATGTCTTTCCCGAAGAACTAGCAGGATTACCACCAGAATGAGAGATTGAGTTTGTAATTGAACTTGTGCTTGGAACAAAGCCTATCTCAAAGATTCCTTACAGAATAACCTCAATAGAATTAAAGGAATTGAAGGTGCAATTGCAAGAATTGTTTGATAAAGGATTCATTCGATCAAGTTCATCGCCATGGGGAGCACCAGTGCTGTTTGTCAAGAAAAAGGATGGATCCATGCGCCTATGCATTGATTATAGGCAACTAAACCAGGTTACGATTAAGAACAAATATCTAATGCTGAGAATAGACGACCTGTTTGATCAATTGCAAGGGGCATAAGTGTTTTAAAAGATTGACCTAAGGTCGGGTTATCATCAACTAAGGATTAAGAAGGGAGACGTTCCCAAGAATGCTTTCCGGACTCTATACAGACAATACGAGTTTCAGGTCATGCCATTTGGATTGACGAACGCACCTGCAACATTCATGGATTTAATGAAGAGAGTGTTCAAACCATTCTTGGACCAATTCATTATAGTCTTCATTGATGATATACTAGTATATTCGAAAGGATCAGAAGAACATGAGAGACATTTAAGAATTGTTCTTCAAACACTCCGTGAGCATGCACTATATTCGAAGTTCAGTAAGTGTGAATTATGGTTGGATTGAGTGGTATTTTTTGGACATGTAGTAACAGGCGATGGAATCGTAGTAGATTCGGCTAAGGTAGAAGCCATGATTAACTGGCCAAGACCAAAGATGGTGATAGAAATTCGAAGTTTCTTGGGACTGGTAGGATATTATCGAAGGTTCGTGGAAAGATTTTCCCATCTAGCTAGACCTTTGACTCAACTAACGAGAAAGGATGTGAAATTTGATTGGAATAAAGAATGCGAATCCAGTTTTCAAGAACTTAAGCGGAAGTTGATGACTACTCCAATTTTAACAATACCGTTTGGAAATGGTGGATTTGTTATTTATAGTGATACCTCTCATAAAGGACTTGGGTGTGTCCTAATGCAACATGGGAAAGTGGTTGCATATACATCAAGACAATTAAAGCCATATGAGAAGAATTACCCAACGCACGATTTGGAACTTGCGGCCATTGTCTTTACGTTGAAAATATGGAGGCATTACCTATACGGTGGAAGTTCAAGATTTATACGGACCATAAAAGCCTCAAGTACCTGTTTTCGCAAAAGGAACTGAACATGAGACAGAGGAGGTGGATGGAATTATTAAAAGATTGTGACTGTGAAATTTTCTATCATCCAGGAAAAGCAAATAAAGTTGCAGACACCCTAAGTAGAAAGTCTGCTATGGTCGTAAGCATGAGGATTAATGAGTGGAAAGTACTAACAGAAGCGTCAAACTTGGAATTTAAATTCAAAGTCAATAATTTGACGAGGCTTCTAGCAACTCTCAGAGTCGAACTTGATCTCATGCAAAGGATTAAGGAACTTCAACAGAATGACCCTGAACTCATAAAAATTTGCAAGGTAGCGTCAAAAGGCAAGAAGCTGGACTTTCAAATATCTAACAATGGGATCGTCAAGTTTCGCAGATGATTATGCGTACCTGGCAAAGGGGAATTGAGAAAGGAGATATTGGCAAAAGCTCATCGAAGCAGTTACAACATTCACCCTGTAAATACAAAAATGTATAGGAATCTTCGTCAATATTATTGGTGGAACGGATTGAAGGCTGATATAGCTAAATATGTGGCAAGTTGTCTGACGTGTCAGCAAGTTAACGCAGAACACCAAAAACCAGTAGGAATGTTAAAGCCATTAGAAATTCCCAAGTGGAAATGGGAACATATCACGATGGATTTCGTTCAAGGTTTGCCAAAGACATTTAGAAATCATGACTCTGTCTGAGTGATAGTGGATCGTCTAACTAAATCGGCTTATTTCTTGGCTATACGAGTGGACTACACTTTGGATAAGTATGAGAACCTATATGTTAAAGAAGTAGTACGACTTCATGGGATTCTAGTAAACATTACATCGGATCGAGACTCAAGGTTCATATCGAACTTCTGGAAAAGTCTACAGATGACCTTAGGAACAAAGTTGCATTACAGTATGGCATTTCATCCACAAACGGATGGGCAATCTAAAAGAGTCATTCAAATATTAGAGGACATGTTACGGGCCTACGTTATTGACTTTAAAGGCAATTGGGATGAAAAGTTGCCCTTAGTCAAATTTGCCTATAACAATAGCTTCTAACAGAGTATTAGTATGACACCATTCGAAGCTTTATATGAAAAAACTTGCTGAACTCCGATTTGTTGGAACGAAGCTTAATGGGACCAAAGTTGGTGCAAATTACAACAGACAGCGTAAAAATTATTAGAAACAGACTCAAGACTACTCAAAGTCGACAAAAGAGTTACGCAGACAGATGTCGACGACATTTGGAATTTCAAGTAGGCAATCATGTGTTTCTCAAAGCAACGCCCATGAAAGGTGTATCAAGGTTCGGAGAAAAAGGGAAATTAAGTCCAAGATTCATTGAACCATTTCAGATACTAGAAAAAGTTGGAAATCTGGCATATCGATTAGCTTTACTGCCAAGGTTAGCTAATGTCCATAATGTATTCCATGTATCGATGCTACGAAAATATCATCTCGATCCTAGTCACGTTTTAGACTATGAGTCGATTAAAGTGGATTAGCGAGTTAAGTACGTAGAAAGGCCAGTACAAATATTGGATCGAAAAGAACAAGTGCTCAGAAACAAGTTTATTGGTTTAGTAAAATTTTTATGGCAAAATCATGATACAGAAGAGGCCACTTGGGAAGGTAAGGAAGTCATGAAATAACAGTATCCTTAACTTTTTGAGAATCAGATAAAGATATAAATTTTGAGGACGAAATTTTCTAAGGTGGGGAGAGTTGTGACATCCTCAATCCGACCCCTATCTAAGATGCGAGAATGGTTTAAGCATCATTGGACTGTTAATCTTCAGACTAATGAACATGGGCCGAGCTCGAAAGCCCAATGGATATTTGTGAGGAAGAAGACAAAATAGGATTAGAGATTTTTTGTGCCAAACTTGGTGAAGAAGTCTTTCTCTCTCTCTCTCTCAAGAAAACTTGAGGAAGAAGTTTTCAAGAATTTATTTAAACTCATCCCCCACTCTCTCTCTCTCTCTCCTCTCTTTGGCTCTCATTCTCATCTTTTATTTCCTCAAAACTCGCCCGTTCTCTCCCTACGTGAAGCTCGAATGCCGACGAATCTTGAGTAAGCAAAGGATCTAGCGTCGCGGACAAAACCTACATCGAGTAGTCTCGTCATTTTTCTTCTTTTCAACCTTTTATATTGTGATTAGAGGTGGAGCATGTTTTAAACGTTGAATGTAGAGTCGATTGCTAGTTGTACGGAACGTGTGATTGTTGGTGAAAACTTTGAAATTAAGTAATTATAACGATGTGATCGTTTTGTCGTTGAAATGATGGAAAAATGTGATATTTCTTGGGATTGGAAAGTTTGATATTGGCCAAACATGTTGATGTTCATGAGGCTTTACGGCCGAACATATTGATGTTCGTGAGGCTTTAGTCTTTTCGGAGGTGAATTTATCGACTTGAAGTTGTGTAGACATGATGAGGCTGTGTGATTTAATTCCGTACGTGAGAGACGGCAGACGAAAAAACACCTTCGTATGGCTAGTTTTTTTGCTTGTATACCTTGTCTTCACCTTATAAAATATTTTTATATGTCTGTCATGACGAGCTGGTGAATTAATGAAAAGATTGACTTTGATGGTGCCAAGTAGTGAAGGACACGTCTGATAATATGATTTTGGATATGCTGATGACGAATTATTGGGTTATTTTTATGATTATTGTTGAATATAGAATGTGACACCTGCATTCTCATCATTACGTGCATATACATATCATTATAAGGGTAACGGTGAGGACCATCGACTTGTGCGCTGATGAGGGAAATCAGGATGCCTGTTGCTGTGAGGTACTGTAGGGAAATCGATCCTTAAAGAAATCGATCAACCTCGTAATGTAGGAGACAAGATGCCCGTTGTTGTGTGGTACTGCGGAAGATCGATCCTTAAAGATATCGATAGTGATACGAATGAGAGTGGTTACCCAGAGTGGCGACATGCATCTTATGTATATCACAATATTATTCATATCATGGTGGGACTTGAAAGTCGTATTTTTGCGGACTCTTTAATTGTGATATTACTGTTTGAGTAGAATAGTCATGGCTTGAATTACTTGCTGAGTTTATCTCATTGTTGTTATTTTCCATGTTTTTCAGACCATTAGCGGGTAATCTTTTAGGGCACTGTACGGCAACTTTCTGGAGGGCGTGGAGATGATGTATTTATGTAGCTGGTAGAAGAAGTAGATTACACCATTACTTCCCCAATTGTCCTTCTCCTTTTGATGTGTATTTGAACAACGCCTAAAGAAAGAAAGAAATAAAAAGTTGCATGTTATGTTTCTTTTGATAATGTCAATTTATATTATCGTCTTCCACTTATGTTTTAAAATGAATCGAATTATTAAGCCGATTAGATTTTGTGATGCCCTGGGACATCACGGCTTATGTTGGTATCGTCACAGCTATGCCCCTTCTCACCAATGTGGTAAGCACAAGTCTTGGTGATATCAAACTCGGCGAACTTTGGGGGATTATCGCATGGCACCTTTTTTGTGACCATTCTCTTTTTGAGCAGCATGGATAAAAGCTTGGATAACAACGTAGGTAAAGGAGTAAACTGCCTCTATGGAAACTTTTTCTTTGGTTCGTAGCCTTGAGAAGAATTCTCTAGCGTCACAAATGGCCTCGGTGGAGGATTCGAGTAAGCCTTTGGAGTGCTAGGAGCTTGAATGTGCGCCACCTCGGCAATTGGCTCTTTGTCTTTCCTTGAAGAGATTCTCTTCGTGCTTTTTCGATCACTCTACCATCGTGCATGAGCCATTCTATGTTCTCTCCAACTTCTATGAGATGCAAGAAAGACAAGCAACTAGTGGTGTAGAGTTTTCGAAAGTACTCAACGGGCATCGCCTTAAGAAAGATCTTCATGGTTTCTTTCTCACTAAGGGGTGGTTTGACCTGAAACGCTACCGCCCTCCATCTTTGCGCATAGGCTCTAAAGGACTCGTTCCTTCTCTTCTCTGTGTGCTCTAATTCCTCACAAGTAGGGGCAATCTCGGAGTTGAATTTGTAGTGGTTGAGGAATGCGTCCACCAAGTCATCTAAATCCTTTATCTTCTCAAGATCAAGGTCTAAAAACAAAGTGAGAGCCAATTTCTCTAGACTTTCCAGGAACGTGTTGACAAGCAACAAGATGTTGTCGGAGTAATGCCTCATTTTGCTTAGGTAATATCTCAAGTGGGTATGGGGATTGTCGGTCCTATCATACTTTCATGCAAATTCTAGGTCCTTGAAAGTTTCGGGAACCTCCATTTTCGCGTAGGGCGTCACCTTATCAAATTCCTTCACTTCGCAATCCCTAAGCATAACCAAGTGTTCTTCAATTCTGACCAGACGTTTTATGCCATCATCGCCAAGGGTCTTGCTTGGTTCCTTGGTCTTTAGGTCGATCACAACGGGAGGAACCTCTAAATTGGGCCCATGTTCAAGAACGCCGTTATCTGGAGGGGCAGCAGGAGCGACATGCTCGGCCTGAACTAGCGCAGGAGCCTCATTGATTCTCCTAAGTACTTCTGCCATCATGGCATTGATGTTTGCTAGTTGCGTCTCCACATTGGTCAAGCAAGCATTTACTTCTTGGTTTTCCATCCTTGTTTGTGAACAGGTCCTCACTCAGGATCTTCTTTTTGCCATTTTTTAGTACCTTTCAAAAGGGTGGCAAAATTAGTATACAGAAAGTGAACGAGAAGAAAACATAAAAGGCCTTCAATTCTATATTTTCTTGTGATGAAATAAAGTTAATAGACCCTCATGTAAGCCAAATAGTACATAGGTGATCTCTTATCAAAATTTCTTTTGAGAGAAATTATACAATTGAAGGGATAACATGTGGATTTTGATTCAAGTGCCCTTCCAATTTCATTCGAACTCAAGACGATTACATGACAAAGACGTAAAGAACGACTACAATGGGCTTCACTTGATCCTCCAGCTCCTTGACTCTTGTTATCTTGATGGCCTCCTTATGAAAGTCGAAATGATATAACCCTAACTCTATCGGAGGTGGAATCTCTTAAAGGACTCGAAGTTGACGGGTGACTCTCAAAAGGTAGTAAGATATGGATCCGGTGTATCCTAAGAGAGGAATTGGATGGTTGAGGTAGGCTCTAGGATGCCTAACCCAAGGAGATTGCCATGAAAACTGATTATGGGTAATACCCTTCAAGAAGTTGTACCATTCTTTGAACGACTTGGAATGAGTGACCTTTTGGAGATTTTGAAACTTGAGGAGAGGATTGGAATCATTGTCTATGGATACGATGTTCATGTAAGGGCTATACTCCTTAACATGAGAGAGAAATCATATTTGAAGTATTCCTATTGGTGCTCTAAAGGCTACATCCTCATTTTGCTTGAAAGGATCTAGGGAGAGGAATGTCTCAACTAGGAGTATGTTTAAGAATCCCTTAAGGTTAAGGACATCTATGATGATATGAATGACATGAGGATCTAAGGTCTTTGAAGTGTGTGGAAATAAAACGAACCCAAAGAAAGCTAAGAGGAAGATCCGAGTATCTTGGTTTTTGGTAAAACGACATGCTTCATCGAACTTAGGTAGGAGATATGACATCGAAATGCCATTGGAATTGTGTTTAGCGATCTCTCTAACCTCGGAAACCTGGGCTTGTACATACTTACTCACATAAGGAATTGGGTCGATACCTAGGTGGGGTTTGATGAAACCAAATGTGGGGATACAACCGGCTATGAGTTCTAATTCCTCCCAAGTTGGGGTTATCTCATTTCGACCGAAAATGAATGTTGATGTCTTCGGGTTCCAAAAGTGCGCCAATGCTTTAATTAAGGAAGTTTATGGCTCGACATAGAGAAGTTAGATGAGGTGCCCAACCTTCTTCTCTACTTGCCTCGCAACCTCTCAAAAGGAATTGGGATGACTCAAAGCTCGGGTCCTCCCATAATGTCTAAACCTTATGGCATTTTAACCAATTACCACATGTTTAAGACGTAAAGGAAAAGACTTGACATTAAAAGTAAAGGGAGAGAAGTGAGTTTGGAACGATACACTTACGTGAGGGGGGTAAAATGTCAATCACAAAGACACATCGTATGCAAGACGTGAAGCTTCACTAGAAGGGAGGATTCTAAAGGTTCAAAGGCTCCCATCCAATTTGGGAAGAAAGTTTTAACCACTTGGACTACGACCAAATAGCACTTCCAACCTTAAATTGAACGAGCGAAATTGAAAGTGGATGACCATGTGTTGTTTCCCACATGGGTTCCTCTTTCAAGACCTCCTAATTTGGTTTCTTAATGCGAGTTGGGTTTTGATTGTGGGTTGTGTGTACCTTTTGTGTCGTGCTAAAGCTCCTAAACATTCATTTTAAAGTAAAGCAACATTCAACACTTCAATATAACCCAACATACACGCATACATCCTTACTCCACCTACAAAACAAAGGGTTGACAATCACTTCACCCCTTATAACTCCCACCTACAAAAACATTTAAAACGAGTTAGCGGACTAACCTTATTTTCCACATGACTTTGACACTTGCTATCAAGAAAGAAGTGACGTTAGAAATCACCCAACCAATTTTTATGGCTTAAGTCTACTTAAGGTTGTAACTAAGTCCTTAGTGGAGTCGCCAAGTTGTTGCGACCTCCCATCGGAAAGATCTGGGTATATGGATATGGATCCCACATTTTTTGTTTCAAAGCTAAAGGATTACTAGATTAATTAGTTTTAGGCTAAACTAACCTAACTCAAACTCTCCCAAGTCCTACCTAATCGCAACTTGGGTAAAAAGAAGCTAAAATTTGGAGTCGTCATTAATCGTTTCGAGGTGGGTAGATTAGACACCCAATCGAGTCAGGGGGAGAACCGACTCAATTCTACGGAACCAAATATTCTAGGGTTCGAGAACTTGCTTACGCTAACGATTTCTATTAACGCCCTTTTGGTACTAATTGGTTGGGACATTTTCTAAGTGATCACGTGATCTTGATAACGTTTCAATCCTAGAGGTCAAAGCCACTTTTTTTGTAGGTGAGCATGCACATGTTTTTGTGATTTTCTAATTTTAAATTCTTAAATCGAGCTAATCTATCCTAGGAAAGGGAAATTAATAAACAATGTATTAAAGTGCGGTGCATAAAGTAAACACGCAATATAACGAAAAGCGAGCTACTCTACATGCGAGAAAATAAAACCCGCAACTCGTCGGTTATTAATGATTACAACCCTTTACAAAGATGGGGGAGAGGGACTGGAATGGATATCGATCAATCGCTGTCTTCAATGTGTTGGCTTATCGGGACATAAAAAAATGCCTAATCATACGTTTAACAACTAAGGTCAAGCAAATGCCATCAAATGGCCTTGGGATCGGCCTTTGCAAGCATGCAATTTTGAGATTCGCGCTTAAACGGGTGGTTATGATTGATTATCATTAATCGAGCCCATTGGATCTCCACCTTGTACAAGCACCATGAGAGGATAATGGCATCAATCCTAAGACTTAACTAATGTAATTTGATACTCTAAATGCCAAGCATGCATTGAAGGATCGAATCGAACATTCAAACAATTACAATTGCAAAAATTTGAAGCATGCAACATAATATATGCAAATTAAAGAACGATGTCCCAAATCTTGTGCAAATCACGTTTAATGACATTAAGATGCAAAATTCAATTATTGAAAAGTTGAAAAAATGTTGTTTGAAGATTCAACTATCAATTTCGGCCACATTGGTCTTGAATAAACAACAAAATTGTCAAAAAGACCCACAAGTCAGAAAACATATTGATTTTCCCCTGGAACTTTTTAGGTCTAGCAAAAATAGCAAATGAATTTCAAAAGTCAACAAACTGAACAAATTTCATGTTTTACGTTTTTCCAAAAAGGCCCTTCAAGTTGGTGTAAATTGACAATTTCACCCTGAAAGTCAGATTCGTTTGTTCAAGGGCCCAGTCTGTGTACTGTCCAAATTTTATGAAATTGACCAACTAAATCAAATATTCACGACCTCAAACTTTGTAGGCTACTAAACAAGAACCCAATGAAGCTCTCTCGTGTTTTGAGTTTTCTCAGAAAATGTGCGCAACTGGGTTGATTTGATGTAACAAAAATGAACAACTTTCTGCTCAGAAAAATTGGTAAAGTAGGGGTCGATTTGACCCACTTGCCAACTTTGTTTGGCCTTGAAACGTTTTTCCAGAGTAGAAATGGATGTGTTCTACAACTTTCATGTTAAACACTTTTCCAGAATCTGTATAGAAAAAATCATAAAAAATCAACAAACCGCAAAGGTTGATCCGGAAACAGCAAAAAACAGTGAAGAACAGAAACTGTTTTGATTTTCCAGATTTCTGGGTGGAGTTTGGAAGCACGATGGACATAGAAAAAGACACTTTTTTGAGTCCCATAACCTCTCAAATCGAAGATAGAGAAGTCATCTTCGAATGTCTCAACTATGACTCTCCAAGAAAATGACGTTTAAGGGCTCAAACAGCCATTAGAAGCACAGAAGGTCATAAGAACGAGTTTGCACAGAAATATGATACATTACCCAACAACAATCAGCATGTGTACATAAGCTATTTGCCATCATTTTAGACTTAAAGGCAGCAAAACACAGTAGCAATTCATCTTAAAAACATGGCAAGAACATAGGACCAAATGACTCCTTATTTGACCAGCAAATGCCGGGTTTCAAGCCGAAATCGAACCTACCTTTCGTCTATGGTTATGCGGGTCCAAATGAGCTACACGGCCACCCAAAGGATGTCTTGGACAGCTATGAACAGCTCAGCAAATTTCTGGTTCAAGGAGAAAACCGAGGCCATTAGTGAAACGAAACAACGAGATATGGACAATAAAAGAAGATGAGAAGAAACGGGGGTGTCCGAGGGTTGAATGGGTGAATTTCAGGCACGGTGAGCTCGAGGACACGTCAAAGGGTGGCATCGCAAGGTTCGAAACTCCGGATGATGGCTGGAAATGGCCGCGAGAAGCGGCTAACGCCGCTGCAGGAATCACCGGCGTGGGCGTCGGTGATGACGCCAAGGAGGAGATGGGGCCGGTCCATGGTCCCCCAGTGACCGGATGGCAGGGAGTGGTCAGATGGGGTAGAGGGAAGAGATAGGGTGACGGTGGTGGTGATGGCTTGTCGGTGGGGGTTGCCAGCAGCGGCGGTGAGGCGGCGGCCCGAGGGGGGCGAGAGAGAGAGAGAGAAGGAGAGAGATTCCTATTCTTATCCAAAAATGGTAGCCCCCAAAATGTGATTTTTCCTTTTATGGTTCTTGGAAAATGTGTATATATAATGCTCCCAAAGTGGTCTAATCATAGCCATTCATTAGATTCATTAATGGCAGTAATTTCTGGCTCAAATATAAGAATGTGGGCTTTGTCTTGGGAAATTGGCCACAAAATGGGCCGGCATTGTCACGCTCCGATCCTATTTCCCCAAGGCTCGAGAACGCGACTTCCCTGCATTAGTCATTTAATTGCGACGTCCCAAGAGGCGTCACCGACCCATTCTTTTATCTTTCAATTAACACACGCGGAAGTGAATTTTACATCACCCATCCAATAACAATAGCAGGATAGCATGGAAAATACATACACAAAGGCATATCTTATTTATATGCATCATCGACCCACATTGGAAGTTAGTTTAATTACATGCCCGTTACTCGGGCCTTTTTCGGATTTCGCCAAAAAGAAAGGAGTCGGGGTTAACTTAGCTCTTTCCACCTATGAGGGCTAACTCCAAAAAGTGGCTTCCTCCACTTCTTGGTCCACGGGAACACCAAAACGGATGAAACGAACGTCCATTACCAAAGGCTTGAAAATAATTAAACAACAATGAATGAGTAAACTCAATAAGTAAGACATCTAAACCTCGTGTAGGAGGATACCTCGCCTTAGGAACGCACCAAACATATGACTTAACAAGTCGATGGCAAATCAATAGCAAAGCCTTTGTTTTGCCTTATCTATATTTATGAAAGGAAATCTTGTCCTCTCAACATGCTAAGAACACAACCAAATAATCACTTTGTGGATCTCAAAACAAATAAGTAAATTGAAACCAAGACTTGACCTGCATACACGATAATACAAATGCAAAGGACTCATGTTCCTCATTGCCTTAGTTAAGCGTGATCTCTTCTTAGCCAAGACACACAGATTACGTCGGTTATTCACTAGTCCACGCCAGACTTTTATCTTTGCCAAGACACACGGATTACGCCGATTATTTACCAGTCCGCACAAGGCATTCGGTCTTCTGGCATAACCAGGCATCGTCCCGCCCCATCGGGTATGGCAACATCTCGACCTCCCTCGGAGACAGATGGCATTCAATTAAGAGTATTATTCCGAAATCTATCCGCGAATGGCATCCAGGTCACAAATCATCCGGACATCAAATATCCCCCATAGTCGTATGGGTGGATAATCCATTTATGTGATCACACAAGCACACAAACACTCAAGCCAATTATTATCTTTCACTTTAGCCAATGCAAGGGCGTTTAGTGCTCACACGTTCGAACATTTTCAATCCCGCACACATAAATATGCACGAAAATAATCACATGTAAACAACCGCAATTCTCCAACATGAGAAAATTCACATACTTCACTTACAACCCTTTCTTGTCAAGATGCACACAAGCAAAGGGACTTATAACGTTGTTTTCTCAACAGTCAATAATTATAGAGCAATAATAGCCATTTTTGCAATAAACCGTTATATAAGCACATACCCTTTATTTTTAATCCTCATGGCCTACCCATGCTTCAAGAACACTTATCATTATATGTCAATTGATTAACAAGAATAGCATAACCCTCTACATGAGCAAACCATACAAAATACAAGCATGAGATTTCTCTTGCTAGAACAAGCAAAACCAAGCAAAACAAGCATTAACATGTAGATCAAGCTCATATAACACTCAACATAGGTTCGATTTGCATAAAGTAACGCTCTATCCAAAGTTTAGAAGAACTACTTGCAACACCGGATGAACTTAAAATGACGACGAGCAACGAACGGCAACGACAAAGAGGGGCTGTCGGCGGTGACAACGGCATGGACGGCGATGCAGCGATGAATGATGGCGGTGATGAGGGTGGCGATGGTGGTGGTGGTGGCCAAATAGAGAGAGAAATAGATAGAACGATAGAATGAGGAATGAGTTTAAATAAACTCTTGAAAATTTCTTCCTCAAGTTTTCCTAAGAGAGAGAGAAGAAGAAGAAGAAAACTTCTTCTCCAAGTTTGGTTCTTCACCAAGTTTGGCATAAAAAATCTCTAATCCTATTTTGTTTTCTTCCTCACAAATATCTCTCTTAGGATAGGGTTTCTAGAAGGGACAATTTGGTAATTTCACCCTTGACACTATTCAGATGGGCTTGGGTTTGGGCTTAGTGGGCCCTCTTGGGCGCCTATGGTAGGCATGAGGCCCATTGGGCTTCCGAGCTCGACTCACATCCACTAGTCCAAAGATTAACGGTCCAATGATGCTTAAATCAATTTTCGCATCTCAAACAAGGGTCAGATTGAGAATGTCACAGGCATTGGTCGCATGGGCCGGTGAATGAGCCGGTTTGGCCCAGTTTGATCAGGGTCGGATAGGTCCAATTTCTCGTCGATTCTCGTCGTAAATTTTCCCACTTTGGCTTCGGTTTCTTCCTTGAAGAATTCGTTCCCTTGCCCTTCCACTTTTGGAACCCACCAAGATGCTTGTGCTTGGAGCTTGAGGTCCCATGTGAGCTAGAACCAACAAAATAGATATCTGCATTTGGTTTAGCTGCCAGGAGGCGGTCTTCCTCTAGCTCAAGGTAGCGCATTGCATCCTCAAAAGTTTTTATGTTTTCATTGTGGGTCAGGTAGATTTTCATATGCTCCAAGCTTTGAGGCAATGAACGAATTATTGCCTGCACTTGTTGCTCATTAGTTAGTATGTGGCCAGTATCCTTCAGCTCACTAATCATATTTGACATACGCCTTATGTGTAGTTTCATGTTTTGTCCATGAGGTATCTTATATGAATGAAACTTTACAGTGAGCTGTCTCAGCTTCATAATAGATGTCTAACCAAACCTAGCTACTAGAGTTGCCAACATATCTCTAGCATTATCAAAACGCCTGAACTTTCGCATGATATCAATTTCCATGCTGCCCAGCAACGTAATCGCAAGAGAGTTCTTTTTCTTCCAAGCAACAAATGCTTCTCTTTCCATTGTGTTGTGTAGTATTCCCATTTTCAGGTTCTTCCATAACTAGGTTAAGAGCTTTTTGCACTTCTTGCTCTTCCATCACATACTGGATTTTCATATTCCAAATTTCGTAATTTTCGCCGTTCAATTTCTCCCCTTTGTTTAGCTTAGCCATAATGTTCTTAGATGCTGAACCCATTGTATCTGAACATTTCAGACATACATGCACGATATATTAATGCCTAACATTTATGCATCAATTTTACACAAACTAATTATATTAATGAATAATTTCACGAAATGTTTTAGATTCGAAAGTACACTGTGTTCTCAATCATCGTCTAAAATCCTAATTTGAAATTACCGTTAATATAATCATTTAGGTAAAAAAATAAATTTAAAGTTACTTAAACTTTCTAGAACTCTCATTTGAATAATACATAAGTTCTAGATTCAAATTCTACCAACCTATGAACTCTCACTAGAGAAAAATTTATTAGTAGGAATGACATCATGCAATGATCATGTTCACTCGTAATCATAAAGGCATAGCATGATATAATCTCAATATATAAATAATTCAAGCATAAAAATTCACCTAATTGCATGTAAGGTCAAAGCAATAAATTTACACTTTAGGGCAAAATCATAAATTAACACATGCAAGGGAAAAATAGGTAATTTACATTGCCAAGGGTAAAATCGTAAATAAATAGCAAGGGGCATAAATTAACTGACTGAAAAATATTTTTTAAATTATTATTTTTATATAAAAAATCTGTCAACGGTCCAACTAGGTAGGTCAACGATTTGACCGATCCAATCGATTTGGTCAACGGTTTGACCGATCCGATCGGTTTGGTCAACGATTGACCGGTCCGGCCGGTTTTCGGGTCACAACCCGGGTCAAGATCCGGGTTGACTTGGATCCACGGGTTGTGGATCGCTAATGTCAACATGACGTTAGCAGGCCGCTAGCGTACACCTTCTAGAACGTGCGTGCGTGGATCTCATGCGCATATGCCTTGCCGACATGTGGGGTGCATGTGGCGACGTCTGTCGTAACCTCGCGACAATCTACCCATCAAAATGCTCATCTCAACAAGCCCTTTCCATCTATATGGTTAAAATAAAATTTCACCGAACAGAAAAAATGATAAAGACTATGAACACAACAGTCGAACTATACTTTCATCCATAGTCGCTAACCCGATTCATTCTTAGCATGTATGCTACGATTTCAATACATTTAAGGCAGATAAAAATCCATGGCATAATCAGGAAACAAGAACTAAAGCTTTGATACTGTGACGTCCCAAAGCGTTACTTACTATCGCAATTCTTTTATCCTTTTCACTAATGTACACAAACGGAAGATTAAGTACAAATGAAAGTAGACATTTCTCGTTTAGACGACACTTGAGCAGAGTAAATATCACATCTTCATTTCATACTTAGATATTTATGTATATGGGATGATTTGGGTAACATCATCAAACATTGTATCAAAAGACTATGTCCGAGAGATGAAAAGGTATCCTATACCCTCATTACCACCATAGTGACACCATAGCCGCTACCCATCTCCCATCATCACCCTTTATCACCATGTCCAAAGGCTCATCCTACACACTAAAAATAAGGAGTGAGCCGAAGCCAAGCATGAGAAATAACCAACTTCTAAACTACTCGTTCCACTCATGTCATAGTCAAAAACATACTTAAGACATGATATACACAAACATTAGGGCATATGGTCAGAAACAACATTTGTATTAAGGCATCGTTAAACTACAATGCAAAGCTGATGAACAATTCAAAAGCATGCAGCCCATCAGCACACATGACTCACACGCCGAGTTCCATTAGTTATTATGTGATCGTTTTTACCCCATCTCACGGTTCAATCGGTTTACTGGCCGATCCATGCGGGTCACTTCCGGTTTACTGGCCGAACTTCCGTGGTTAACTAGCCACAAACACCTCGGCCCTCGAGTACGCAATGATCCTGTTTCTTCTCTTGGGTCATTTTGAATGCGACGTCCCAAGATGCGTCATCGACCTGTTCGTTTTATCTTTTGGTTAACGCAAGCGAAAACGATTAATAACCACCCAACAATCACGACAATAGGGATAGCAGGAAAACAACACAACTACAATCGTTGGCAAAACACACTTTATTTATATACTTGTTAACCCTATGAAATTTATATGCACAAGCCCTCACTACGGGCTACTTCCTAACGAGACCATAAAAAACATACCAGGGGTTAGGTTAACTCATTTCCGCTAAGCCGAGGTTACACCAAAAAGTTCATACTATAAGCTCGATCTAGACAATGTAGTAGTCGGGAGGAGGCTCAGGATTGCTCTCCTCATTCGGGTCAAATTCCGAATCTTCCACAGCACCGTCGGGAACCTTTACGTCCATCGAATTCCACACTTCCTCACCTAGAGCTCTACCTCTGGCAGGCCCATCGAAACCCCTTAAGGGACCAAAAAGGGCATAATCGTGATGGATAAATCACGCCTTGAAACGGTGAGGTATCAGGTGCCTCAACCCCTCATCAACCCAGATTGTCGTAACTTGAAGCTCAAAATTGTAGTATGCACCGAGGACCGGGTGCAATGTTATAACGAGGCTCTGGTCCTTGGGAACCCCGAACCCACGGGTCGCATATTCATGCTACAGGTTTGAAAAGCGATTAACAATAACGAGTGAGATAAAATCTTAGTAAGTTAACAACCTAAGCCTCGTGTAGGGTGCTAATTCACCCAGAGCATACCATAAACATGCAGCTTATTGTCGATAACAAATTAATAGCAAGCAATTCTCACTCTACTTAATCTATAACATGTTCGAGCGACTCAACTCATTTAACAAACAACCCACAGGCATTCTTACCTCACCTTGGCATATACCATGTATAATATCCGTTATAGCATTCTATAAACAATGCAATCAGACAAGGCACATAATCAGAACACATATCACCATTTTTCATGCGCAATGTAACCAAGTGTGTTCCCTTTTATTGCCTAGTGATTAAGACTGCTTTCGGCCACAGTGCAACCCGAAGGTTAGCAATCTCGACCTCTTTAGGTCACGGCATAACCCGAAGGTTGGCAATCTTCTGGCATGACCGGGCATCGTCTCGCCCCGTCGGGCACGGTAATGTCTCAACCTTCTGGAAGATCGAGCGCAGCCACACCTCAACCTCCCCTGCAAATAGACGGCATTCCCTAAGGAGAATCAGTCCAACCTTTACCGTGATATGTTATTTGACCTTACCGGGCATCCGATAAAATTGGGCATCATCCTCAAACACCATTGGGGGTCCGTACACTTTGTAATCACGCGAGCACACCAATCATGCATACCAGTCTCATTTCTTCTTTCTTTTAGCCAATGCAACCATGATACGTGCTCATGCTATGATTCATGCTCATACGTCAAACTTATGACAATCTTTCACACGTAAAAATGCCATAATAAAATCACACATGATCACACGTACATGCATATCTCAGCAAACTTTACGTACTTCATTTCTCAAGCATTCTAGATTATTCCAACCCCTAAAACTTAGTATCCAAGTATGACACCACACAAATCACCATTTATATGCCAAAAATTACATTCCTTTCAACTAGGAAACATTAGTTCAAGAGACAATCACATTTCTAAGGCAATCCTAACAACATACAATAATGTATAATCATGTATAGAAATACCATATAACTTAAGTACAAAACACATTAATTAACAACTTATCACCCAAACTTTGATAGCTTATCGCCTATTTGACGATAGCTTATCATCCATTTTTCGATAGCTTATCACTTAAGTACCAATAGTTTATCATCCCTTTTATGATAGCTTATCATCCAAATGCCAATAACTTATCATCCCTTTGATGATAGCTTATCACCTAATTACCAATAGCTTATCATCTCTTTGATGATAGCTTATGACCTTTCCTTAATATGTTATCACTTCCACTTATCACTTCCCTTGATAACCTATCACCATCACTTATCATTTCATGATAACTTATCACCATTTCTACTCCACTTCTCATGATAGCCTATCAACTAATCCATCTATAATTAGTTCTAAACCTCACTTAATCTAACCATAAACGCAATTAACAACCTAACCAAAGATTATGAAGTTAACTTACTAGTTTAACGGCGGCGACGACGAATGGCTACACGGCTTGGCTTGGCTTGGCGCGGCAACGGCACGGTGAACGGGCTTGGTGTGGGCGCGGCTTAGGGGTGGTGAGGGCACGGTGGCGTGGCTTGAACGGTGGCGACGGTGATCCAAATGGCGACAAGGGCACGGCAAGGGCGAGCAGCACGATGAGTGATGGTGGTGAAGGAAAGGAAAGAGAGGAAAAGAGAGAGAGGGGAGGAAATGAAAGAGAGAAAGTGAGAGTGAGAAAGAAAGTTGTCTTGGCCAATGTTTTCCAAAGCTTATCTTCTTCACCAAGTTTGCATTATTGTTACCCATAAATGCAATTTCAAACTTTATCCAATTTGGCTCTTAAAATCAAAGACAATCTAAGGCAAATAATTGAAGGAAAGAAAGAAGAAAGACAGAGATAGAGACAAAGACAGAGTGAGTGAGTGGAAGTCTTCTACTCCAAGATATTCTCTCACTTCTTCACCAAGTCTTCACTTTGCATTAATCAAAATTGTCTCTTGCCCATAAATATGACCCATAAAGTCTAAGTTTTTTAGAATGGGTATTTTGGTAATTTCTGCTCTTGGCACTATTCACATGGGCTTGGTAGTATTCACAGGTGCTACGGCTTGAATTTAATGGACTTAGTGGGCTTGATATCCAAATGGCTCTTTATTTGGGTAAAAAATAGGCTTTCGAGGGCAAGACGGTAATTTCCTCTTATAGAGCCTCTTGGTGGTCGAATTTCATAGGAAATAGGCATGTTGGTTCATGCCAAGTCCGTAAGTTCTCTTTGGTTCTCAATTTCTAGTTTACCGTCACTTATACGAAAATTTAGGGTTTACCGATAAACTTTGAGATTTTGATAATGTAACATTCAATACTCTTCATTGGATTAGAA
Source organism: Metrosideros polymorpha var. glaberrima (assembly GCA_001662345.2). Lineage (NCBI taxonomy): Eukaryota > Viridiplantae > Streptophyta > Magnoliopsida > Myrtales > Myrtaceae > Metrosideros > Metrosideros polymorpha. The sequence continues at coordinate 14,862,953 of BCNH02000004.1, read as the reverse complement.
TTCATGGTCAAAATCGCTCGAATTCAATCTTAGTACATTGATCCAAAATTAGGGATATCACAACTCTTCCCTTATTATAGAATTTCGTTCTCGAAATTTAAATCATTACATGACATCCTAAAAAAGATAGGGATATTGGCGCTTCATTATCTCTTTGCTTTTTCACGTTGCTCCCTCTGTTCCGTGATGTTGCCAAATCACTTTAACTAAGGGAATTGTCTTGTTCCATAGCACTTGCTCTTTTCTATCCTCTATCCTCACTGGTCACTCCACGTACGACACTCGGTCATCCACTTCTATTTTCTCAAAATTAAGCACGTGAGCTGGATCAGGCTCATACTTCCTCAACATAGATACATGAAAAACATCATGTATTTGAACAAGTTTCGGTGGCAATGCAAGATGATAGGTCTTTCTCTAATAACCTTGACAGCGTCCAATGACTGTTGCACCAACTCGAGACCCGTGATCTGTCGTTCACCAACTTCGTCCCAACAAATCAGAGTCCTACAAGCCTTATCATACAATGCTTCAAATGGTGCCATTTTGATACTTTACTGATAACTGTTGTTATAGGCAAACTCAACAAGATGAAGTTGTTCCTCCCAACTTCCTTTAAAATCCAAAACACATGCTCGCAACATATTCTCGAGCGTTTGAATGTCCTTTCTGACTGGCCATCCGTCTGCGGATGATAGGCTATGCTATATTGTAACTTCGATCTTAAGATAGTCTGCAAGCTTTTCCAAAATGTGACAGTGAACTTGCGATCTTGATCTAATGTGATCATCACTGGCACTCCATGAAAACAAACAATTTGTCACACATACAAGTCAGCATATCTATCCAATGCGAAATCCTTTCGTACGGCGATAAAATGTGCGGACTTTGTTGGTCTATCAACCATGACCCAAATGGAATCGTTACCTCGTTGACTCCTTGGTAATCCCATCACAAAATCCATTATGATATCTCCCATTTCCATTTTGGGATCTCGAGAGGTTGTAGTAGTACACTAGGCTTACAATGCTACCTTTCACTTATTGGCACATTAAGCACTTAGCCACGTGCTTAGTGATATCAGCCTTCATGTCAATCCACCAATAATATTGCCTCAAATTCTGATACATCTTTGTGTTGCCCGTTGCCAAGGATAGACTTTGATGGTCGGTGTAAACTTGAAACTTTTCTCCGCATAGATAATATCTCCAAATCTTGAGGGCAGAGACGATTGCTGCTAATTTTAAATCATACGTCAAATAGTTCAACTCATGAGGCTTTAACTAATGGGACGTGTATGCAACCACTCTTGCATGTTGCATTAGAACGTAGCCTAATCGCTGAAACGATGCATCACTGTAGATCTCACAACCCCCTGGATCAGATGGTATTGTCAAAACTGAAGTCGTAGTTAGCTTGTCCTTCACTAGAGATTACATGTCAAAGAAAAGCTACACAAGCTAACCAAAACTCGCACTTACTGAACTTAGCATATAGTTTATGCTCTCAAAGGGTCTGCAGAATTGTCCTCAAATGTTGTTTATGTTCCTCATGACTTCTAGAGTACACGAGAATGTCGTCAATGAACACAATCACGAACCGGTCTAAATACTCCTTGAACACATGATTCATTAGATTCATAAAGTAGCAGGGGCATTTGTCAGACCAAATGGCATTACCGTAAACTCATAATGATCATAACGTGTACGAAAGGCCATCTTCAATATATCCTCCTTCTTGATCCTCAACTAGTGATAGCCCATCCTTAGGTTTATCTTGGAAAATACCGAAGCTCCTTGAAGTTGGTCAAACAAATCGTCTATCCTTGGCAACGGGTTCTTGTTTTTTACCGTCACTTGATTGAGTTGTCGATAATCAATGCAAAGATGCAACGATCCATCCTTCTTTCTCATAAATAGAACTGGCACTCCCCAAGGCGATGCACTAGGGCGAATGAATCCCTTATCCAATAATTCTTGCATCTGCATTTTTAATTCCTTCAATTTTGACAACGTCATGCGATACGGTGCTTTGGAAATTGGCTCCATTCCATGGGCTAACTCAATCACAAATTCTATTTCTCTTTCTATGGGTAGTCCAGGCAATTCCTTTAGAAAGACATCGAAAAAGTCTCGCACTATAGTGATGTCCTCCATCCTTAGTTCCTTAACCAATGTATTGACTATGATTGCCAAATAACCCTAGCAACCCTTATTCAGCAAGGTCGTTGCCTCAAGCGACGAAATCAAAGGAATCAAATGGGACCCTCTATTTCCAATGAACTCGAAACTAACCCTTCCTAACAGGTTAAACTTGATTGCTTTACGATAGCAGTCCATCAAATATATACTTTCCTCTCGACCGCCTATGTTTATCTTATAACCTGAACATCCTACTGTAGACAATACTTTATCCTTTAACGGGGTAGATATACTAAGAACCGCTTTCAATAGTTTCGGACTTAATCCCACTAACTCAACAAATTATTTAGCAACAAACAAATGCGTCGCTCTCGGATCAAACAAAGCATAAGCAATATGATCATGCAAGGAGACCATCCTGTAACGGTTGACGAATCCTTTGCCTCTTTCCTGGTAACATTATAAACCCTTCCTTGCATCAGGGGTCGGTTCAGATTGTTCTACGGGGCATTCCCTAATGGTTGTCCTCCTTGCGACGATGATGCTGGTGCTCCAAAAGGTCTATGTGGACAGTTCCGAACTTAGTGGCCATGCTGACCATATCCAAAATAGGCTCCCATCCTAGCAGGACACGGGGTTGTTCCATGTCTTCTATTACAGAATCGGCACACATTAATTGAGTTGTATGACGGCTTTCCTATGCCATTCTTTCGGTTGGGAGGGACATAATACTTTCCTCCAATCATTGGCCTCTTCCCAAACTGATGGTTGTCCCGATTAGGTGCAAACCGCGATCCAGATGCGGTTGCACGTTCTGCCATGTTCCTTTCAATGAGTTGAGCCCTTTCATACAGCTTATCATAGTCCTTGAGGTTCAGGGGCACCAATTGGTCCTTAATCTCCGATTTCAGACCATCTCAGAATCTCGTCGCTTTATCCACTGGGTCCTCAATTAATCTTGGTGCATACCTAGATAGCTTGGCGAACTTTGCCTCATATTGGTTTATTGACAAATGGTTCTAACGAAGTCACTGAAATTCAGCCATCTTCTATTCCATCGCATAATCCAAGAAATACTTCATGTTGAAAGCTCTAATAAAAGCATCCCATACCAGGACCATACCTTTAGGAAAGACCCTTCATCGTATGGCTTCCCACCAAGAGCTAGCTTTACCTTGCAATTGGTAAACAGCAACGTCACTTTGTCACTTTGTCTTCCTCCGAGCACCTTAGCAATGCGAAATCCTTTTCTAACTCCTTAATCTAGAGGGTTGCAGCTTCAGGATCACCCGCTCCGGTGAACTTTGGTGGCTTAAGCTTCAGAAACTACACAACCACCCTATGCATTGGTTGATCACCATTCCTGTTCCCAGCCAACGGAACTTCATTGGGCACGGTGGCCGCAGCAGCAACATCAGCTTGATTCAGAGCTTGTTGCCCCATGAGATTTCTCATGGCTTCTAAAGCTTGCAAATTTCAATCTATTCTGGGATCCTCTTGTGCCCTTCCTCGAGCACCTACTTGGCCCTAAACTACCCTTCTTCTTGGGATCCTTGAGTTTGGGTTACTTATCTCGCAGGAATTTCACAAAATCCTACATGTCAAATTTCGACACGAAATTAGAACTCAAGAACAACGTTCTTGAAAGTCAATCAACAATCACAAGCCCTGGGGTTTGTCCTAACTAACTATCCCAAAAGCTAACGCACCTTATCACTCCAAGTTATGACCATACTTTGATACCAATAAAACGGGGATGTCACGCCCTAGCCCTCGAGCGCGCGACAAACCTGTTACTTCTCTTGAGTCATTTTGAATGCGACGTTCCAGGACGCATCGTCGACCTGTTCATTTTTATCCTTTGGTTAACGCAAACGAAAACGATTAATAAGCACCTAACAATCATGACAACAGGGATAGCAGAAAAAACAATAGAACTACAATCGTTAGCAAAACATACACTTTATTTATATACTTGCTAAACCTAGGAAGTTTATATGTACAAGTCCTTACTACAGGCTACTTTTTAACGAGACCATAAAAAAGATATCGGGGGTCAGGTTAACCTATCTCCACTAAGCTGGGGTTACACCAAAAAGTCTGTACTACAAGCTCGATCTAGAGAATGTAGCAGTCGAGAGAAGGCTTGGGATTGCTCTCCTCATCCGGGTTAGATTCCAGATCTTTCACAGCACCATTGGGAACCTCTATGTTTATCAAATCCCACACTTCCTCACTTGGAGCTCCACCTCCGCAAGGCCTATCAAAACCCCTCTAGGGACCAAAAAGGGCATTACCGTGGTGGATAAACCACGCCTTGAAACGGTGAGGTATTAGGTGCCTCAATCCCTCATCAACCCAGATTATCGTAACGTGAAGCTCAAAACTGTAGTCTGCACCGGGGACCGGGTGCGGCGTTATAATGAGGCTCTAGTCCGTGGGAACCTCGAATTGTACGAGTCGCATATTCATGCTACAGGTCTGAAAAGTGATTAATAACAACGAGTGAAATAAAATCTCAATAAGTTAATAACATAAGCCTCGTGTAGGGTGCTGATTCACCCAGAGCATACCCTAAACATGCAATTTATTATCAATAACAGATCAATAACGAGCAATTCTCACTCTACTTAATCCATAACAGGTTTGAGCGACTCAACTCATTCAACAAACAACCTGTATGCATTATTACCTTGCCTTAACATATACCCTGCATAATATCCGTTATAGCATTCTATAAACAATGCAATCAGACAAGGCACATAGTTAGAACATATATACCATTTCTCATGCGTAATGCATCCAAGCGTGTTCCCTTTTATTGCCTAGTAATTATGACCGCTTTCGGCCACGGCATAACCCGAAGGTTGGCGGTCTTGACCTCTCTAGGCTACGGAACAACCCGAAGGTTGGATGTCTTTCGGCATGACCGGGCATCATCCCCCCCATCGGGCACGGCAATGTCTCAACCTCCTAGAAGATCGGGCGTGGCCATACCTCGACCTCCCCCGCAGATAGACGGCATTCCCTAAGGAGAATCGGTTCGACCTCTACTACGATCCATCATTTGACCCTGCTGGGCATCCAATAAAATCGGGTATCATCCCCAAACACCATTGAGGATTCGTACACTTTGTGATCATGTGAGCACACCAATCATGCATACCGGTCTCATTTCTTCTTTCTTTTAACCAATGTAACCATGATACGTGCTCATGTCATGATTCGTGCTCATACGTCAACTAATGACAATCTTTCACACGTAAAAATGCTATAATAAAATCACACGTGATCACACGTACATGCTTATCTTGTCAAACTTTGCGTACTTCATTTCTCAAGCATCCTAGATTATTCTAACCCCTAAAACTTGGTAACCAAGCACGACACCACACAAATCACCATTTATATGCCAAAAATTACATTCCGTTTAAGTATGAAACATTAGTTCAACAGACAATCACCTTTTTAAGGCAATCATAACAACATACAATCATGTATAATCATGTATAGAAATACCATATAACTCAAGTACAAAACACATTAATTAACAACTTATCACCCAAACTTTGATAGCTCATCGATAATTCCTTGATAGCTTATCGCCTATTTGACGATAGTTTATCATCCATTTTCTGATAGCTTATCATCCAAATGCCAATAACTTATCATCCCTTTGATGATAGTTTATTATCTTTCCTTGATAGGTTATCACTTCCACTTATCATTTTCCTTGATAACCTATTACAATCACTTATCATTTCATGATAACTTATCACCATTGCTGCTCCACTTATCATGATAGCCTATCAACTAATCCATCCATAATTAGTTCTAAACATCACTTAATCTAACCCTAAACGCAATTAACAACCTAATCAAAGATTAGAAAGTCAACTCACTAGTTTAACGATGGCGGCGACGAATGGCAACACGGTGCGACTTGGCTTGGCACAGCAACGGCACGGTTAGGCGGCACGGCACAGTGAGCGGAAGTCTTCTACTCCAAGATGTCCTCTCACTTCTTCCCCGAGTCTTCACTTTGCATTAATCAAAATTGTCTCTTGCCCATAAATGTGACCCCTAAAGTCCAAGTTTTCTAAAATGGGTATTTTGGTAATTTCCCCTATTGGCACTATTCACGTGGGCTTAGTACTATTCACTAGGGGTGTCAATGGTTCGGTTCGGTTCGGTTCTTCAAAAAAACCGAACCGAACAGAACCGTTAAGGATGGTGGCTGAACCGAACCAATTCCGAACTGAACCAAAAATCCATTTCGGTTCGGTTCGGTTTTTGGGGTTCGGTTTTCCTTTTTTATTTATTTATTTCTTTCAATTCTTTTTCACTAGCTTCTTAATTGCATGCCCTCCTTAATTGCACCTATATTTGTTGACGTCGAAAGGAAGCTTGACACAGTAACTCGTGTAGGCTCGATACTTTCGACTCTCATATCGTAGAACTCATTGATCGCTTCCTCGTTCATCCCATTAATTCGGTTCTTCGGTTTGGTTTTAACATCCCTAGCGTCAAGGAAGTTGATCAAGAACCCAAAACTTATGGAGGAAACAGATCACGTCGGTCGTATCGAGTATTGACCATAAAATGGGTCTATGCAATAATTTTTTTTTTCCTAATAACCATTTGGACCAATGAATTAAAAGTTATGACATAGCTTCTAAGCATGCTACAATAATACTCAATTATCTAAAGGAAGGGCTTGGAAAGCGACAGCACGAAGGAGTTAGAGTAACAACAAAATATTTGCTTTTCAATGTTTTAAAGCAAGTTCTGGGATTGTAATTTCTTTCGATATTGTTATAAAACCACTATAGTTTATTGACCTTTATCTAAAGAAGTCATTTTCCATCTTGTTTATTTATTGTGAGCATATCTCGTCATGTAAACATCCGGATGGCTTTAATTAATCTTTTTTTTTTATAAAATTTTTTACATCTTTAGAATTAGGATAGGGATGGTTCAATAAAAGGTGTAGATGGATAAGATGTAATGAAGTTAAATGCAATACATTGCGATTAGTATTAACCTAATTCATCATGTGTAACTTGTGGCCTGTTAGTTGTGGTAAAAGTTAGAAATAGAAAAATGTTTCAATAAGAATGGTTAAATTTATTTTTTCAATTCAGTTCAATTAACCAAACCGAACCGAACCGAAAAAAAAAGAATGGTTATTTTTCACTAACCGAACCGAAAACCGAACCGAACCGAAATGTACTAATTTTTCAGTTCGGTTTGGTTCGGTTTTCAGTTCAGTTCGGTTCTTCGGTTCAGTTCTGACACCTCTACTATTCACGGGAGGCTAGGGTTTGAATTTAATGGGTTTAGTGGGCTTGATATCCAAATGGCTCTTTATTTGGGCCAAAAATGGGCTTTCGGGGGCAAAACGGTAATTTCCTCTTATAGGGCCTCTTGGTGGCCAAATTTCATAGGAAATAGGCCTGTTGGTTCATGCCAAGTCTGTAAGTTCTTTTTGGTTCTCAATTTTTGGCTTACCGTCACTTATCCGAAAATTTAGGATTTATCGATAAACTTTGAAACTTTGATAATGTAACGTCTAGTATTCTTCATTGGATTAGAATTCATGGTCAAAATCTCTCGAATTCGATCTTAGTACATTGGTCCAAAATTAGGAATATCACACCGAGGCATCTCGATTTACTGGCCATGGGCATCCCGACTCCCACGGAGCATTCATCAGTTTACTGGTCGATGGTCATCTCTTATCAGTTGCTTCATTTCACACATTTCATGCATTTATCTTATAAATGCAACCACATGAACATTGCATGCCACATGCCATGTACCCATTCCACACATCTTTCATAGGAGATGATATGATGGCACACCTGACTACTCCAATTCAGCATGTTCTTCACACGATATGGAATGTGTAGCACACAGGATCACTTCAATTTAGAATGCTAATAGAACCATAACATTCAGAACTCTTTACATCAAACATTGACTAAACTTATCAAATGAACTTGTAAAATCATGAGGAAATTCATATCCATAGTTCACAATGTGTTGAACAACTCTTGTGAAGAAAACATTTCTAAATGATAATCACAAAGGGAAGTTTTTCTCAGAATTCAGAACTTGCTTGTACAGAAACAGTTTTGAGCATTAATTGAAATCATGGGCATCACCCAAGTAGATCAATTTGTAAATTCGTGAAACAAGATCATGCTCAACAATTTTGATAAAAAATGAAAAGTCTGAATCAGCTTGTATAAAGAGAAGTAAATCGTGCAAACAGAATGAAAAACTGCATCTGGCAACTGGAGTAAGCCAGTCAGAGAAAGGTCTGTTCCACAGTTCCAAAGTGCCCAAAATATTCCGAGATTTTTATATGTTATATCCATGTATATCCTTTAAAACTTCTATGAAGAAAGTATATCCAAATTCGAAGGGGAAAAATTCATAGAAAATCGGGAACATGAAAAGTTCACAGTTGATTATACAAAACCCCATACAGAAAACGCGAATGTTCAAGGTCATTAGGCACCTCATCTGAACCCAGAAAATTCTTAAATTAAAGTATGTTGTAGCTCAAGATGTCATGAACAACTCTTATGAAGAAATTTTTGTGAGATTCACAACACAAGAAGCCACACAAAAATAGCCAACAGTAAGGGTCAGACAGTTACGAGCTTGAAAAACAGTACATAGCCTAACAAATCTACCCAATCATGAAAGATTCGTGAACTCTAGATCAAAAATCATCATCTCCAAGAGCTATAACCCAATTGCATGCACCATCTCAGCAAGGATTCAACCAAACTAACTCGAAAACAACACCCAAACCGGGCATCAAGAAGACCAAGGAGATAAGAATTCAGCAATTTCTCCTTGCCTCTTGTTGATGTTTAAGGAATCCGAACCCCAGCCCCTCATGTACTCGGTTCTTGAGAGCTCTTGACGTGAGAGTGTAGAAAAATTGAGAAGGAAAATGAAAGAGAGAGAGAGTGTGTGTGAGCCGAGCAAAATGAGGAGGGAGAGAGAAAAGAATGAGAAAGTGCTATCACTTAGAAGCTTAATCATCAAGATTACGTGAGGCTTTTCATTAAAGCTTCTTGTAAGATGGCTTAATCATCAAGCTTAATTGACATGTGGCAAGACCATGGTGACAAGTGGCATTGGCAAGGTAGCACTCAAGCTTGGTCAGCAAGTTGTCTGGCCATGTGGACAATTTTGCCCTAGTTGTGCCAATTATCATGTAAATTAGATACTAATGACCAAAAATTAAAACCACAAAATGTCCAATGGGCTCTTATAAATTTTCGGCCAAAGCATATATTAAAGACCATTGTTCCACAATTCAATTTCCATCTCCAAATTTAGTTTCCTTAGCTCGCTAATTGGATATGAGAACTTCATGATGCCACATATACCAATGAACGAAATAGATTAAATGCCCTTTTGCAATCCTGAGAGAGAGAGAGAGAGAGAGAGAGAGAGAGAGAGAGAGAGAGAGAGACCAAAAGAGCGTTCTCTTTGTTCTTCGTCACGTACATTCTTTTTCCAGGAGAGAAGTGTGTTGTCTGACAAGCGTTATGAGAAAACGACGATCATTCTCTCGTATATACCAAATTAGAATAAAGACACATCTTTATTCTTTCCTTATCGATAGCCTCTGATATCGACTGATTGCTAATTATTGATAATTGCCTATATTGACTTTCACTAAAGAGGTAATTTCAAATAGATTAATTTTCCCAACATGGGCGGAAATATTCATTAAATCTATCACAACCCAAACTCTAAATGAGCAACCAGTAGAACCCTCGCCATCCGACAAACTCAATGGCAAGGTCACTAGCAATCATTGATGACCTTAGATCAAGGTTGAGAGCTCCGCTTAGGCTATGGATGGTTGACCATGACTACTTGGACCTGAGATCAAGCGCCCGGCAAGACTACCTCAAAGAGAGAGAGAGAGACAAAGGCAACGGCGTGAAGATAGTGATTGGAGGTGGTGGGGTGACTGCGAAGGCCATGGGTGGTCATTGATGGAGCGAGGTTAAGGTGTACAATGATAGGATTTGAGAAATTAGGATTGAGATTGAATGCAGGGCAATATAGTCTTTCTCATTTGCGGGGCTTTATCCTAGGATGCCAAGTAATGGTTTGGGAAAATAATTTAAAAAAAGTGATATTGATGTGAAAAGTGAGGGTGCCATTTGATTCGGGGGAATGTTATATGCAACAAGTCTTGTGAATCTCATGCATTTGTGTTTGGCCAAATAAATAATGCATAACGAACTTGCGGGAGCTTATTTCAGTCCTAGCGATTAAGAGAATTCGAGCAGGGACAATGACTTCAACTCCATCTTACTTCTATAAATAAAAAATAAAAAAAAGAGCTAAATCAAGGTTCCAAACCAACCTTAGTCTCAAAATGCAATGTTACCTCGCAATAGCCGGTCCACTATACTTAGCCAAAAAAATAAGTTGAAGAATTTGGGCAATGAAATTACCAGAATACCCACAAAATCCAGCTGGCTCTCCTCTTAAAGGCCAAAATCGGCAAACTGTGGCTCACCCCTTTGTCAGAAACCACAGAGTCAGGCTACCCAATTAGCCAATAATGACCTCCCAATGCAGAGAGTAAGAAGTGGGAAATAAAAGGAGGGACCAAAAAGCTTTTGCTTCAGCCCTCCACCACAAGGATACCCCATAACACAAGAAGACAACAACCCCACAGCGGGAAGCCAAAAAAACAAAAACAAAAACAAAATAAATAAATGGCAATCTAGTAATTATGAGCAAAGGCATCATCAGAGAGTCATTGACCGGTCGCCTTTGACCAGTCCTTTTTGGAAGTGCCATACCTGTTTTTCAGAGTGCTTGTCAGTGTGCTCATATTTGTGCCTCATAAATGATAGATAAGCCAGCTCCTGGCCACGCGCCAATACAGCGCGTGCGTGCAAAATCTCCTCGCTCCTTCTTTCAAAACACCCACTGTCTCTCTCGTTTTCCTCTTCAGGTGTCGTGTGGTATTAAAAGGAAGTAGGAACTCTAAACCAAAATGTGAAGCTGATAACACAAAATTTCTTGCTGCAAAACTTGCAAAGTAGCACTCAACAGCTATGAAAAATGCAAAAATTGCAATCTCTCCAATTGATTCACTCACTTAGGAAAAGATTTGTCCAATAATAAACATCATAAGGATGAATTCTCATACGTGCTCGAGTTCGTTCATATTAGAAAAAAATGTTGCAAATGAAACCAGACTAATAGCGATCAATAATGAAATGGAGTGATGGGATCATCATCATCATCAATCGACGATGATCATCTAACGTTTTGTGCTTTTCCATATGTACAGAACCGGATTTGAATGTGGGCTGCTCATGAAGAGGATTGATTCTTGCTACTGGAAGCTAGAGCGTGGATGGAATTGGCGAGCTTGTTGATGGCGCTCACCAGGCCGTCGATGCCTTGTCGGTTGATCTCCGTCTTGGACTCCTCGAGCTTGAGCCTCCTCTCGTGGAGGCCTACCAGGTCTCTGTGCCGTCGCTCTTCTCTCTCGTCGGAGGCCTGGAGTGCTTCCGCTATGATGGAGGCGCTCCTTGAGATCGCAGTCCCGATGTCAGACGGCTCGTGGCGATCCTCGCTCGCCGCACCACCCGGATCTCCGCCTCTCCTCCTCCTCTTAGCCGGGGAGTCCGAATGCTCGCTCGGTTCGGATTCTGCGCGATTTTGAAAGGGAGAAAGTTATGGTTGATAGAGTTTGATTATATTTACAGAGAGATACCTGGTGTTGGAAGTGGCTGAGAGGCGGCAGCGGAAGGCAGCTGATGCGGAGCCTCCGGCGTCTGAGAAGAAGGAGGTAATGCCGGCACGATGGGGCCCAGCAAGGCATGCTGCTGTGGAGGCAACGGAGGCTGAATGGGCGTTTCCACCACATAACCAGTGCTAACAATGTCGTCGGGATTCGGGTGGCCGATAGAATAGGCGGCGACGGAGGCAGAAGCACCCGCGGCGGCGTTCTGAGCCCCTCCTCCTCCTGCTCTGCTCTCCACCACATCCACCAAGGCCTCGTATATCTGGGGCATCATGTTGGTGGGCAGGTTCCTCTCCTTCCTCTCGCTCTTCTCGATCTTCCAATACGAGGCCGCCTCCGCCTCCGCCTCCTCGTTAGCCCTCCGCCTCTCGTATTCCCTCACCTTCTTGTAGTCCCTCATGAGGTTGTCCCACTTATCGTTGCACTGGTTCTGGCTCCTGAAGCACCCCCTCCTCCAGCAGTACTCCTCCACCCACTTCCACCTGGGCTCCGAGGGCTTGGCCCCGCCTCTTCCGGCCCCTCCCCCTACTCCTTCGCCGCTCTCCTCGCTCCGCTTTGTCCGCCTCTCGTCGTCCATCTTCTTCGCCTCGATCAGTGTCATGGTCTCGTTCACATTCCAGTTCCCTTTCCTGTAGTCCCTCATCATCACGTTGCTGCCACCACCACTACTTTGATCGGCCATTTCACCATGCCAGTGCAACTTTTGGAGAGAGAGAGAGAGAGATTATGTGCCTGCCCAGCAAGTGTTACATCTACGCGAGTGCGTTGTTGCTTCCCTTTTGGAGGGCTCAATTGATGTGTGGGGGTGTGTTGAAACCGGTCAAATCTTCTAGTGAGAGCGAGACTCCTGCTAATTTGGGCAAGGAGAGATTGGTGTAACGGGGTCTTCCTCAGTCAACAACAGGATCAGGATTTGAAGTAGAATCAGGAGGGGAGGGGAGTGGAAGGTGGGGCTGTATGGACATGCTATTCCAACGGAGCATTGAGATAAAAGTCCGCTTCCTCTGAGGCACTTTCATTTATGCTCCCTTAATCTCACGGAAAGGAACTTCTTTTCAAGAAAAATAAATTTATTTCCCTATATTTGGCTGTAATTCTACAAATAATATGGAAGTCATTTTCTCACATTAGTTACGCGAAAATTACGAATACATAAAATCTCAAGTACAACCTTATGTCACGAGTTTGAGCGTCAGGGACTCGAGCTCGAGTGCCTAGGTCTTGGCCTTAGTCTTGGGGTCTCTCGAGGTTGGGCGCTGATGTCCAGGACCCTGCCCACCATTAACTTGGGCTCGACCATCGGGATTTGGGCCTGGCCACTAAGGACTTGGGCACAGACATTGGGATTTAGTCGCATGTTGGAAAATGATTTTTAGAAGAGTAAATTATTCTCCGAAATTTAACCACAAATTCTTCGTTAAGAAACCATTCCTCAAACTTACTCTATTACAAGGTAAGTTTTTCCACATTCTTCGAATGACTCTATTTTCTCTGATAAAACACTTATTGAATTGGATAGAATATCAAACGATCAATTAGAGAATTTAATTATTAAATTATTAAATTTTTTATTGTTCCATGATCTATATATAAACCCTCCAAATTAGGACAATCAGTCATGAATGACTCGTGCTATTAAGAACCCTAATTCTTTGACCTATTGTGAAAATCTTGTAATACTCGACTACAAACTATTTCCTCTTATTCGAATCCCCGCTCGATTCCCTAATTTAAGTGGGAGACCCTGGCGGTGGGTTGCTGGGCTAGTCTCCCCTGAGGTATAGGCGTCCCGATTACCTGTGCGGGCTTGTCCCCGGGGAATAATGGCGGATTCTCGGTTATCAAAAAAAAAAAACTATTTCCTGTTAACCCGACTTAATGGTTCAAAAGTAAGCCTTCGTAGACTTCGGCTTTCCTCGTTGGACAAGCAATTAGGTCCACCAAGCTTCCGCTTCCATGTTCCACACCCAGTAGTTGGAAGTTCTTCTATACTTCCGAAATGCCTCTGCTTGTTGAAGTCTTCAATTAGCACTCCTCACTCACAGACACAGACTGTAATGGACTCGCAAACAAGGTATGCAGGAGACTAAAATTACCGAGAGAGTAAGTATTGAGAAGAAACCTTTCTCTATTGATTTGGCCTCCCCTTTCAAGTGAAGATGGATCGAGTATATAGAAACAACAGCTGGTGTTTATGGGCTACTTGCCAGCTTGGGAAAAATTACCAAAAAAGTTTTACATTTATTGCAAATGTGTCGATTCAGTCATAAACTTTATTTTGTCGATTCAATCCTAAATTTTTTGTAATTGTGTCAATTCAGTCCATCTGAAAAAATTTTGCCAGCTGGCACTAATGTGGATGTTGGCCAGTGCCAACCGTCAGACAACATAATATTTTACTTTTTTTTTTCTTTCTCTTCCTTCTTCTTCCTCTAGCCGATCACTGGGACTCAACAACCAGCCAGAGGCGATGGCTGGCAAGTTTGACCTCACCGGCCTTAGGCAAAGCCGACCCTCGCTTGTCATTGGCGAAGGCGAGCCTCGCCAACCCCTGACAAGGCCGAGCATTCCTAGATTTGGGCTGGCGAGGCTCGGCCTCACCTCTCACCATCGTTGGGCGAGGTCCCAGCCATGGCGAGACTCTGCAACTGCCCTGACATCGTCACCATCTCTCTCTCTCTCCCTCCCTCTCTCTTCTAGGCTTTGCAACTTCACAAGCAAAATTAGCTCAAAAACTAAAGGAGAACATTCAAGGAAACAAAATCAACTCGGAACTGGAGAGTTCAATCTACATTATAGGGCTAGAGGGAAAGAGCTGGGCGAGGCTCGACCTCGTCATGGCTGGGCGAGGCTGAGCATCTCAAGATATGGGCTGGCGAGACTCAGCCTCACCCAATGATGGCGAGGGGCGAGGCTTGGCCTTGCCAAGGGTCGCAAGGCTCACCCTCACCGGTCATTGAGTTTCGGCAACCGGCTAGAGGAAGAAGAAGGAAGAAAAAGAATAAGAATAAGAAAAGAATAAAAAATTCAAATTTTAAAAAATATTTAAAATATTATGTTACCAAACGGTCGCCCAAAATTTGCCGGATGGATTGAATAACACAGTCGCAAAAGGTTTAGGACTGAATTGGCAAAAAAAAATTATGACTAAATTGGCACAATTGCAATAGGTTTATGACTTTTTTTGTAATTTTCCTGCCAACTTGTGTTCCAATAAAGAAATGGACTCAATCAACTTGTGTTCCAATAAAGAAATGGACTCAATCAAAATAAAAATACCTACGCCCATACGAAGGTTTAACGGCACATCTCATCCATGCAAAGGTGGTCAATGGAATTGAGTCTTCTTCCATCATTACCTGCCAAAAACCACTATAGACCAACTTGTTCATCTATGAGATCTCCCGCCCTAAGGAATTTTATACCCATCATCTTTTGTGGCCTTCTTGAGCTGACGATGGTCTATAGTCGTTCGTAACTCCTGCTCTGCATGGTTAATCACCACAAAAGCTGGGCTTAGAGTGCGGACTCAAACTATCTCTAATCAATTCTTTTGAGAGCAGTTCAGATTCAAATTCCTCAGCCATCTCCACAGTGTGTTATACTTGTCACTCGAATGATGGTACTCGAATCTTAACCGAGGATTTTCAAGAATTTTGATTGTTACACCCGCTATATAGTATTCGTAGTGTTTCCTTGCACAAAGATCTTATCTTCATTTCGTCCCCTTAAGAATGCTTCGGCAACAAGCAACATCTGCATCTAGTGTCGAGAAAGCAGATCCGTCAAACGATAAATCTTTGTTCCCCAATAAGGACCGGAGCACTGATTGCTTCATGAGGTGTTTCCCCATATGCCATCCTGAATGTAATGGGCTCGGTTAATGCTTACACCATTCATCTGGCAAAGCATTTGGTCTTGGTATAACTAGAACAAGCTCCGGTATATATGCCAATAGGCCACCGCATATCATATAAGTATAGTATAATAAAAAAATGCATTTTCAGTAAGTCTAGCAGTATATGGGCAAAATAAAAGTATCTCTAGCAGTACTTTCAAGTTCATTATAGTAATTTATAATTGTCATGCAAAATGTTCGGCAAGTCTGTAATGCTATAAAATCTTGGGAAAATTTCGATTTAGGGCTTGAAGTACCTTCGTTTTTTCAAATAAAGGCCTGAAGTTGACTTTGTGTCAATTAAGGGCTTGAAGTGCCCGTATTGTTTCAAAGAAGGGTCTGAAGTGGCCAAATCGTCTCAAATAAGGGCCTAAAGTGGATATGGTTTCAAATAAGGGCCTGACTGAAGGATATTTTCTTCATTTACCTTTTTTTTTGAATTTTTTTCTTCTTTTCTTTTCTTTCTTCCATTTTCTATTTTTTTTTCTTTTCCTTTTCTATTTTTTTCTTTCTCCCTTCCAAGCTTCACTCCGCCGGCGTCGGGTGAGGGCCACCCCAGTGAGGACACCCCTCGCCCGCCTAGCCTAGGCGAGGGCGACCCTCGCCCGACGCCGGCGAGGGCAACCCTCGTCCTCGCTAGGTCGGGCGAGGATGTCCCTCGCCAGCCCAGGCGAAGGCGGCCCTCGCCCACCTAGGTGAGGGCGACCCTCGCCCAACGCCGGCGAGGGCAAGCGTCGCCCTCACCTGGGCTAGCGAGGGCCGCCCTCGCCAGCCTAGGGCAGCCTTCGCCCGTGTAGGCGAGGGCCGCCCTAGCCCCACAATGACGAGGGCGGCCCTCGCCCGTCGCCGGTGAGGGACTCCCTCGCCTGAGGCCGGTGGGTTGCCGGCGCCGGCAAGGATGGGTGGGAAGCAAGAAGGAGGAAGAAGAAAGAGGAAAAAGAAAAAAAGAAAAAAAGAAAAAATTATAATTATAATTGTTTTTACTAAAATACCCTTTCTCCGGTGATCGAAATTATCATTGGCCAGCCAGACCCTTATTTGAGACGATTTAGCTACTTCAGGCCCTTCTTTGAAACAACAATGGCACTTCAGGCTCTTAATTGAAACAAAGTCAACTTCATGCTCTTATTTGAAAAAACGAAAGTACTTAAGGCCCTAAATTGAAATTTACCCTAAAATCTTTAGATCCTACACACTTATTTTCCTCGATGTCTATAAAGACTATGGAAGCCTAAGGAGAGATTTTTGGAGTTTATGATGTTGTTGGTTCGAAGTGTGAATCGACACACAAACCATATGACCTATACATATCCATATTTCCTTTCGAAGTGGCCACACAACAATTGCGGAAATATGTTTATGGGTGTCCATATGTATGTACATAACCATAGCTAATGTGTTCTTAGCATTGCCTTCAAAAACAGTTTCCACATATGATGGCCCAAATTCATATGCAATATCATAATCTTACGCCCTCAAGGTTCATTAGATGGTCAAGAAAGCTTTGTTTGCCACTAATGGAAGACCAGTACTGTGATAGTCTGAAATCTCGCCTAATCCTTAGCAAGCGCAGAGAATAACATTTGAGAATGATAGTCGAGCTCCTTTATTCGACTATGGCGGGGAGTATGGTAAATGTGATACCTTGAGTTCGATTATTAGTTGATTTCCTTAGCTAAGCGATGATTGGCAAATGATCAGTTTAACCGATGCTATCAGTGTTATATAAGATACTATTACTAAAGTCTTTGTGACTTTGGGGTAATCGCAATTCTCTTGGTATTAGTGATATAACATTAGTAAAATTGTTTCATTTATGCGAATTTTGAACTTTAATAATTAACAATTATTAGTGAACAATTAGAGACTAGATTAAATGTTCTAATCTCCCTAAGTGCTAGAAACCATAAGGACTCAACAAGTGCCAAGACCAATTCCTCACTCTCCTTATTTATTTGGCCAAGCCCCCTTCCCATCTTTAGCCTACTCTAATATTTTCTTTCTTAATTTTATGTCAACATGCAGAATTAGACATTTAGACAAATGTCAAGTTACTTCCTCATGAAAGGCTAATGATGGTGATCTAAAATGAGAAGCAAAACCTCTTCTCCTCTTTCCTTCTTGCATGCAGCCGACCTGCTCTCCATCATTACCTAGTTTAATTAGACATCTTTCTTCAATTTAACACAACATGCAAAATGAGGGAATGCCAAGTATCAATTACATTCAGAAAAATTGCAAGTTTCCATGCCAATGTGATGATTATAGCCTCTAGTGAGAAGCAATCTCAATTTTCCCATCTCTCTTTTCCCTCTCAGCTCTCTCTCTCTTTTCCTCTCCCCTCACTCAACCGAAGTTCACTTCTTCTTCCTCTCATATTTTCCTGCTCATTTTCTCAAGTCTCAAGCTATCTTGAAGCTTTTGTTTCGAATTCTCAAGCTTAGGCAAGTGACGTCTCTAGATTCTACTATACTAGATCTTCTTGGTTCTTAGTGTAGAGAAAGAAGTGTAGGATTATATCTGCTGCATGTGTTTCTTGAAACATATATTTATTTTCATGACTCATTAGAGGTAGATTGATGGTTCTAGGGTCTTGGTCATGCTTGGTGTTGAGGAATCGACCTGCATGTGTAGAAATGTGGAAGTACAAGTTGAAAAATATGCTGGAAATGTGTGAGATGCTTTGCATATTGCGGCTCTAGCTTGAGTCACTTGAAATGCTTGCTGGAAATGGTTGCTTGGCACTAGGAGTAGCGAAAATTCTGGTTGAAGATTACTGTGATGTGCCGTGTGATGTTGAATTGTGTTGTGCTTGTCGGAAAATATGTAGAAAGTCATTGTTTTAAACTATATGTTGTTAGACGATGATGTTACAAGATGTGAACTAGGGCTATTGTCCTAAGTGGGGATCGTTGGAAATTAGTTGTCGCATGGTGTCGCCTTGTATCATATGTTGCTATCCGTGTTATAGAAGTCACGACATATGTAACTACTGACTTGTGGGCATAGATAAAGGGTGTGACTATATGTGTACTGCATTTCAGAAATTAAATGCGTTCCATTGTGTGATAAGGAATGGTACTAAAAGATGTTCCATTGAGATGTATTGGTGATGCCCCAGAGGAGTCGGGATGCCCAAGTGAGTAAGTCTTGGATGCCTCAGATTCTAAACTAAGATGCTTCGGAGGGAAATGCCCAAGTGTGTAAGTCTTGGAAGTCCAATTGGTATATTGGAAGTAAATTGAGGCGAGCCGAATCATCAATCGGCGTATACCGCGGTGGCATGAGAAAAGTATCACTAAAATTTAAAGAACATGGCATGTGAGTTTGTTTGCGAATATGTGTCGATGTTGCATGACTTGTGTGGTGGTGTTACGTGTTTAGTTTTGGAATGCTTATCTTATGCACGTAAGCTATATTCACTTAGTACATTTCACCTACTTAGTTCATGTATATTCGGTTATAATATGGTGCTAAATGTTCCCTAATTGTCATGTGGGAAACCTAGTTTGCTTGTTTTATGGCCTTATGCCTTATGTGAATTAACTTTGACATGATGCTTGCTTGTTTAACTTCTATGCTCTTATTGAGAAGTAAGTAGATCTTATATTGTAGAAAGTAGTTATTTCATTTGCTGGGCAATGCTCACTCTTGCAATTTTCAAATTCTTGAGATGGACGTGCCCCCATTAGCTCGTTATGGAGCGCCTATTTACTTTGAAAGTACACTTGAAGATGTGTCGATTTCGAGGTCAACTTTGTTGTGCACATATTGGGTGTTTGTGCTGTGGATTAATGTTGGGCGTGCACCATTGGTGCCTTATCGTTTTGTCGCTTGATATGTGAATCGTAATGGTCAACATTTGGGTCCTTTACGCTTCATGGATGACACAAGTAGCGAGGAGAGCGATCCGAAGGAGGTGGACAGCGACGGTGGTGCTAATGAGTAACGGGCAAGACTATGGATGCATATAAATATATACGTATATGTGTAGATAGTGTCTATGTGTATAAGTAGACACACTTTTGGGCTATGATGTACCGGTGGGGTGTAGAGGTGATAGGTATGACTCTTTTTGGTCCCTCCCCCAAAAGCAAGTAAAACTGGTTATAGAAGTAGAAGACATTTCCATTTGTCGAGAACTAATATGTAATGGTGTTAATAAGATATTAATGTTATGTAAAAAGATTACCTTAGTCTACGTCTTTGTGATTGACTTGTGATGTTCTGTCTATGTCTTTGATTTGCTTCTGTTGACATCATAAGGGAAACGTAATAAAAACTAATGTATGTCGTACATTAGCGAGTGGCGTGCCTGGGGTGTCACAAGTACACAGCCAATCCATGGTGGGTTCTGAGACTTTGAAAGCATAAGACTTGGATCCCGTATCCGAGGTATGGAACTTTGATACATGATTTATGTGGTCGTGGGCTCTCCCATCTTATTAGTTAACTTAGGTGGCATGATTATCTCAGGGTGTTAGTATTAATGTGATTATGGATTTATAGTGCTATCGTGAATTGATTGATGCCATAAAAGATATACTTAAACGAATCATAATTCCATACTTCGCAATTCTCGAATAGAAGAATTTAAGTTTTTTTTTAACAATGAAATCATGAAAATGACTAGTGTGCTTAAGCCAAAAAGGAACTTGCTAAATCTACTCATTCGGTAGATTCATAATTATAGTAATTATCTTGTATCAACCATTAATATAGAAAATGCAATATGAAGTGAGAGAGTGTATGGTTATAGTAGCCAAATCAATGGAAGAGAAGGTTGAGGAAAATTATCAAAAAAGTCATAAACCTATTGTATTTGTGCCAATTCAGTCATAAACATGTCAATTATACTAATTTTGACCTAAACATTTTAATGTTTTTCCAATATAGTCTATCCGACCAATTTTGGTCGGAAATCGTTGACGTGGATGCCGACCGTCTTATGAGGCACAACATATGCTAATGTGGACAATATTTAATAATTTTTTTACGTTTTTCTTTTCTTTTTTCTTTTTTTTTCCCTTCTTCCTCCGCCAGTTGTCCAACCTCGGTGATGGCGGGTGACTAGCCAAAGGCAACTATCGACGAGGGTCACCTCACTTGCAGCTGACAAGGGCGACCTTTTGCCGGTCATAGGCTGTGGCCGATCACCAACCATCATCGAGGCCCAGCGACTGATGGAGAAAGAAGGAAAAGGAAAAAGAAAATAAAAGAAAAAGAAAAGAAAAAGGAAATTAAAATATAGAAAATTCAAAAAATATTGATAAATTAATAAATTTTGTGAAAGTCAACGTCAATTGTGTCATGTATAAAAGCTGGCATCTACGTCAGCGAATTTCGATCAAAATTGGCTAGATAGACTACATTGGCAAAACGTGAAAAAGTTTTGAACTAAATTGACACAAGTTGAATAGGTTTAAGAATTTTTTAAATTTTTTTGGAGAAGGTTGTTTGTGAAGAATTTGTCTTCTAGTGACTGGTGTATATAATATTCATCCACAATTCGATATGTTTTGGAAAGAGGACGGGTTTTGCATCTCCAAGGGACTGGCAAATGATGGAATGCAACTGGGAGGACGAGGCCGCTTTCCCCTTCTTTCTCTCTCTACGCCCCACTGTCTGTCCTAAAAAACACCAACCTTTTCGACTTTAAAAATACATGTGGAAGCCAATTTTCTTAAAGTCTTCGAAGATCTCCAGAGATTAAAGTCAAATCTAAAACCACTTATTCCAACCACTGCTCCCCACGGAGGAACTGCATGTGCGTTGGAAAGGGAGGGGCGAGGGAGTAATCAAGCGCACCGTCATTATAAGAAAATGCCAAACGAATCCGCGCTGACAGATTTACAAACCCCAGAAATCACACACGGAGAGAGAGGTGTTTTAAGTACATTCAAATTATTGTAAGTATATAAATACCCATTACAAAATGGATCCTTCTTATATGCAATTTTTAATACACAGACCTTCTTATGATATACACAATCAACATATTGAAAATATAAACTTTTCTACTGGGCACGTTAAGGCACTCGTTAATATGATTCTTACAGAATTAATATATTAAATGATGTGGCTAACTCTTAATGAACTTTTAAACAAAAAATGTGTTCAATAATAAGAGTCTATCACATCACTCAATACCAATTTCTATGTGTTAGACTCCATTTATTTCACGAAAAATGTGACATTTCTAGAAAATATTTTCAGGAAGCCATTTTCCTGGACAATATTTTTTTGTGTTTGGCCGAAACTTGAAATTGAAGGAAAATGACTATTTTTTGGTGTTTGGCCAAAACTTGAAATTGAACTGGAAAACTTTTCCGTCGTTTGGTATGGAAAATCTGATTTGATTTTCCTAAATAGACACACACCGTTCAGGCGCTAATAAGTGCGCATGAGCAACCGAGGACTAGGTACTAGCATTAGAGTCTCGAGTCTGGCTTCACTGGACCTCATCCCGGACATCATGGATCAGGGCATGGGCACTTAGGTCCCGGGCCTGGCTTGATGGATCAGGGTGTGGGCACTAGGTATAGGGCTTGGCTTGGCATTGATGTACCCAAGTACGGGCACCGGGGGCTTGAGCCTCGACCTCGATAAACCCTGGCTCCACCAAGATCTAAGCCCAAGCGCCAAGGACCCGGGGATGAGATTTGTGGACCCGTGCACTTCACTTGTGGACCTGTGCACCGAAGACTTAGTTCTGGATGTTGGGGACCCAAGAATCAATGTTGGGGTTTTTGTGCCCAAGTGTAAAGTTTCGGGTCCAAGCGCCAATACCAAGTAATATTTTGGAAAATGATTTCCAAATTTTTATAGAAGAAATCATTTTCCAGAATTTATGCATAGATTTTTCGTTGATTAGGAAAACATTTTCGATTGACTCATTTTCCTAAGCAAACCAAACGTCAGAAAATGGGAAAAATGTCTTCCTCGAAAATAATATCCGCGAAATAAACGGAGGCTTAGTTTTAACATATTTAGCATTTTTCTTTATACAAGTACGTTACTTAGTGGGGGATGTATTGAGGGTGAAGAAAATCCCTATAGCGACACCAAGAAACCATGTTAATTCTGATCTGCAATTATTCAGGAGAAATTATGAAAATGAGAAATGAGGCTAGGCCTTTATCTAAAGACTAGTCCTGATGCACACAAACGAGTGTGCGGGACAGTGGAAAGAGAGAGAGCAAGGATGTTGGTTTGCATGTAAATCGAAAGAGAAAAGAGGAAGGTGAAGAGAGGGCGGGAACAGTGTTATGTGTTCATTTATTTCACTGAACCCTCGACTAAAATGCTGTACCAAATAAATCTTCTCACAGGTCAACAGGAATCTATCTATGTATATCTACAAAGAAATAGTAAAGTGGATGTTTGAAGAAAAAAATTCCAAATTATGCCATTTTGGCTTAGTTAATTTTTTTTTTCCGAAACACTTATACTTAAAAAAAAATCCCCAAAGAGGACGGTTTCAATCTTATTTACTTATTGAGAGCACTTTGTGCCAAAGCATTTAGGTGATTTTTCTTAACTTTCCATTTTTTTACGTCACAAACATTTAAGAGAAAACCTAAAATATTCCATTATGGCACTAAAAAAAAGTTATTTTAACAGCAGCTATAACTATGTATAGGGTTAATACCATTAAAAACAAAAACCCAAAATGGCATACACATTTGCCACATTGACCCCAAACTGGCATACCTGTACCACATTTATCCCAAACTGATAAATGTGGCACAAATGCTTTAGTTTGGGGTAAATATGACACGTGTGTACTAGTTTGGAATTATTGTGGTAAGTGTGGCACGAATGAACTAGTTTGGGATGAATGTGATACGGGTGCACTAGTTCAGGAGTTTTGTGACACAAAAATTAGTTTGGGTTAATGTGGCACAAGTGTACCAGTTTGAGGTTGTTGGTGATATAACTCTAAAAAATATATTTTTCCTTATTAACATATTGTTAGTTATTCAATTTAAAAATGTATGGTATTATAATATTCTCAAACAAACTATATTTTGAAAGAGGCAACAATATATTTCAACTAGAACATTTGTAATTATTGTCAATAACATTACACTCTAACAATTATTCTAAATTTTGACCCCAAAAAAATTATTCTAAATAATCGTAATGAATAATAAATGATTTGTTGCTATAGATGTATCGTATAAATGTGGCTGTAATATCTATTATTCGCCATATAATTAATCTAATCATTAATTATTCGGTTGAGTATTATGAGTGGTAAAACACAGTTTTATAAATTGAAAAAACTATATGAATAATATAGTGATCAAATAACGTATATAACAACAAGATGCACAGTAGGTATTTCAGAGTTGTCTTCTAGGTACTTCGATTTTCGCTCTACTGGTAAATATAGTTTCTTCTTTTTAGAAGAAAGATTGCTTGAACATTTTATATGATTATATATAACAGTAAATTACATAATTAATAAAATGTTAACTATTATACAATACATATTGCATAAAATTAATTAATATTGCATAAACTTATGTCAAAATGTGAAATTCCACATTATTATACGCAATGTTGACCATATTATGAATGACCTAATGTAAACTTACATTTACACGATGAAAATAATGTTGTAATTATTGCAATCAATTATTTAACTAGTTAGTATTTTTATACAACATGCCATCATTTTTATTATTTTCCCTCTCCTATGTGGCGCTAACGTGGCTAAAACGACGTCATTTTGGTCCAAATTTGATTTTTAAACAAAATTTTATTTAAATTATATTAAAAAATAATTCAATTTTTAACCATAAAAAAAGGGCCCAACGACGCTCGCCGACCCATGGCCGGCCATCACCCACCATTATCGGCCCTTCTTGGTGATGGTTGGGCGGCGCCACGGTTTTAACTTCCTTCCTTTTTGAAAAAAAATAATTATCATAAAAAATTTAGTCACATGTATACTAGTTGGGATTTTTGGTGGTCAAAAAATTAATTCAAGGTAAATTTGTCACAAATATGCCAATTTGAGATTTTTCATAGTATTAATCTGTAGACACCTAAATTTTGACTATCCATTTAGTAATTAATTGCATAAAAAATTAGAGATCGACACTAGCCCCTAACTAAAAATACTTAAATCATTTCATATATTTTTCATTTTCTGCATTTTACATAAACGTGCATTTGCATTTAAATCGGACAGGTGGCAAAATTGAACCTAAAATAGACGCGCGGACTGAGCCAAAATCCATTGAGATATTCGGCCAGCATAGGGTGGAAGGAAGGGCTGAAACTTTAAAGGCCTTGGGGCCTAATTAGAACTTGATTTAGCCCATTAAAATTATAATTAGGGAAAAGCCTTTAATTAAAGCCTATTAATTAGAAAAAAAAAAAGGCCTAAAATCAAGCCCACGAGAGACAAACAAGCCCATTCTAGACTTGGATAATTTGGCCCGCCCATCCACAAGGGGGCTTGGCCGAATTTCATCAATAATCAAGCCCAATTTGTGGTATTTGACCTTCTGGGAACTAAATTGAAAAGATAATTAAAGTTCATGGTCAAATTTGCAAATAACGAAAGTTAAGACCATTGGCGTGCAAAGATTTTTCCTATATATACGTCGTTATGCCTAGGTCATAGGGAGAGGCGCAATTCAATCAGAAAAATAAGAGTGAAACACATGAGAAGAGAGAGATTGGAGGAGGCCTTTCGTCGAGCACTTGGAGCTCGTCCTCCACCCTCGCGGCTTGACGTTGGTGATCGCTGTTCCGCTTGAGACGATGCCGTTGCTGATCCTGTTGGTAACCCTCGCTGCTGTTGCAAGTCTTGCTAGCTGACGTCATCCCTACCGATCCATCTCAGTAAGACGATCAGCCTGCCCAAGCCGAGGTTCCCCCTGCTCTGTTTCGCTTCAAAGAAAACAAAGTAGGCATGCTGCTGCTTATCTCTCCTCCCGAGAAGACGCCACTGCTGTTCTCGCGCCATTGACGACCTCGCTGCCCCTAGTGCCGATCCCGCTGTTTCCTATTGCTGCTGTCAAGACCTTGCCCTCGTCGAGCTGACCCGTGATCTAATCCCATGAAGGAAAAACAAAGCGAATATGTTCTGTTTCTCCGCCAAACCAAGCAACCAACAAGACGTCTTCCTATCCCGGCGATTTCTCTTTGGGCTGACTACCCTACATCTACCCTACATCGCCAATCGAAGCTCCGGACACCCATAGAAGCCGAGCAAGTCCAGTCACTACTCGAGTTTAATGAAGCCATCCACCACGACTGTGATATCCTGAAATTTCAACTTTATGGATTAATCAAAGGACGGTTGTCGATTTAATTCGGAAAAAGTGTATATTCGGATTTTCGGACGTTTTCGCACAGTCAAGGTAATAAAATGAAACTCGATGAATTTTAACCACGAATTCTAATCCGATTAAGGATATTAGAGTTTTGAGGATTGAAGATTGAGAAACGAACATTGGATTTTGTCGCCTCATTTACCAATTTTATCGGCGGACACTAAATCAATCTCGAACAATGGTATTTTCGAATCAAGCAATCAAATGACGGAACCGGCAAGGCCAACGGGCCTCTTTTTACTTCAAATTCAGCCACAAGGGCCTTGAGTAGAAAAATTACAGTTTTGCCCTTGGATGAAAATTACAGTTTTGCCTTTGAAGTGAAAATTACCAAAATGCTCATATGAGTAAAATGGCCAAAATACCCCTTCTAGAAGGTAAATATTTATGAACTTGGGGATCAAGTTTGGGAAGATAAGACTCTTTCTCTCTCTTACTCTTCCACTCTTTCTCTCTACCTCTCTCTCTTTTTCTTTTCTTTTTCCCTCTTTCACCACCGCCGTTCACTTTGCCGCCGCCATTCATTGCCGTGCCGAGCTTGAGCCGTGCCCTCACCATCGAACCACCTAGCCATCGCCGTCCTCACATCGCCACCGACTCACCGTCCACCCATGCTGTTCTTGCCGCACCAAGCTCCGCCGTCCAAGTCACCAAGTCGAGCCGCCGTCCATACCCATTTTTCCATCCACGTGCCATCGCCGAGCCACCACCACCACCGCCTTCGCGCCGTTGCCGCCGCCGTTAAACGGTGAGTTAACTCCCTAATCCTTGGTTAGGTTGCTAATTGCACTTAGGATTAGATTAGTTAACTCTGATTGGATTATTTAACTATGGTTGGGTTAGGTAACTATGGTTGAGTTAGTTAACTACAGTTGAGTTATTTAACTATAATTGGGTTAGCTATTAATTTGTATGCTTTGGTATGTTTTAAGGTGAAGATTGCCTTGGAAAGATAATTATTTCATGAATTATGATTTTCTAGTCGAAAATAATATATTTTTGGCATATAAATGGTGATTCATGAGGTGTCATGCTTGGATACTAAGTTTAAGATGTTGGAATAATAGTAGGCTTGAAAAATGAAGCACGTGAAGTTTGATGAGAAAAGCATGTCTGTGTGATCACATGTGATTATTTTATTACATTTTTACGTGTGAAAATGGCAATAAGTTTGACGTATGAGCACGAATCATGGCATGAGCACGTATTATGAGTACATTTGCTAAAAGAAAGAAGAAACGAGAATGGCATGCATGATTGGTGTACTGGTGTGATCACAAAGAGTACGGAACCCTAAGAGGCTTAGGGATGATGCCCGATTTATCAGATTCTTGGTGGGGTCAGGAAGATGATGATTTATCGGATGCCCGGCGGGGTCGGATGACGGATTGCGATAGAGACCGGACCAATTCTCCTTTACTGAATGTCGTCTATCTCCGAAGGAGGTTGTGACGTTTCCGTGCCTGATGGTTTTGGGACAATGCCCAGTCATGTCAGAAGATTGCCAACTAAGGGTTGTGCCGTGGCCTAGAGAAGTCGAGAACCACCAACCTTCGGATTGTGCCCAAGAGCGGGCATAATCACTAGGTATAAAATTGAAACACGTTTGGATGCATTGCGCATGAGGAATAGTGATAATTGTGTTCTGATTGCCTTGGCTGATGTATTGTTCATTAAATGTTATAACTGCTAATATGCAAGGTATGTGCTAAGGTAAGGTAAGAATGCCTGTGAATTGTTGGTTGAGTGGTATTGAGTTGAGTACTCGAACCTATGGTAGTCAAAGCAAAGCAAGAGTTGCTCTCTATTGCTCTATCATCGATAATAAGCCGCATGTTTAAGGTATGCTCTAGGTAAATTAGCACCCTACCCGAGGCTTAGGTTGTTGACTTGCTGAAATTTTATCACACTCGTTGTTTTTAACCGCTTTTCAGGACCGTAGAATGGAAGGTCAATAGGTGTGATTCAAAGTGCTCTCGCGTAGAGAAGTTTAAGTTAACCCTACCCCGATACCTTTTTGGTGGTCTCGATAGGAAGCGCCCCGTAGTAAGGGCTTGTATGTATAAACTTCCTAGGGTTAACAAGTTTATAAACAAAGTGTGCTTTGGTAGTGATTGTATTTTTGTTTTTCCTGCTATCCATGTTATGATGATTGTCGGGTGTTTGTTAATTGTTTTCGCTTGCGTTAATCAAAAGATAAAAAAAAATGGGTTGACGATGCGTCTTGGGATGTCGCATTTTTAATGACCCAAGAGAAAAGTGTTAGGGATGGTCGTGCGCTCGAGGGGCCAAGGCATGATAGCGACAACCCCAAGTGTTCGATGAAATTCCTGAGTGAACCCAAGCAGCCAATCGAGGAACCACAATGCGCAACCTATTCTTGTTGGTGTCCTTGGTTCGTGAGTCATCACTAAGCAGCCCTCACCCATGAGTTCGGTGAGCCACCATGTCCGAAAATCCCTAAGAATCCTGAGTCAATTCGAATTAGGAAAGTTTATCTCCAAAAAAGGTAAATTTCCTATGTTCAATCAATTCGATATATTTGACCACCTATTTTAAATGGCACATTATCTAATGAATATATTTGAGCCATAGTTGATTAATTA
Organism: Metrosideros polymorpha var. glaberrima; assembly: GCA_001662345.2. Taxonomy (NCBI): domain Eukaryota; kingdom Viridiplantae; phylum Streptophyta; class Magnoliopsida; order Myrtales; family Myrtaceae; genus Metrosideros; species Metrosideros polymorpha. The sequence goes on along the minus strand of BCNH02000004.1, from coordinate 14,834,145 downwards.
GGAAATATTTCCTCATTTGTGGCCACATTAATTTTTAATTCCGTCTATAAGGCGTTAGACGGATTATTAATTTTAGTGGGTTTAAAATTGATATGTTGGTTTTTAAGGCATAAGATTAATTATCGATTTTAAAATAGAAAAATATATCAAGTTGATTTATTCACTTTCCTATTTTGATGATTTGATTGGGTGGACATTATCTTTATTATATTTGTTTGCATGTTTAAATATTAAAAGATTTTATATAGGATAGATTCTATGTAGATAGGATTGCACGTCATTTTAGGATAGATTGCATTCTTAAGATAGGCATTCTAGAATATTTGATTTTTAGATAATTTTATATAATTCTGGATAACATTTCTTAGTTTAATTTAAGTCCTAGAATAGGATAGATTCTAGATAGTTTTCCTAGTTTAAATAGAGATGGGATTTCTAGTTTAATTTAGTTTCTAGTTAGGATAGATTACTTTAGGATAATTTAGTTTAACTTTCTAGATAAGATAGGTTTTCTATATAGATTAACATGTTTGGATAGATTCTAGAAGTCTAAAATAGCTATTCAAATTAGATTAGGATTTAGGTTAGTTTAATTCCTAGTTTAGATTAGATAATATCCTTTTCTAGGTAGTTTAATTTCATTAATATTTAATTTCGAATTTTAATGAAAATACCAAAACTATCATGTGCATGTTATATAGTTTAGGTTTTGCCATGTCATTTATGCATGTCATATAGTTAGGGTCATTTATTAAAATGTATAGATAGTTGCATTCATTTTTGCCCATCATTAGAACTAAGTCATTTAAGATAATTAATTAATTAGCTCACATATAATTTCATGTTAGGTTAATTAATTAATTCTTAATGGAGTCCGCATGTTAGGATAATTTAATTTAATTGCATGTCATTTAGGATAATCATGTAGTTAATTAAGTTAGGTAATTTAATAAGTCATTGCATTTAGACTAAATTCATGCATTGCATATAGGTTAGTCTTTTTCCTTAAAAAACAAAAATGAAAAAGAGAGAAGGAATTGTTTGGCGTATGCTCCTTGCAATTTATTTCACTTAAATTGGGTGTTTATTTCATTGATTGTGCATCCATGTGATAACCTTTGCGCTATTGACTTAGGTTAAAATAAATTCGAGCTGCCAACAAATATATTTCATAAAATGAATGGTAGTGAAAGGGCATTAGAGTAATAGCATAATCAAGTCCCCAAACTTAGACTCTCTGGTTTGTACGAAAAAAGTATTTCCTCCCGATACTTTATTTAGGTGTCTAATCAACCTACCAAAAATTGATTAGCAGCGACTCCAAGTTAGATTTTTTCAAGTGATAGTTAATCGAACCTAAGTTGCGATTTGGTAGAGCTTGGGAGAGCTTGAGCTAAGTTAATTAAATAATTAACTTAGTAATCCATTAGCCTAGATTAAAATTTAGCTCGCGACATAACCCTTCAAATTATTGTAGGTTTCGACCAAAAAATATTATTGTAGGTAATATCAATACCTATTTACAAAATAGATCTTCATGATATGCAATTTCAATATACAGACCGTCTTCTGATATTCACAATCAACATATTGAAAATAAATACTTTTTCTACTTGGCACGTTTAACAAGTGTTCCAAAGGCACTCGTTAATATGATATTTACAGAATTAATATATTAAATGATGGGTCTAAGTTCCAATGGACTTTTAAACAAAAAATATGTTCGATAATCAGAGTCTATTGCATCACTCAATACCAATTAGTATGTATTAGTTTAACATATTTAGCATTTTTCTTTAGACAAGTACATTTCTTAGTGGGGGATGAATGGAGGGAGAAGAAAATCCCTATAGCGATACCAAGAAACCATGTACATTCTGATCTGCAATTATTCATGAGAAATGAAATAGGAATGAGGTTAGCCCTTTATCAAAAGAGTAGTCTTGATGCACACAAACGCGTGTGCGCGACAGTGAGAGACAGAGAGAAAGAGAGAGAGGGGATGTTAAGGTGGAGAGAGCGCGGGATCAGTATTATGGGTTCATTTATTTCACTGGACCCTCGACTAAAATGCTACCAAATAAATCTTCTCACAGGTTAACAGGAATCTATCTATCTATATCTATAAATAAATAAAAAAATTAGTAAAGTGAAGGTTTGAAGAAAAAACATATTAAATTACCACTTGGCTTTCCTCTCTCCCCCCCCCCCCCCCNNCCCCCCCCCAAAAAAAAAAAAACTCTTGTACTTAAAAAAAAAAAACCAAAAGAGGACGGTTTCAATCTTATTTACCTATTGAGAGCACTTTGTGGCAAAGCATTTAGGTGACTTTTTTCTTTTGTTCTTTTTTTGGTCGAAATAGGTGACTTTTCTTAACTTCACTTTTTTGAGTCACAAACATTTAAGGGAAAACCTAAAAATTCCCATTATGAAACAAAACAAAAAAACTATTTTAACATAACATATTATTATGTATAGGGCTAAATAC
>BCNH02000004.1:14793233-14821068 GCA_001662345.2 Metrosideros polymorpha var. glaberrima | reverse complement strand
GTACCATGTTTAAGTGCATAGTATCATGTTAGGTTAATTTAATTAATTCTTCACATAATTTTACATCTTAGTATTATTTAATCTCGTGTCATTTTTGTATGTCATATAATGAAGTCATCTAGCTTAGACATGCATGCCACTTTAGTTAAGCCTCATGTTTGCATAACATAATAGTTTGCATGGTAGATTAATTCATTAAATAGTTAATTGCATGTCGCAAATCACATATATAGGACATTTGACTGAATGCGTGTCATCTTAGTATCAAATTACATTTCATTTCATTTTCATTAAAATAGTGAAAACCCCCAAAAAATAATAATAATTGCATTAGTCTAAGTCTTACGCTTTAGATAAGCGTTAAGAATTAAGTTGCGGCGTCCAAGTACATTCTCACCCTTACTTAGCAATTTATTTATTGCTTTGATTTATTGGGTGTTTATTTAATTATTTGCATACTCGTGTGGCCATTTTCATATGTTAGGACTTTAGCCCAAAAATTAATCCAAGCTGCATGCCAAACATTTTTCATGAAATGAAATCGGTATCGAAAGGGCGTTAGAATTAATTCTAGCGTAATCAAGTCCCCGAATCCATAATCCCTAGTTCGTAGAAATAAAGTATTTTCTCTCAATACTTTATTTGGGTGTCTAATCGGCCTACCAAGAAATCAATTAGTGGTGGCCCCAATTTGAACATTTTGCATGTTTGACAACTTGAACTTAAGTCACGATTTGGCAGAGTTTGGCAGAACTTGAACTAGGTTAATTAATCCAATTAATTTAGACTTACCTAGTCACTCGAATAGGTGTAGGTACTTGCGTCTCATTGTTTCCTCACTTTCCCATGTGACTTCTTCCACGTCGTGGCGCTACCATAGGACCTTAACAAAGGGGATGGTTTTGCTTTTGAGTATTTGCTCCCTTCAATCCAAGATTCGTACTGGCTCTTCGACATAGGTTACTATTTCGTCTACGTCAACTGTTTCAAAATCTAGTACGTGTGCAGGATGGCTAATATTGGAGTTTAGTTCCCAATGTCGTTTGAAGACTTTGCCAGAAGGCTAATGTGAACTTTGGATCTCAATCCGAACTAATTGTTACTGGAGTCCCATGCAAACGAACTATTTGTTGAACATATAGTCCGGCGTGCTTCTCCAATGTATAATCCGTTCGCACTACCAGAAAGTGAGTAGACTTTGTTAGTCGATCCACTATCACCCAAATGGAGTTGTGGCCTCTTTGGGTCCTTGGCATTCCCAGAATGAAATCCATAGTCACATGCTCTCACTTCCATTCAGGGATTTCCAGCGGTTTTAGCATTCCACCGGGCTTGCAATACTGCGCTTTTATTTGTTGACACATTAAGCACTTAGAGACGTGCCTAGTGATATCTGTTTTCATGTCATTCCATCAGTAATATTGACGAAGATTCGGATACATTTTCGTATTTCCTGGATGGACACTGTAGCTACTCCGGTGGGCTTCCAACAAAATGTCTTCATTTTAGTTTTTCATTATTGGGCACGCAAAGACGTCCACGAAATCTCAAGGTTCCATCTTCTGACACTTGAAAGTCAAGCCTTTTTCCTTCTGAGGCTTCCTTATGAAATTTTGACGTCTCAGGGTCATTTTGCTCCAGGGCCTTGATTCTTTGTGTTATTTCGGGCTCGATTCGAAGGGTAGCTATTATACTGAAAAAGTGCCCCGTATCTAATTTGAATTCGACATCACTAGCTTGTTCTAGGAGAATCCATTCCTTAAACATCATATGAGTAATAGTGGACTTTTGACTGAGTGCATTCGCGACTTTATTTTCTTTTTTAGGATGATATAATATCTCGCAGTCGTAGTCCTTTAATAGCTCCATCCAACATCTTTGTCTCATGTTCAATTTCTTTTGGAAAACAAGTATTTCAAGCTCTGATGGTTGGTATAAATCTCGAACTTCTTTTCGTACAAGTAATGCGTCCAAATCTTGAAGCATATGCGACGACTTTTCCGTGCTGCGTCAGTTCAATTCCTTTTGGCGAACATAATGGCTGGGAGCTCCAAGTCATGGATCAGGTAGTTTAGCTCGTACTGCTTTAATTGTCTTGAAGCATATGCGACGACTTTTCCGTGCTGCATCAGGACACAGCCAAGTCCCTTGTGGGACGCATCGTTGTAGATAACAAAACCTCCCGATCCTGACGGTATAGTTAAGATTGGAGTTGTCATTAGTCTTTGTTTGAGTTCTTGGAAGCTCCGTTCGCATTTGTCCATCCATTCGAATTTGACATCTTTCTTCATCAACCTAGTTAAGGAGGCAGCTATACTCGAAAACTTTTCAACGAACCTAAAATAATATCCAGCCATGCCTAAGAAGCTTCGAACTTCTGTTACCGTCGTTGGTCTTGGCCAATTAATCACCGCTTCAATTTTTGTTGGATCTACCGATATCCCTTCACAGGTAACCACATGGCCCAAGAATACCACGCAGTCTAACCAGAATTGACATTTACGGAACTTGGCATATAACTTATGCTAGCGAAGTGTCTATAATACTAACCTCAGATGTTGCTCATGGTTGCTGGGACTCTTAGAGTATACTAAAATGTCATCAATGAATACTATGACAAAGCGATCTAGGAACAGCTTAAACACTCTATTCATTAAATCCATGAACGTTGTGGGTGCATTGGTAAGGTCGAAGGGCATTACTAAGAATTCGTAATGACCATATCGAGTTCGGAAGGTGGTCTTAGGAATATCCTCCTTCTTGATTCTCAATTGGTGGTACCCATACCTCAAGTCTATTTTGGAGAATACCGGCACCCCTTGAAGTTGGTCAAATAGGTCATCGATCCTGAGGAACGGGTACTTGTTCTTAATAGTGACCCGGTTCAACTGTCGGTAGTCAATACAGAGGCGTAATAATCTATCTTTTTTTTTCACAAAGAGTACTAGTGCACCCCCCATGGTGACACACTATGACGGATAAAGCCTTTGTCCAACAATTCTTATAATTGTACCTTCAATTCCTTGAGTTATGTCGGAGACATCCTATAAGGAGCTTTGGAAATGGGTTCCGTTCTAGGAGCCAGTTCAATAACAAACTCTATCTGTGACGATACCTTCACGAGCCGTGACGTCCTAGGGCGTCACATAACTAACGACTTAATTATCATATTTATTTTTCAAAAATGTAAGCGGAAGATGAATATGCAAACATCGATGTCAGAGAAACATAACGGCAACTTTTATTTATTTCCTACTTCAAGCGTTTCATAGATTTACATCAAAGAAAACGCAAGGAAATGACATTAGGGATGGCAAGGGTCTAGCCTACTTCCACCATCATCTACACAAAAGCATCATATCCACGCCCACCACCAAGTTGCCGTACTACGACCTCGAGGGCCATCTGTCGTACTAACGGTCTGAAAAACATGTAATTCAACAACAGTGAGATAAACTCAGCAAGTCAAACAAGCTATGACATTTCTATTCAAATAATCATATCATAGGAAAAGACCTACCACCTATTACTACCACAAGCAAGATACAAATAAAGATATCATATATGTACAACTGTAACATAAAACTGATGATCGTCAGCCCATACTAACGATATGCATGTAACAAATTCCCCCATGTGTAGCACTCTCATTCGTAACCATCTGTCTCCAAGAACTAATCATCCGAAATCACATCGGGCATCTCGCTCCTACTCCGAGGTTATGCGACTTACTTGCGCATCTGCCACCGCGCAATCACAGCTAATGGCCGAAGGGCACATACCTCCCTTGCTTCTCGATTTCCCATACTGGCTCCCACGGGGCATAGTCGATACAATCACAGTCCGATCGTCCTTACTATTACCACGCTCAATGAATGCACGTGAATGCAAATGTAGTAATGTGCCATACCAAATTCCACAATCAACCATTACGATGTCAATGACGTAATAAGAGAACGGTACTAATCACGAGCACTATTCACGTGCACTATTCACTGACTATTCACATGTGCTATTCATCGGCACTATTCACATGTACTATTCATCAGCACTATTCACATGCACTATTCACATGCAAAAATTCATTTTTCTTGTCACGTGCCACAATTCATTCCACGACTTCATCACCATCACGCCGGAACAACGTAATTCAGTATTTTTACAACTCAAAACCAACACGGCCCGAACTTTACTCCGTTCGATTTCTAACCACAATATCACCTTTATATAACAATACAATTCCTCCGACATATAACCGACAAACAATCCCATCGTCGCAACTACTCCATTTCCGTACAAATATCATCAATCTCAGACAAAATATAACTACTATCCATTTTCAAACTCAACATGCATATTCAAACTACGCCTTTAACCATAACATAATCGGTTGAAAAGAATTGAAATGGTGAGATAACTCGCCTTAATCGAACAACCAAAGCCACGAGCGTACGCCTCTGCGATCCGCCGACGAACCAAGCTTCAACGAAGACTTCGAGGCAAGCTAAGCTTGAGGAAAATGAACTTGGGGAAGAAGATTTTTGGGGAGCTTTCTGTGGAGGGGTGTTCGGCCAGAATGAGGGGGAGAGAGAGAGACTACTAATCCTATTTTGGCTTCTTCCTCACAAATATCTAAGCTTGAAACTTCTTCTCCAAGATTGCATTAAAGCACAAAAATATCTAGCTAGCTTTGTCTTGTAAACATTAATGCAACTTCAAATATTATTCAATTAAGCCTATGGACTTCAAAATGTATCCAAATAAGCTTAGGAAATGATGAGGTAAGAGAGAGGGAGAGAGAATAAAACAAAAGAATTAAAGGGGATGGAAAATTCCAAAAAGACCTTACGGTATCCGAAAATTACGAAAATGCCCCTACGGAAATTGTTTCCGAAAATTCTCACCGAAAGTCGGAATGCTAGGCATTGCTTCCTCTATCCACTTTTAAAATATCTCACCAAAATCGACGATAAAACTAGGCTCATACAAATCGATATTGCGATTATCGCAAAAATCGATAATTTAAAATATAGCATTGTTAAATAATCGTACAGAGACTATTTTTCGATAGTCTAACAAAAATAACGTTTCCTAACGTTATTCTCTACGCATACAAATAGGTAAGCCAAATTCGGGATGTCACAAATCTCCCCACCTTAGAAAATTTTGTTCCCGAAATTAAAATCTTTGCCTGATATCGTATAGTCGAGGATACTGTTGCCTCATATCTTCTTCATTTTCCCAAGTGGCTTCTCTGGTGTCATGATTCTGCCATAATATTTTCACCAAGCGGATAACTTTATTCCGAAGCATATGTTCTTTTCGATCCAAAATTCTTAACGGTTTTTCCACATATATAACTCGTTCATCCAAATCGATCGTCTCATAGTCCAACATATGACTAGGATCAGGGTGATACTTTTGTAACATCGATACGTGGAAAACATTATGCACACTAGCTAACCTTGGCGGTTAAGCTAGTCGATATGCCAAACTCCCAACTCTATCCAATATCTCAAATGGTCTGACAAATCTCGGACTTAATTTTCCTTTCCCGTTGAACCTTGATACACCTTTCATAGGCGATACCTTAAGAAATATGTGATCTCCCACTTGGAAATCCAAGGGTCTTCGATGTTTGTCATCATAACTTTCTGTGAACTTTGTGTAGTCTTAAGTCTATCCCTGATAATCTTTACCGTTTCCGTTGTAATTTGCATGAATTCTGGTCCATTAAACTCCATTCTCCAACATCATCCCGACAAATCGGAGTTCTGCAAGTCCTTCCATATAGAGCTTCAAATGGGGTCATACCAATACTCTGTTGGTAGCTGTTGTTGTATGCATATTCTACCAAAGGTAACTTTTCGTCCCAATTACCTTTAAAATCAATCACGCAATCCCGCAACATATCTTCTAATATCTGAATGACCCTTTCTAACTATCCGTCCATTTGAGGATGAAATGATGTGCTATACTGAAGCTTTGTTCCCAACGTCATTTGTAAACTTTTCCAAAACCTTGATGTGAACCGTGAATCTCGATCAAAAGTGATGGTCACTGAAATCCCATGTAGGCGCACCACTTCCTTAACATACAAATTTGCATACTGGTCCAATGTATAGTCCACCCGTACTGCTAGAAAATGAGCCGATTTAGTTAGGCGATCTACTATCACCCAAACTGAATCGTGATTTCTGAACGTCCTTGGTAAGCCTTGCATGAAGTCCATCGTGATATGTTCCCACTTCCACTCGAGAATTTCCAACGACTTCAACATTCTTGCCGGTTTTCGACGTTCTGCCTTAACTTGCTGGCATGTCATACAACTTGTGACATACTTAGCTATGTCAAGCTTTAACCCATTCCACCAATAGTATTGACGAAGATTCCGATACATCGTCGTGTTTCCCGGATGGATGCTGTAACTACTTCGATGGGCTTCTGTCAAAACCTCCCTTCTCAAGTCTACATTGTCAGGCATGCACAGCCATCCACGAAATCTAATGATTCCATCATCAGATATTTGAAAATCTGATTTCTTGCCTTTCAAAGCTGCTTCACGAATTTTCGTGAGCTCAGGGTCATCCTTCTGAAGTTCCTTAATCCGTTGTACAAGATCAGGTTCGACTCTAAGAGTTGCCAGAAGCCTCGTCAAATTATCGACTTTGAATTTAAATTCCAAGTTTGACGCTTCTGTTAGTAGTTTCTACTCCTTAATCCTCATGCTTACGACCATAGCAGACTTTCTGCTTAGGGCGTCTGCAACTTTATTTGCTTTTCTTGGATGATACAAAATTTCACAATCATAATCCTTTAATAACTCCATCCACCTCATCTGTCTCATGTTCAATTCCTTTTGCGAAAACAGGTACTTGAGACTTTTATGGTCTATAAAAATCTCAAATTTCTCCCCATAGAAATAATGCCTCCAAATTTTCAACGCAAAGACATCGCTGCCAATTCTAAATCGTGCATCGGGTAATTCTTCTCATATGGTTTCAATTGTCTTGATGCAGCAACAACTTTTCCATGTTGCATAAGGACACACCCAAGTCCTTTGTGAGAAGCATCACTATAAATTACAAATCCCCTACTGCCCGACAGTATTGTCAAAATCGAAGCAGTTGTCAACTTTCGCTTCAATTCTTGGAAACTGAACTCACATTCTTCACTCCACTCAAATTTCGCATTCTTCCTTGTCAGTTGGGTTAGAGGTCCAGCTAAATGAGAAAATATCTCCACGAACCTCCGATAATACCCTGCCAGTCCTAGGAAACTTTGAATTTCAATCGCCGACTTTGGCCTTGGCCAATTAATTACAGCTTCAACTTTAGCTGAATCTACTGCAATTCCATCGCCTGTTACTACATGTCCCAAAAATACCACTCGATCCAACCAGAATTCGCACTTACTGAACTTCGCATACAGTGCATGCTCACAAAGTGTTTGAAGAACAATTCTTAAATGTCTCTTATATTCTTCCGATCCTTTCGAATATACTAGTATATCATCAATGAAGACTATGACGAATTGGTCCAAGAATGGTTTAAACACTCTGTTCATTACATCCATAAATGATGCAGGTGCATTTGTCAATCCAAAAGGCATGACCAAAAACTCATAATGTCCATACCGAGTCCGAAAAGCGATCTTGGGAACGTCTTCCTTCTTAATCCTTAGTTGATGATAACCCGACCTTAGGTCAATCTTTGAAAACACTAATGCCCCTTGCAATTGATCGAATAGGTCGTCTATTCTAGGCAAAGGATACTTATTCTTAACTATAGCTTGATTCAATTGCCTATAATCAATGCATAGGCGCATCGATCCATCCTTTTTCTTGACAAAAAGCACTGGCGCTTCCCACGGCGAAGCACTTGGTCGAATGAAACCCTTATCAAGCAATTCTTGTAATTGCACCTTCAATTCCTTTAATTCCATCGAGGGCATTCTATAAGGAGTCCTTGAGATAAGCTCTGTTCCAGGCACAAGTTCAATTACAAACTCAATCTCTCATTTTGGTGGTAATCCTAGTAGTTCTTTGGGAAAGACATTACGAAAATCTCGAACTACAGATTTTGCCTCAAGCTCTACTTCTACTTTGGACAGATCCTTTACTACTGCCAGGAATCCTTGACATCCCTTACTAAGAAGTCGACATGCTTCGATGGCAGATATAACTACTGCAGGAAGTTTAGCTTCATTCCCACAGAATTCAAAACTAGGTTGTCTAAAAGAATTAAATTGGATCACCTTTTCATGGCAGTCCATACTGGCCCGTTTCTTACCCAACCAATCCACTCCTATGATGACATCAAAGTCATGCATAGGTAGCACTATTAAGTCAATCTCTTGACTTAATCCCCCTACATCCATCTTACAGTTCCGACATATCAGTGTGACTAAAATTTCATCCTTAAGGGGTGTAGTCACACTAAGAGGTATTTCAAGCAATTCATGCTTAACCCATACAATTGCATAAAACTAGCAGATACAAAAGAATGGGACGCCTCGGTATCAAACAATACTTGAGCCTTATGATCGCATATAGGAAGTGTACCTGCTATCACGGTCTTGGAAGCCTCAATTCCCTCCCGAGTCACCGTATGTACTCTTCCTCGCATCGGGGGTCTCTGAAAATTGCCTTGATGAGGAGCTATTCCCCCAAAAGTCTGTTGTTGTTGGTGCGGCATACTAGCTCATGGTTGCTGCATTTCACGAGGGCAATCTCTACGGATGTGGCCATATTGCTTACATCCATAGCACATCCTCTGGTCCATACATAATGAACCTCCATGTGCTTGACCACGACGCCGGCATACTTCTCTAGAATACTGTCCTAAGTTCACCATACGATTACTCCCAAAATTCCCATAATTTGAGAATCTACCCCTCTTATTAAATGGCACCGATGTCGTCCCGTCAAATCGCATCGGTCTCTTGTCGCGTCCTAAGTTCCTGAAGTAGGGTCCCGGCTTCACTTGCGATATAGTCTTTGTCTTTTCCTACACTAGCTCCCGTTCAACTAGTTGTGCCCATCGATACAGTTGGCCATAGTCTCTTATTTCCATGGGTGCCAATTGTTTCCTAATATCAGCCTTTAGGCCCTTTAGAAATTTCTTCGCCTTGTCCTCTGGGTTCTCAATCAGTCAAGGAGCATACCTAGATAATTCAGCAAATCTTGCCTCATACTGATCCACTGACAAATTCTTGTGTCAACAGCATAAACTCCTCTACCTTTTTGTCCTTTACGCAATCAGAGAAATACTTCTCATTGAAAGAATTTTTAAAATCTCTCCAAGTGACATCCGTACCTTCAGGAAATATCACTTCTTGTGTCGCCTCCCACCAATGTAAAGCATTGCCATCAAATTGATATTTAGCTAAGGCTATCTTATCAGCCTCGTTACAATTCAGGAGTCTGAAAATCCTTTCCATCCTTTCGATCCACTGTTCAACCTCCTCTAGGTCTCTTAACCCAGCGAATCAAGATGGTTTCAACTTCAGAAACTTCTTGACTAACTCCTGCATATGGCGACCATTATCTTTCGCCACAGCCGGTGATGGAGCTCGTTACCCTATAAGCTCACCTAATGCTTCCAAAATTCCATCAACTCTTTGGTCTCCTCTCACCGGTGGAATTGTCCTTGCCAATCCCATCGATGGAACTGCCCTTGCCGATCTACCACTTCTCCTCATCTTGTCTTAATAGAACTTCTTCTACAAAATGGCCCTGTCTATTAGCGACCGTGAAACCTAATACTATAAGTAACATAATGTCACTTAGTCAATAAACATTAACAAACAAAAGGATCGAATAAGTAACCGAAGTTACTATCACAAACAGCAATCACAAGCACATACACAATCACAAACACACAATACGTTTACCAAAATCTCGAGTCCTTAGCACACCTTATCACTTCAGGTTAACCTAAAGCTCTGATACCATAAACTGTGATGATACCTTCATGAGCTGTGACGTCCCAGGGCGTCACATAACTAATGGCTTAATTATCAGATTTATAATTCAAAAATGCAAGCGGAAGATGAATATGCAAACATCGATGTCAGAGAAACATAACGGCAACTTTTATTTATTTCCTACTTCAAGCGTTTCATATATTTACATCAAAGAAAACGCAAGGAAATGACATTAGGGATGGCAAGGGTCTAGCCTACTTCCACCATCATCTACACAAAAGCATCATATCCACGCCCACCACCAAGCTGCCGTACTACGACCTCGAGGGCCATCCGTCATACTAACAGTCTGAAAAACATGTAATTCAACAACAGTGAGATAAACTCAGCAAGTCAAACAAGCTATGACATTTCTATTCAAATAATCATATCATAGGAAAAGACCTACCACCTATTACTACCACAAGTAAGATACAAATAAAGACATCATATATGTACAACTGTAACATAAAAGTGATGATCGTCAGCCCATACTAATGATATGCATGTAATGAATTCCCCCATGTGTACCACTCTCATTCGTAACCATTTGTTTCCAAGAACCGATCATCCGAAATCACATCGGGCATCTCGCTCATACTTCGAGGTTATGCGACTTACTTGCGCATCTGCCACCACGCAATCACAGCTAACGGCCGAAGGGCACATACCTCCCTTGCTTCCCGATTTCCCATACTGGCTCCCACGGGGGATAGTCGATACAATCATAGTCCGACCGTCCTTACCGTTACCACGCTCAATGAATGCACGTGAATGCAAATGTAGTAATGTGCCATACCAAATTCCACAATCAACCATCACGATGTCAATGACGTAATGAGAGAATGGTACTAATCACGAGCACTATTCATAAGCACTATTCACATGTACTATTCATCGACACTATTCACATGTACTATTCATTAGCACTATTCACATGCACTATTCCCCGGCACTATTCACGTGCAAAAATTCATTTTTCTTTCCACGTGCCACATTCATTCCATGACTTCATCGCCATCACGTCAGAACAACGTAATTCAGTATTTTTACAGCTCAAAATCAACACGACCCGAACTTTACTCCATTCGATTTCTAACCACAATATCACCTTTATATAACAATACAATTCCTCCGACATATAACCGACAAACAATCCCATCGTCGCAATTACTCCATTTCCAAACAAATATCATCAATCTCAGACAAAATATAACTACTATCCATTTTCGAGCTCAATGTGCATATTCAAACTACGACTTTAACCATAACATAATCGGTTGAAAAGAATTGAAATGGCGAGATAACTCGCCTTAATCGAACAACCAAAGCCACGAGCGTACGCTTCTGCGATCTGCCGATGAACCAAGCTTCAACGAAGACTTCGAGGCAAGCTAAGCTTGAGGAAAATGAACTTGGGGAAGAAGAATTTTGGGGAGCTTTCTGTGGAGGGGTGTTCGGCCAGAATGAGGGGGAGAGAGAGAGACTACTAATCCTATTTTGGCTTCTTCCTCACAAATATCTAAGCTTGAAACTTCTTCTCCAAGATTGCATTAAAGCACAAAAATATCTAGCTAGCTTTGTCTTGTAAACATTAATGCAACTTCAAATATTATTCAATTAAGCCTATGGACTTCAAAATGTATCCAAATAAGCTTAGGAAATGATGAGGTAAGAGAGAGGGAGAGAGAATAAAACAAAAGAATTAAAGGGGATGGAAATTTCCAAAAAGACCCTTACGCTACCCGAAAATTACGAAAATGCCCCTGCGGAAATTATTTCCGAAAATTCTCACCGAAAGCCAAAATGCTAGGCATTGCTTCCTCTATCCACTTTAAAAATATATCACCAAAACCGGAGATAAAACTAGGCTCATACAAATCGATATTGCGATTATTACAAAAATCGATAATTTAAAACATAGCATTGTTAAATAATCGTATAGAGACTATTTTTCGATAGTCTAACAAAAATAACGTTTCCTAACGTTATTCTCTATGCATACAAATATGTAAGCCAAATTTGGGATGTCACACTATCTCACGCTCCAAAGGTAATCTAGGTAATTTCTTTGAAGGACATCCGAGAATTCTTGCACTATGGAGATGTCTTTCAATTTCAATTCTTTCTTCGACTTATCTACTACCATTGCTAAATATCCTTGGCAACTATCATTAAGGAGATGATATTCTTCTAGTGCAAAGATTAGGGGTACCGAAGGGTCTCCTCCATTTTCCAAGAATTCATAACTAGGGTGGTCAAGCGGATGAAATTGGATTACTTTCATATAGCAATCTACGTTGGCTCGTTGTCCACTAAACCAATCCATGCCTATGATGATGTCATAGTCATACATGGCTAGTACTACTAGGTTCACCACCTGTTCTTCTCCACTAATGGTGACTCTAAACCCTTCACACATCAGAGTAGATAGAAGAACCTTTCCTAACGGTGTAGAGATGCTAAGGGACATTTCAAGCGGCCTAGGTTTCAACCCAACTAACCATGCAAACTGTTTAGATACGAATGAATGCGTAGCACCAGTATCAAATAATACATAGGCACTACTGTCGCATATCGAAATTGTACCTGATATAACGGTTTTGGAATTCTCCGCTTCCTCTTGGGTGATCGTGTAAACTCGACCTTGAGCCGGCAGTCGTTGAGCGTTTCCTTGGTGCAGAACTCCATTTTGAGTTAGCTGTTCCATTGGCATGATTCGTTGAGCCATCATGGGACAGTTTCTCACCATGTGGCCTTGCTGTCCACATATGAAATAGTTCGAGCCCTACATGGCGTATTGCCATGTTGCTTTCCGCATGCTCAGCACGCATTATTTTGTGTTGCTAGTCTTTTATTCGGCCCAAACTCAAGCCTTCTATTGTTACTCTTGTCAAAGGGTCGTTTCTTCATCGACCTTTTGTCATGGCGAAAACCTGAGCAAAGAGCAAGCCTTCCTTAAGGGGTTGTCTCCAAAAATCGCCCCGTCAAAAAAAATTTCAACGAGCTATGCACATTCATATAATTTGTTATAATCCTTGAGATTCAGCGACACCAGTTGGCTTTTAATGTTGGGCCTTAACCCGTCTCGAAACCTCTTTACCCTATCCTCTAGGTCTTCAATTAATTTAAGGGTGAACCTTGACAATTCGGCAAACCTTGCCTCGCATTGGTCCACTGTCGGGTCGTTCTGTTTGAGTTGCATGAACTCCATCACTTTCTTGTTGCGAGAACAGTCCGAAAAGTATTTTCCAAAGAATGCCTTAACGAACACACTCCAAGTCATCGCAGAATTAGCAAGGAAAACTATTCCTTTCGATGCCCTCCACCAGTAGCTGGCGTTTCCCTGAAATTGATACTCCGCCAAAGTTACTTTATCAACATTGGAGCATCCCAGGAGTGCAAAGATCTTCTCGAGTTGGTTGATCCAGAACTTTGCCTCTTCGGGGTTTCCAATTCCGGTAAACCTTAGTGGTTTTAGTTTCAAGAATTGCTCAACCAATCCATGTAAGTGACGTTCGCCGTTTCCCGAATTGGAGGCAGCGTGCTATTGGGCTTGTTGTTCCATCAAGTTCTCGATGTTCAAGAGTATCTGAAAGATTCCCTCGAATTAGTGGTCGTGCTTGGCATTTCCTTTAGAGTTCTCTCCCCTGGAGCTCATACTTGTCATAGGGACTAAGATTGGACTAAGCAATAGTCACCATCATAACCAATGGTTAGCGATTCGTGAGTAACAGCAAATATCACACAAACAATTACATGCACTCGGTGTTTTCTATTCGCATAGAATATCCTAAGACTCTAGCACAGAGTGTAAATCCCACTCTGATACCATACAACATGGATGTGACATCCCAAGCACGTCACCCGTGTACAGGTCCTAATTTTTCTTTCTGTTTTCTTTTCTTGTCATGCAGAAGTGTAACGGAAAACGATCAACACCTCACAAAACACCCAAGACATTTACAATACATTCTATTTCATTATATATGCTTCATATATCCTTTACATCGCATGACTAGAGACCTCTTGATCTATGTACATTCAAAATTGGGGACGGTCAGGTCTAATGACTACTCCAAAAGATAGCTCCTCTACCGCCCAACTACATCACCTTTGGCGAACCCCCGCTGTGGAAACCGAGAGGCCCGTCAAAGTTTCTCAAGAGCCCGATGAGCATCCCGTCCACATTAAGGTGCCAAGCAATAAAAACATGGGGAACTGTCTCCTCCGTACCTACGTCGACCCAAACTATAGACTTGGTTCTAGTGAAAGTAACCTCCGACTCTACCTACATCCACAACATCATGCTTGGAGAAATCAACACGAATTAGACATCCAAAACATGGAGGGGGTGGCGTCTCTATACTAATTTCCTGAAAAATAAAGGAATGAGCAAATAGCCCAATAAATGAACTTACTAGCTCTAAGGTAGAACGTTGGCCTAATGCTTGATGTGGTGAATGTCAATGAAAAATCAATAGCAAAGCTATTTGACAATTATATGCATATTGTAACCAAGCATAAAACAACATGCACAATATTAATAGATGTGAGCATGCATGGGTTCATTTACACATTCTCAAAAACACTCCTCCATCTTCCCGAACCTCTCTTCGGGGCATCCTGTCCCAGTCAGGGCATCGCAACTCCGCAACATCCCGCTTAGTAACCCTTCCGCATGGCATCTCGTCCCAAACGGGGTATCGTGAACTCCCACGGCATCCCAAACCACTCCTCGAGGCATCCCGTCCCTGACAGGGCATCCCACGCCATGTAGGGCATCGTTGCCACCTCACGTGAGCGACAACTCTCCATAATCTTAAATTTTTAAATGAATGCAAGCATCACCCTCAAGCAATCGCATGATCCGGTTTCTTCTTTAATATATACGATGTTCATGCATAGGCGGCATGACCAGAGTGAGGCACGGTTCAGTTCGTGCCCAATCCTGTGATCGAACCATAGCTAAGTGTGATTCTTAATGCATTAGCACACGTCACATGTCACATACAAACTCAATGAAATGCAGCACCACATCAAAAGCATCAAACGGACCTCCTATCTTAGTTTCTAGCGACTTTACTTACCTAAGGTCAAAATTTGAAGGATTGGAATCTACGATCGTGACGGTCGGTGAGAGGGAGAGTGAGTGAGGTGGTGGTGTCATGGAAAATGAGGGACTAAGGGTCTATTTATAGTTGTCCCTTCATTTAATGCCCTTTATCATTACATGTTAAATGACTCTATTTGATTAGTCCACTTATCTAAGCTAAAGTTCATGGGTGGCAAGTCTAAAACCAAGATGTGGCAACCTAAATTGATGAAGTGTCCCTAAGTATCTTTAGGCCTAATCATGGGTTAAATGTTTCCCTATGATTGGTCTACATATTCTAAGCTAAAGTTCATGGGTGGCAACCTAAATTGATGAAGTGTCCCTAAGTGTCTTTAGGCCTAATCATTATGGTTTAAATGTTTCCCTGTGATTGGTCTACATATTCTAAGCTGAGCTTAATATATCACCCTATAGTCTCTAGGCTGAGCTTATGTGTCCCTAGAGAACTAGCTTAGGTTTAATGATTATAGCAAAATATCTCATAATGTAGTGATTGCAAGATAAATATCTGATGATATAATAATTACTTGACAAAATATCTAGGAAAATGTCTCATTTGACACATGTAATAGCGACTCATCCCAGCAATGATGAATATGATGACTTTATGGATACGGTTTCCTAATTGGTTGCCAAGTGGTATAGCTACATTTGTTACAAGCCAATAACTGTAGCTTGATGATGCAAGAGGACGATTTAAGCGCTTCTGTTATGAATCAGGGTCAGTTATGATCATCCAAGGTCAAATTAGCGGCCGATCAAGTGCGAACAGCATAATCGGATCATGACTGAGTAGCTGTCGGTTGTGGTCGCTGGCTAGGCACGCAGGCCCTAGCCAGCGTTGACCAGGCTATATCGACCCGAGCTAGTGGTTGGTCGGATGGGCCGATCCCTGCTCAGTCCTTGTCCGATCCTTTGCTAATCCTTTCAATCAATCCCTGACTAATTCCTGACCGATCCATGATTCATGGTCGATCCATGGTTTATGACCGATGCACAATCCATCTGACCGATCCATTTGATCCGTGGTCAATTTGTGATCGGTCCTTTATTGACCCCACGGTTGATCCACGATCCATTCATGCTCGAGTGGTCTAAAGTTCAGATGTCACACCAAGGGTGTCAACTTTCTGATATTTGCAAATTTGACCCTATACTCTAATTAATTTTTTCAATTTAGTCCACGGAGGGTCAAATCACACAAATGGGCTCAATACGATGTAAATTCGGCCAAGCCCCTTTAGACATGGGCTAGCCAAATTCCTCAACTCCATTGTGGGCTTGTTTGTCTCTTTCGAGCTTGATTTAGGCATTTTTCCTAATTAATAGGCTTTAACTTAAAGGCTTTTCCCTAGTTATAATTCTAATTGCTGAATCAAGTTCTAATTAGGCCCCTAAGACCTTCAAAGTTTTGGCCCCTCCTTCCCCCTAAGCTGGCCGAATATCTCAATGGGTTTTGGCTCGGTCTACGCGTTGATTTCAAGTACATTTTTGCCACCGGTCCAAATTTAAATGCAAATGCATGAATATTTATATGCTAAAAATTAATAAAAACTATATGAAAACTATAATGCAAAAAATGACTTAATATTTTTTGTTAGGGGCCGAGGTCGGTCCCTAATTTTTTTATGCAATTAATTACTAAAAAATGTGAGTCAAAATTTATGTGTCAACAAATGTGAGGTAGGATATACCAATTTGGGATTTTTTGTGATGTAAAAATTAGTTTGGGGTATATGTGTCACAGGTGTACTAATTCGGGAGTTTTTGTGACACAAAAATTAGTTTGAGTTTAATGTGGCACGAGTGTATCAGCTTAAAGTTTTTTGTGGCATTAACCCTAAAAATATTACTTTTCCTAATTAACATATTGTTAGTTATTCAATTTTAAAATGCATGCTAGTAGAAGATCCTCAAACAAACTGTATTTTGAAAGAGACGACTATATATTTAAACTAGAGCAATTGTAATTATTGTCAATAACATTACTCTAACGATATGACATGTGCATGATTTTTTTGGTATTTTCCTCTAGTTTCGAAATTAATAATTAACGAAATTTAATAACCTAGAAAATAACATTATCTATTCTAAACTAGGAATTAAACTAATCCTAATCTAATTTAAAATGACTATCTAATCTAGAATTCTAGAGACTGTCCTAAGATACTATTCTATCCCAAAAATCCTATCTTTAAATATCCTAAAAATCTGGAATTAAATATATTTTAAAAAATTATATCCTATTTAAACTAGGAAAATTATCTAAAATCTATTCTATTATAGGACTTAAATTAAATTATCTAAAATTATCTTGAAAAGTTAAATATCTAAATTATTTTAGAATATATATCCTAAGAATGCAATCTATCCCAAAATAATGTGCAATCTTATTTACATGGTAACTACCCTAAATGAAATTTTTTTTAGAATTTTGAAACATGCAAATAATATACAAGAGATATACAAACCAAATCACATCAAGTCAAAATAGGAAAGCGAATAAATCAACTTGATAAATTTTGCTATTTTAAAATTAATAATTGATCTTAAGCCTTAAAGATCAACATATTAATTTTAAACCCAATAAACTAATAATCCGTCTAAGGCCTTGTGGTTGCAAATTAGGGAATAATCCCTAATTAATAACCTACGGCTCAAAGATAATGTTAGATATTGTGGACATTCAAAATAGGCAACTCAATATACCACATCAAATCGGATAGGAAGTATTACCTTTTTTTGGAGATATATTGTGACATCCCAAGCCGTCACTTACTAACACGGTTCCTTTAATCCTTTAAGTTATAGCGCAAGCGGAAGACAATGCATATCACATAACAACTCAATTAGATGATGCATGTACAGAGCAAGCATCATATCTTCATTTCATATATATATATATAGATAAGTATATGTACATGGAGACAGGGTAACGTCAACAACTATACATCAAAATACTACACCCAGGAGGTCAAAAGGTGTCTTACTCCCTCACTACCACCATAGATACACCAAAGTTGCCCCCATCTCCTCATATATAGTCACGGTCATACCAAAAAAGAAGCGACCGTGACACCAAAAAGATACTAGCCATGCATAAAACGGCTCGCTCTCCCGCTCCCCTAATCTCTGCCACTATCATCATCACTGTTGCTGTCGGACGGAGACGGAATCGGTCCAATGAGTCATCCACCAACCCTCACATATATCGCAACAAAGCGGTATGGGATCCATCCTGATGGTAGTCCCACATCAACCCACATAATAGCTATATACTTTGTAAACATAACATTAGGAAAGGCAGGGTTGGTGAAGTTCCCCAGGTGGCCCTCAAAGTCTATCGGAGCGCCATAGCGAACTATAGGGGTGGCGGGTATCACGGCCATGGTGCTAATGATCTATAAAATCAACAAGGGTGAGCTAATGCTTAGCAAATGAAACTTCTAACTCATAGACTACACGATCTGCCTATCACTTGGTTTAGCATCGAAATGACATGATAAGCAACCAAAGAACACCAGACAAGCGCAATACATGATTCGAATGCAATATTCAATGTCTACAAATGCAATGCTAGCAAATACTATGTACCATATGCACTTTGTTTCATTAATTGCCATATCGTATGATCCACCCCCATCTTACGGCTCAACCGGTTTGCAGTCCGGCCCTTGTAGGTCACTTCCGGTTTGCAGTCCGAACTTTTGTGGTTTGCTGTCCACAGGTATCTCTCCTCGAGGCATCGCGGGTTGCTATCCGTGGCGTCCAAGGTTTGCAGTCCTTGGACCTCCCAATTACCACGTGGTCTTCACTGGTTTGCAGTCCGATGGTCACATCTCCACACCTTCTATTTTACTCAATTTAGGCCTTTTACTTGACAAAATGTAATGACATGCCTACCATATGCCACACGACTCACCTCATTTCATATGCCTTTCACTTGTCAAGTTAAGAACAGCACATGAATAACTCAACTCAACACAATGCAAAACCACAACTCGTCCATCAACATTGCCATAAGCTAAACTCACAATCCAAGGCCACCAAAATGCAAGGTTAACAATTCAAGCCAAGCTGAACAAACTACACGCATGAACCACCCATTCCAAACGCCAAGCAGAACAAGCTACATGCACGAACCAAGCTTGCAACTCACTCTTTTCTTCGAACAAACCGATCAACCACGCATGTAACAATACCCCGAAGGCAATACTTTCCAAATTACAGCCTATAGACTTGCCGCACAAACCAAATCATCCATTCTCTTCCGCGGCTTCACCCTTACGGCCCCAACTCCGCACCTTCACCGTCATGGCACCAATTCTGCGGCTCAACCTCGCTGCACCCACTCCGCAGCTCAAAATCTCCAACATGCAAGACAATCCGAGAATAAATTTCACCATTTCAACACCAAGAGACGACTATCTTACAACGGATTAGGACATGCAACCACAGAATTCCAACCATGTGACCCAATCTTCTCATTCTCGGCCACGCCAAGACCCACGACGTCACCTGCGCCGAACTAAGCAACAAGAAGATTATCTAGGCTAGAAGTTAAGAGGGTTCACTTGCCTTGCATCTTGATCGAGCGAATAATCAAGCTTCGCTTCCCATCGGCAACCTTGATCTTTGGCTTCTTCAAGAGAAAAAGAGAGGAAAATTTTGCATGCAAGAGGGAAGAGAGAGAGTGGTGGTCGAAGAAATGAGGGGGAGAGAGAGAAAATTGGGTTTTTATACCCATGCAAGAAGGGGGGTCAGTGGAGAGAGAGAGAGGACAAGTGTCCACCATGCACAAATATTAGAGTTAGTGGGGTTAGTGGCCGGCCATTGGTGGAGAAATTGCTCTAGTTGTACCCATCATCATATAAATTTGACACTAAAGACCGAAAATTAGGATTATGAATTATCCAATGAATCCTTATAATTTTTTTTTATCAAGCTTGAGCTAGGTACCATAATCCACAATCTGATGAAACAACACTTCTACCACTAGTGTCACTTGAATAAGTCCCAATTTCAATCATCGAGCTTATTTCCCCTTTGCTCATTAAACGGGTAGATGAGAATTTTACGATGTCACATAAATTTCCCTAATTTGCCCTCATACGATATCGACTCGGGATTCTCACAAATCAGGTTGGGACTTCACGGACTTGGATCAAACTCACCAAAGAGCTGTTGGCAACGGCTCACGATAATTCGCCGGTGGCTGGACTCGTCGGATCAGCTACTCAAGGGGTTCGGCTCGGTAATCTAGCGAGCAATTGGTGAGCGACCCCACAAAGGAAGCTCTGGAATGGATAGCTTGACTTGGAGATGGATGCTGCCGATGATTGGATCAATGTGATTCACACGAACAATCTCCTGGACTTCCCGCAGGGGCTAGCTGCTTTCAATTTGCTCGGAACTTCTCGCGATCAAACTCGAAATTTCGTCGAACACCTAGCAGGCAATGTGGCTTGGCTGATCTGCAATGCTACACGCATCATGTCAGATCTCGTGATTGGATCGGCAGACTCTTACGAGCTCGAGTGGTGACATAGGAGCGTCAAAACTGAGGGAGAAGCGCCAGATTAGGGGGCATCTCGTCGAACTGTGGTCGGGCAGAAAAATAAAGCCTCCTGCTCTGTTTTTGACCCGATCAGGGCTGCTTCGGCCGTTTGGATTGGCATGTTGACGGCAGGTCTAGACGGTAGCAACAAGGATGGGAGAGCTTCATGGTGGTCAATCGACGGAAGGCAAAGCCGTCATCTTTAGGCGGCTCGGCCGCGAAAAGGGAAGCTCGGCTAAGTTCTCTCCCTCTCTTTCTCTCTCATGTATTTCGCTCTTATTTTTATGACTGAATTGCACCCCTTGAGACCTAGGCATAATGGTGTTTAAAAATATTTGCGCGCCAAGGGTGTCAACTTTTTTATATTTGCAAATTTGACCCTAAACTTTAATTATCTTTCAATTTAGTCCGCGAAGGGTCAAATCGCACAAATTAGCTCAATATGATGTAAATTTGGCCAAGCCTCTATAGACATGGGCTAGCTGAATTTCTCAAGTCCATTGTGGGCTTGTTTGTCTCTTCCAAGCTTGATTTAGGCCTTTTTCCTAAATAATAGGCTTTGACTTAAAGGCTTTTCCCTAGTTGTAATTCTAATGTGCTAAATCAAGTTCTAATTAGGCCCCTAAGACCTTCAAAAGTTTCGGCCCTTCCTTCCCCCTGTGCTAGCCGAATAATGGGTTTTGGTCGGTTTGCGCGTCGATTTCAGGTCCATTTTCGCCGCTGGTCCAAATTTAAATGCAAATGCATGAATATAAATAGTTGAAAATTAATAAAAATTATATGAAACTATTATGCAAAAAAAAATATTTTATTTTTTATTAGGGGCTGGCGTCAGTCCCTAATTTTTCTTATGCAATTAATTAATAAAAATTGGGAGTCAAATTTAGGTGTCGACAAATGTGAGATAGGATATACCAATTTGGGATTTTTTGTGACATAAAAATTAGTTTGGGGTATATGTGGCACAGGTGTACTGGTTCGGGAGTTTTTGTGACACAAATTAGTTTCAGTTACACATGGCACGAGTTTATCAGTTTGGAGTTTTTTATGATATTAATCCTAAAAATATTACTTTTCTTAATTAACATATTGTTAGTTATTCAATTTTAAAATGTATGCTAGTACAAGATCCTCCAACAAATGGTATTTTGAAAGAGGCAACTATATATTTAAACTAGAACAATTGTAATTGTTGTCAATAACATTACTCTCTAACGATTATTCTAAAATAATTGTAACGAATAATAAATTATTTGTTGCTATAGATGTATTGTATAATTGTGGCTATAACATCTATTATTCGTAATATAACTAATCTAATCATTAATTACTCGGTTGAGTATTATGACTGATAAAAAACTGTTTTATAAATTGAAAATATATATATATGAATAATATAGTGATAAATAACATATATAACAACAATATGCACAGCAAGTATAAATTGTTAGAACAAAGATTGCTTGAACGTTTTATATGATTATATATAACAGTAAATTACATAATTAATAATAAGTCAACTATTATTCAATACATATAAATTACATAAATAATATGTCAACTATTACTCATTACATATAATATAAAATTAATATATTTTGCATAAACTTATGTCAGATGTGTGCAACGTTAACCATATTATGAATAACCTAATTTAAACTTACATTTACACGATGTTACAATATATCTTATGTCATATGTAATGCTAATTTTTTTTAACTAGTTTGTATTTCTATACTGCGTGCCATCATTTTCAAGATATTATTAATTTTTTTATGTTCCTGACAATAATATTAATATACTAACTTGTGACATCCCGAATTTGGCTTACTTATTTGTATGCATAGAGAATAATGTTTGGAAACGTTATTTTGTTAGACTATCAAGAGATAGTCTATGTACGATTAATTAACAATGCGATGTTTTAAATTATCGATTTTTGCGATAATCGCAATATCGAATTGTATGAGCCTAGTTTTATCTGCAATTTGGGTGAGATATTCTTCAAGTGGATAGAGGAAGCAATGCCTAGCGTTCTGGCTTTCGGTGAGAATTTTCGAAAACAAATTTCCGCAGGGGCATTTTCGTAATTTTCAGGTATCGTAAGGGTATTTTTGGAAAATGCATTTTTTTAGGAAAAAGGAACCCTCTCTCTCTCTAGTCTTGACTTTTGCTTCCCCAAATTTGTTCTATTAGCCATTAATGCTAAGAAGCAAACTTGGTGAAGAAGTTCTCCTCTCTCTCTTTCTTCTTTGATTTTATCTTGCTATATTAAAGAAGCTTTGGAGTCCATATGTTGAATTGGAAAATATTTGAAGTTGCATTAATGTTTAGAAGACAAAGCTAGATAGATATTTTGTGCCATTAATGCAATCTTGGAGAATAAGTTCCAAGCTTAGACTTTTGTAAGGAAGAAGCCAAAATAGGATTAGAAGTCTTCCACTTTCTCTCTCCTTCTCTTCCTTCTTTATTTTTGTCTTACTTCAATTAATAAGATTTGAATATAAGATTTGAAGTCCATATGTGGAATTGGATAAGATTTAGAGTCCATAGGCTTAATTGAATAAATCTTGGAGTTGCATTAATTAAAAGTGATGATAGAAGACAAAATAGTATTAGAAGATATTTATTGTCATTAATGTTAGAAGACAAAGTTAAAAGATATTTTTGTAGTCATTAATGCAACTTGGGGAAGAAGTTGCATCTTGGACAAGAAACCTTCTCTTTCTCTCTTTCTCTCTCTCTCCTCCTCATTTCTGGCCGAGACACCCCCACAGAAAGCTCCCCCAAAATTTTCTTTCCCAAGTTCATTTTTCCTCAAGTTTAGCTCGCCTCGAAGTCTTCGTTGAAGCTTGGTTCGTCGGCGGATCACAGAGGCGTATGCTCGTGGCTTTGGTTGTTCGATTAAGGCGAGTTATCTCGCCATTTCAATTCTTTTCAACCGATTATGTTATGGTTAAAGGCGTAACTTGAATATGCATGTTGAGCTCAAAAATGGATAGTAGTTGTATTTTGTCTGAGATTGATGATATTTGTTAAGAAATGGAGTAGTTGCGACGATGGGATCGTTCGTCGATCATATATCGGAGGAATTGCATTGTTATATCGAGGTGGTATTGTGGTCGGAAACCGAACGTGGTAAAGTTCGAGTCGTATTGGATTTGAGATGTAAAAATATTGAATTACGTTGCTCCGACACAATGACGATGAAGTCGTGGAATAAATTGTGGCATGTGGAAAGAAAAATGAATAGTGCACGTGAATAGTGCCGGTGAATAGTGTACATGAATAGTGCTAGTGAATAGTGCACATGAATAGTGCCGGTGAATAGTGTACGTGAATAGTGCATGTGAATTAACCTGACTGATATGATGATTGATCATTCATTCGTGTTCGGTCGGATTAGTGCCGTACTTTTATCACATCGTGATGGTTGATTGTGGAATTTAGTATAGCACATTACTACATTTGCATTCACGTGCATTCATTGAGCGTGATAACGGTGAGGACGGTCGAACAGTGATTGTATCGACTATGCCCCGTGGGAGCCAACGAGGGAAATCGAGATGCTTGCTGCAGTGTGGTCTGCAGATGCCCGTTGCTTAGTGGTCTGCAGATAATCGATTCATAAAGAAATCGATAGCGATATTAATGAAACTGATCGATTCTTATAAACTATTGGTTACAATTGAGAGTGATACACGTGGGGGAATTCACTACATGTATATCGTTAGTATGGGCTGACGATCATCATTCTGCATATCGTTAGTATGGGCTGACAATCATCACTTTTATATTACAGTTGTACATATATGATATCTTTTATTTGTATCTTGCTTATGGTAGCAATAGGTGGTAGGTCTTTTTCTATGATATGATTATTTGAATAGAAAGGTCATGGCTTGTTTGACTTTTTGAGTTTATCTCACTATTGTTGAATTCCATGTTTTCAGACCGTCAGTATGACGGATGGCCCTCGAGGTCGTAGTGCGGCAGCTTAGTAGTGGGCGTGGATATAACGATTTTGTGTAGATGATGGTGGAAGTAGGCTAGACCCTTGCTGTCCCTGACATCCTTTCCTTGCATTTTTCTTTAGATGTAAATCTATGAAACGCCGAAGTAGGAAATAAATAAAAAGTTGTCGTGTTGTTTCTTTGACATTGATGTTGGTATATTGTCTTCCGCTTGCGTTTTAAATAAATCTGATAATTAAGCCGTTAGTTGTGTGATGCCTTAGGACGTCACGACTCGTGAAGGTATCGTCACATAACTACCATACTCTATTTATGTTAAATTAAATAAATAAATAATCCTTTTTTGTTATTATATTATTATAGATAATTATTAGCTATTAAACATTAAATTAAGACACTTTACTTTATTTAAAGTTGTTATTAAGGACTATATGATATGTAGTTATACTAGTTTACCATCATTTTATTATAGTAAGAATGTTAACAATAACATTATACTTTACTTGTAAATAGGGGTGAGCAAACTGGACCGGGACTGCCCGGACCGGACCAAGACAAGACCGGACCGGACCGGCCGGGTTGGTCTGGTCCTTGAGGGTACCAGTCTGGTCCTCGGTCCCAATAAACGGGACCAGTGGCTGGGCGGTCCGGTCCTCTGTTCCAGGGGGCACTAGACCGGAACGGACCGCCCGGACCGAACCGATCCAAAAAAGAATAAAATATATATATGCACATTCTCCTTAAACTTTTTTAGAAGATGAATGACTAATTTAGAACCAAATTTTATGTGTTAACACAAACATTTCTTGAAAATGATAATTTAATTATGTGAGCTATTTGTCAAAATTCATGAACTCATTTGAAACAATTGAAGAGTCGGATTACATAAAACTACATCCATGGCCTTTTTTACTCTCTTTGATAGTTTGACAATGTTCTGCCTTGAACTCATTTAAATTGAGAGAGACTATCATATTGGCAATGATCGATATTATTGTTGAAGTAAAAACATACAAGTTATAGGATGTATACAATTTGTAAAAGTTTTTTTTAGTTTCCAACCAAAGGAAATCAACTAGTATTAAAATTCAAAAAGCAGCAGATGAATTCATCTTTTAATGAGCCTTATTCTTCTCGTCCGAAATAGTCAAACTGAGAGAACAAAAACTATGATTAAACAACGCTGTGTATTTAGTGTTCAAACTTTCTAGAATAATACAATGACTTTTTTTTAGCAAACACTTATTTATAATGTCGTTGGCACCCGTCGCACCTCCTTTCCACCGCCTACAAAAACGTCGTCGGAACCCACCGCACCTCCGCAAGATCGAGGCTGAGCTCTCTAAGATTTGCGACAAGTGAAATCGCGAGCTACAATGGCTTTTTTGATTTGTTTGCCGGTCCTGGTCAGGTTCTCGGTCCCGAAAATTTGGGGACCGGGACTACTGGTCCGGTCCTCGGTTCCATACGGGCCCCGGACCGGCCCGGACCATGCACACCCCTACTTGTAAAGCAAATTGCCTCTATATGGAGATTTTGGAGAAATTTATATAATTATATATAATATTAAGTTAAATAATTAATGATAGTGTTACTTATAGAGTAATTCTTTTACAGATGTTTGAAAATTTTATAGTATGAAATATTTTGAAATCAACAATTTGTAAATATGTTAATTAGGAAACTATAGTTTACAATACATAATATTCAACCTTTACTGAACAAATTTTTTCTTGCAATAAAAATAGGCAAGTTCTTTTATTTTCTTTTAACTGTTTAAGATATTAAAATTTATAATAAAAAAAATAAGAAAAGACATGTAGATGCTAACATAGCACTCAATAAGTAAATATAATTTAAACTGCTCTTTTATGAAAATAAAGTATTAAGTACAAGGGTTTGGGGGAAAACTCGCCATTTGTTAACTCATTTTGGACCCAAATGTAAAGTTGGGCCAATTAAGTTTTCACAAGAATAATGAAAAATAAGAAAAATACCAAAACATAGTTTAAAAATATTATAACTTGAGTAAAAATTCTAATGAAAAGAACATGATCAATTAACAATAAATAATTTAATTCGACAAAACTACTAATAAAAAAAAGCATGATCAATTAATAACTATAAAGTATCAACAGTTAAAGAAATACAATTACAATAATAATGAGGATCATGATGAAAAAAGCATGAGCAATTAGTAAAAATAAGCAATTTAGCTTAAGAAAAATACTAATTGACAAAGCACAATCAATTAAAACTACAATATTCTATTAAATTAAATTGAGGAAATTAAACTAAAAGTTTCCTTTTCCAAATCAAAAGCAAGAATAACATTTTTTTTTTATTATTTTAACACTTCCCCTCACATAAAGATCGATTTGATGATGAAAGCCTTAAGCATGCAAGCTTAATGCGCACGAATAAAAGAATTGTTCATAACCGTCATGCCTAATGAAGGGACACCCACAAATGAATGAAAGGTGTCCGAGGAATCTAGTCGACACCTCTGACTCTGATGTCAACTTGCAATTGAGGGTGCAACTATTTATTTCAAAGGCAAGTTCAACGTTGAGTATATTTCTTATCTCATAACTTTGGTATACCTATTATTGTTATTGTTATTAATAGTAATAGTAATAGTAGTAGTAGTAATAATAAAATATAAGTGCACCAAAAGTTGTAAAACTTATTGCAAAGTACAATTGCTCCAAAACTTTCAAAAAGTGCAATTAAATCATAAAACTTGTCAAATTAGAGCAATTAAGGCTTCGTTTGTTTCGCGAAAAATAAATGATTTGAAAAACATTGGTCTATCGATTATATCACTTATAAAATTGAATAAACGAAAATATTTTTATTGTCAATGAATATGTTTAAACATAAATTGTCGTCGATAATGAAATTATTTTCTGTCGATTATTTCAAGCGATACAAGTTATTATTTTTGGGAAAAAAAATTTCCAAATTATTCATTTTTTATGAAACAAATAAAGTCTAAGCCTCCATTCGTTTCGTGAAAAATGTGATGTTTCTAAAATATGTTTTCCATAAAGTCATTTTCTAGGAAAATGATAATATTTTTTCGGTGTTCGGTTGAAATCTGAAAATGAACTAAAAAAAAATTTCTGCCGTTTAATATGGAAAATCGGATTTGATTTTCCTCCAGGCACTCCTTTTAATAATTTTTTATCTTTATTATTATTATTATTTTAAAAAAAATAG